>PTEX01000289.1:165873-405281 GCA_003342815.1 Eudromia elegans
CGGAGCAGAGCCATGGGGGCTGCGGGCGCTGCGGGACGGAGCAGAGCCATGGGGGCTGCGGGCGCTGCGGGACGGAGCAGAGCCATGGGGGCTGCCCAGAAGCCGGCGGGCGGCGGGGAGCCGCCGGCGCGACGGGCAGCGCTGGCCGTGCCCTGCGAGCCCTCCGGAGCCGCCGCCGCCGCCGCGCCAGGTAGGGGGCTCGGGCAGCACCAAGGGTACGTCCGTTTGTGCTGTCGCTTGGTTTCCATTCGTTACATGAAGGCAGAGAGATGGTATTTGACTGAGCTACAGGATTTAGGTACTGGTGGGAAGAGCATCCCTAGGGATTATCTTTGAGCATCGCTGCTCCAGGGGCAGATGTGCGATTTCAGCTTTGCAGGGAGAACGTGTGCGAGGGACCAAACTTGGGAGCTCCCCTGGCTCGGCAAGGAGGGAAACCTCGCAGACACTAACCAAGCTGCTGTGCAGAGAACCGAGGAGACAGAGGGAAGCCTGAGCACAGTCCCCATCTGCGAGGCTGGTGGTTGCACCCTGGAAAACCTGAGGGACCGGCGCGAGGAGGGGGGTATTCAGATTTCAGGGCTTACTCCTTGGGGGCACTGCTTATGGAAAACCTCTTAAGGCAGTATGAAGTGCCTGACTTTTATGTGCACCGGGAGAAACATCTCTAGTACATACAACTTATTATAATAAAGGGTGCATGGGATTTTTTTTTCCTTTTTCTTTTTTTTTCTTTTTTTTTTTTTAAGCATAGCTGTACCCAAAATCTGCAGATTTGTAACTACTGCCGTGCTTCCCCCTGTAAACTCTCTTAAGCAGCCCCGTTAAAGGCTTTTCAGCACCCCCTGCCTTGGGACGGAGAAGTTGCGCTAAGGACGCTGTGTTAAGTTTCTTCCCTTTGTTAGAATTGCCAAAAATAACATCTTTTTTTTTTTAATATGTAACTCCTTCAGTTCTACAGTTAGAAGCTACTGCTTCAGACACTTCTGTTTTCACCACGGATTTGCTGTCAGCTGGTTAAGCAAAGCAGGCAGGAGCGCAGGAGCCCCGCTCCCTCCGAGGTTAGCCTTGCCTTCTGCCACCCTGCCCGGCACGCGGCTCGCACCGAAATGCGCGTGTTGGAACTCCGACAGCTCTTTCAAGCGCTCTCCGTCTCCTTAAGTGGTTTTTGGGACCATTTCTGTAACTTCATCGAGCACACAGGAAACTTCGGATGTGGCTTTGCAGTTTAGCAGCTTAAAACATTGCTCTGGCTTCCTGAGCCAGTTGTGTTGTTCTAGAAATGCATCGTCTGGAGAATAGATGAAAGAAATTGAGTTGCATGTACACACGTGTGTATGGATTTACACACTTTCATGGATGGCTGTAAATACATTTTATGTGGAGAGCACTTATATAACATCTGCACATATGCATTTCCGTGGACGTTGCTTCTATTGGGCAATTATTTTTATGTGGCTGCAAGATCTTCACCAGAAGCGGTCAAGGTGAACGTGGTTGTTTACTTGTTTAATCTCATTAGTCACGTCAATTAAAAGCTTGAAGGGCTTGTCTTCACTCAAGAGGCATTATGAGAAATTTTATTTTTTTTTATATACTTTTTATTTTTTTTATATACTTTTTATGGAGTAGCTTAGTTTTTTCTCAGTCTTGGGTGGTCTATATGCTACACACTCGGAGCTGCAGCATAT
Source organism: Eudromia elegans (assembly GCA_003342815.1). Taxonomy (NCBI): domain Eukaryota; kingdom Metazoa; phylum Chordata; class Aves; order Tinamiformes; family Tinamidae; genus Eudromia; species Eudromia elegans. Next base: position 167,565 of record PTEX01000289.1, read on the forward strand.
GCTTCCTTGCAGATAAAACTCAAAGTGAAGCTGGTGGTTTGTGGTGCAGGAAAAAACAGCTCTAAAATAGCGAGGGAATAAAAAAAATAACTAACATCTCTTCCTTACATTGTTTTTTTTTTTTCCCTCATAAATAATTTATCTTATGTACTTTGAGACAAATTTAAGGAATAAACCACCACTGGTAAAAGTGAAAAGCCATGGATATTGGGAATTATACTCAAGAAAGGAGTGGCTGCAAGCTTATCTGAAATATCTGAACATGTAGTCAAATGCTGGAATTGTTATGGAGTTTTGGAATTTTATCTACCACTAAATATAATATACATGCCACATGTCCTGTAGACCCTTGTGTGTATTAATGCTTTAATATTCCTCAACATTTATCATAGAGGAGTTGTGCGCCATGGAATAAGGGTTGTGTTTAGGTAGTGGAAATCCTTGTACAAAAACACTGACGACAACTAGAAGAGCTGGAGGAAGAGAAAAAGCTCCCTCTAGACTGAGCTAGACAAAGCCATCTGTTGCTAACTCCAGTGACTTTTATGCTACAGAAATCTAATAATATACCAGAAGTTAAATTCCTAGAAAATTCACGAATTCTAGGTTTCTATAAATGCATGAGGCAAAGTTGAGTATAAGAAAGCAGTGAAATCAGGGAGGCTGAAGCTTTTTTGTGAAACGTGCCTACCGCATTACTGCCTACCTATAGCAATATCCTGCTGTAGCTGACTGAACCTCCTGCTGTAACACCCAGTTCTCTTGCTGGAGCGGCCGCACTGGGTGGCCTTTGCTGCAGCTCTTTGTCTAGTGGCTAGTCTCATATAATCTTTTGATGCCCGCAGGTTTATTTGAACAGGCTTATTTCACAATGCCTGGAGGCTCCACTTATGGGTATGCGTGCGGTGGTTGTCATCTTTTTTTTTTTAAGTGTGTATTATACATGCTGAATCAGGTTTAGAGTTACTGAACGGTAGCATCACTTTAGATACTCTCACACTGCCCTGGCAGAAGATATTAGCCAGTAGTCTGACTTGTCAGTTGTAATCTGACATGATGTATGGTTAAAATGCTTTATTTTTCCACAGAAGGGTTCATTAAATGACCATGCCTGAAAATCTGAGCTTTGTTCATGCATCATATTTCAGTGCTTGACAAAGCAGCTTTTGCAGTTTTGTGTGAGCACTGCCATAACTGTGTATGTGTGTGTGTGCTCACAGGACCATCACAGACTTGAAGCATTTGCCTGCACTCAATAGTCTATTTTTGTGGACATTTTCAACCCAAATCCTACCAATGTTGCAAACATCACAGACTTGAGATTTAAGGTGAAAATATAGAAGCAGGAGCACTGATTCTTGAAAAGAATTGGTCAAAAGTAAGAATTCTTGCAGTGCAGAGATGAGTGCACTTGCTTTGCAGTGTACAAAAACAACGTCCCAGCCAGATGTTCATAAAATGTTTGGCAACATTGGCCCTCTGGTCTTGCTGAAAAGCCTCCAGTTTGTAATGTGCAAATGAGGTTACCTAAGTATGAGCACATCAACAGCAAAGAGTAGATCCACACTGGCACTGCAATAGCTTCTTTCATTACTCTCAGAGTTGGACAAGCATTTAACAGCATCGCTGATGGTGAGCTCGGGTAAAATGTACTATTCCTTTGAAAGGGGCAGGCTAATAAAACGATCAAAATATTCTCATACTGTATATTCCTTTTCCAAAATTATAAGGTACCCTATAAGCAGAGCATGGGTTTTAATTCCAGATATTTGTTTTCAGGTTCTGATGCTGTTGACCCTCCTGCAACAGGACTGCTTCACTGGAAAAATCCATGTGTGCATGGGGACCATCACCTCCATCTCACCTTTACTGAAGACACTGTTGTTCCTGTATGTCGCTGTTTTCCTACCCAAAATGATTTGGCATATCCTTTATCCTGCCCAGCTTCACTCGCTATTACTCCGGTGGCTTCTTCCTTCAGCAGTAGCCAAGAAACTTTGAGTCAAGATTCTACAGGTAAGTGACTATTTTTACGCTTCAGAGCTTAGTTTAGTCAGCAGCCCTAGAACTTCAGAGTTGTTTTTCCTGCCAGACTGCCTTGATTGCTTCTAAGGGAGGATTAAGTCATAAAAACTCTATTAGGATTTCATGCTCATACCAAGTAATGCTTGTTCCAACAATTTTGTCTCATGGTTTAATGGTGTCGGAAATAAAGAGCATCACATTCTCAACCACAGTAATATAATTAGTAAATACTTGCATTTAAACTCATTAGATGACAGGTTTGCCATGGTGGACCCATCTGAAAGCATATGGACTGTCTCAAAATTTTGATAGAGGGTACGTGATATGTCCATCACGTAGCCAAAATCCTACAAATACGTGCCTAATGCCAAGATAGGATGTACAAGCAATAAGGATGCACAAGCAGCATCTGCTTGTATCCCTGGAAAGCCGCATGTGCTCCCATCTTGTTCTTGGCCTTATGCTAATGGTACCTGGGGACTGTTGTATGGGGTTGCTGAAAACAGAGGCTGATCTAGTGTGAAGTTAATACATACACTTAAATATACATAGCATATCATTGCTTCTATAGTATACTGCTGTTTGTATTACTGTTTTTTTTCATCTTAAATAGTGTAGAAGGTAAACATAATTTCATGCAACTAATGTGATCAGTAGTGGATGCAGCCACAAGAAATAAATAAATAAAAGCCGGGTCTGAAAGTGCATGGTGGAGATGATGGTGCTGCAATGAGAGCAAACCTGGTTTCCTGATTCCCAGAACCTTCTGTTGTAAGGATACACCCTCCAGAGCTGCCTCTGGACCTTTGCACCACTGTGTGCGTGCAACTGAGAAGCCCAGTACTCCTGCCCCCCTCCCCAATGCCTGTCGAAGAGTGACACTTGCCAAGCAGGAGTGGCAGGGCAGTTACTACACAATTAGCACCATAGCAAGGGTTTGTGGCTTCCATTTACTTATTTTTCTATTTCTAAATAGGAAATAAAAAAGTAAAACTGTGGATCCTGCTTGCAATTCATTGTTGCCTGTGTGAACACTCACATTGTATTCTGAAAGCTTTTGAGGACCAAAGACTTGGGTTTCAAACCTAAAGTTGTCTAGTGACCATGAGGTGTCAAGTGAGCATTACACTTTCCTTGTTGTTGTTAATTACCAGCTTTCAGTGAGCGTCTTGCCATGATTTAAGATGCTCTTTCGCTGTAAAAGTAACAGACACAGACCTGCTGTGTGGAAGTTCGGGCAAGAGTACTGCACCAGCTGAAATGAGAGAATTTGTGCCCAGAGGGCAAATGGCTTAGTGATACATGAGGTAGGGTATGTATGCATTAAAGTTAGATTCAGGCTCATTCATGTTCAAGGCTACCTTAGCAGTTCCTTTACCTGCATTTTGATGCGCAAAATCGTGCCACAGGTTTGCTTTGCTGCTTCTCTTGTGATTTTACCTCAAAGTCTTAAAAAGTTTAATAATATAATCAAAAAAACCCAACAAAAATATGCTAAGCAAGTAGTTTTTAACTACTAATGCCAGGAAAACTTTGGCTGTTTCTTTGAAGCTGCACTTGGCAACATATGAGCTGAATCTCAATGCTCAGTGCAGTGAGACAGTGATGCTGGAAATGAGGCACTGAAGCAATAAAACTGCTTGTAATAAGATACATAGTATGAGAGATACAAACTGTAGCTAATAACATTTGGGGAGCAGATCTAAGTGGGTGCTTTGCATCTTATTTCAAGCAGTCTTGATTGAGTGCTTTTCCTGTTTTACAACATTTTGTAACGCTAGATAATTTGTAGAGTGGTGTCAATTTCTGACGTTGAATATGAGAGCATAATTTATATCAGAACCACTGAATTCCAGGTACATTTCAAGAGAATTCTTAAGATGTTAATGATATTGATGCAAATTCTCTTTTGTAGTTTTGGGAGAGGACTGCAATGGTTAAAAAAACATCTGCTTGGATGTAAGACAGGACAAAAAATGAGCAATTTTTCTCAGATTTATTAACTTAAATCCTGCGAAAGAATAACCAATTAAGAACTTTGCTTGTTTTGGTAACTAATTGGTAACCATATATCAGCTTCTGATTTGGCTCTTGAAGAGTTTATTTTAATTAAATTTGTCTCTTCTTATGACCACAATTCAACAGTCAATTACATCGAGCCGTATATTTCAGAATACCCGGAAGACTTTCCTAGACAACATCAAGCGCATTCTGAGGAAACTGCACTCAGAAATGAGCTGGAAGCTGTGTGATATTTTTCTGTGAGTTAACTGTTGCAAATAAAAATTGCATTAAAAAAAAAAGAAACAGCTAAATGTCATTTACTTTGTTTTTGTAGGAGTAGGGGCAGGAAAGGAAGCCAACTATGCTATAATTAAAATTTTCTCTATGTTAAAAGGAAGACTTACTAGAAATGTATATATGAAAAATGTGCTGGTAGGCCTCTATGAAGGTGAAGAAGAGATGCTTGAAAATAGATTTCATGATATATGATAAATTAATTACTTGGTTACAAAACAGATGCCTTAAAAATAAAACCACTATCATATGATAAATGCATGGCATACACTGATTTTTTTGGACAGAGATATTCTGAAGGTTCCTAAGTCAACAGTTATTATGGCACCAGGAAGTATACCAGACTATTGACTATATTCGTTCTTAAAATATTTTTTTTCCAATATGTCTGTTCAACATTTCAGTGAGGGGCATTCTACAATCTTTTTACTATACCTAGCTGCCCAGAATTTAATTTAGTGTTCTTTGTGTAGGGGATATTCACTAATCTTCAGTCTTTTTTGCCTCCAGCTTAATCCAGGTTTCTCTTGTCTTTCCTCCTCTCCTTCAGTAGACTTGGAGAACACTTGACCTGCCATCTGTCGCACAAACAGCTTTAGTTTTCTCTTTCTCAAAATTAACAAACTTTGTCCTCTTCTCATAGGCTGTGTTTTTCAGAACTTGTCATCTTTTAGTCTTCTTCTGAGTCTGTTCCATTTTATCTTCATTTTAAGCGTGGAACCTAAGGCAGGACATGATTCTGCAGTACTTAGTGCTGGTTTTATTTCCACAGCACAATAGTTACCTATTGAGTGGGTATGCAAAGCACAAATTCTTATTTCCTTAACTAAAATATATCATTTTGAAGAGCATTTTCACTAACTATTTTTGTGTTTGCTTTCTAGTGCAATCCACAAATCCATTTTTTTCAGCACTGACATCCTGGGCATTTATTTCCCCTTTATTAGTACATCAGGAATTTGAATCTTTCCTTTGAACCTCTTCTGGACCGAAAGAAGTGCACCTTCATGTGTACAGTATTTCTGTTGTTTTTTTAGTGCACTGACCTGCCCTTTCCTTAGGCTAGATCAGCTGTTTTGAAAGTAATTGCATTGATTTGCCATGAATTGTTCCTGACAATTGTGTTGGCTTTTTCTTATCATTTTCTCCTCGGTGCTTACAAACTGCCCAATTGCTTGCTTGCTTAACCATTTGTCACCAAATATTGATGTTTTGCTGACTAGTCTGTGATTACCTAAGGTGCTTTATTTGCCCTTCTCCACTGTTGTGGGGCTGTGCTCCGTCTGAGGGGAATACTCCTTGGGATTTACAAGTTCCTGAAGCCCCGTGGGGCAGAAGTGGGCACCCGCATGGCTTTTCTGAGTCTGGGCCTGAATCCCTGGCAGGTGAATATGTGGAATAGAGCGATTTCAAACCTTGTTCTCAAAAAAAAGACAGTGAATGTGCACAGGATGACTTGACCAGAGTCATCTGGACCCTGAAATATGGCTTAAATATTCTCTTCAGAGATGCTACTGTGTCTGTCTTGCAGTTAATTAAAAATGTGCTTCTGGAAGAAGCAGAATTCTCACAATTCTCGCAAGCAATTTTTTTTTTTTTTTTAATAACATAGGAAAATATAAGTATTCCAGGTTTATTGTATCTGCTGGGAATTTTTTTGAAGGTTCAAGCCTTCTGCTTCATTTATATTCTTGACACATCTCTATTTTATTTTGTTAATATGATTACAGCATCCAAACTTTTCTCTTTGTTTCTATTCTGCAAGAATACTTCTTGCAGTAATATTGCCATCTGCTGTGTAATATTGACAAAAATCAAATTAATTTGTTAGGTATTTGTTGATTATGTATATGTAAGTATATATTTTAATGTATTCTTTGATTTTTGTAGCTTTTTTTGACAGAGCTATATTGTCTCTCGGGAGCTTTTAAGGCTTCTTTCAAACTACACAGTATCTGTGCAAAGCTATATAAAGAAATAATTTGTCATAGACATTAACTTCTTCTCAATGTGGTATAGAACTTGCATTAAATTTATTCAATAAAATAGACCCAAAGAAAGTGCAGTAGATCTAATTTTGGTGAATTTCAATAAATGGAATTGTACTGCCCTACCTGCGAATTTATTTTTGACCTGAAAAGACTTAGGCTTAAAAGTATTACAGTGTGAATAAAGAGATAATCGAGGGGGACATAACTGTTTTTCATGACAGAGGGAGTACTTACTGAATGGGAGGAAAATCAGAAGCAGACTTTCCTCCGGTTTTTCCATTGGTCTTGGAAACAAGGTTAAGGTACCTTGATGAAATGAGCTGAGGAAGCTGAGGTCAGTCTGCACGTCAGGTGGGAAGAAGGAATGGCAGAACAAATGGCAGATGGGAACGTTATGAAATGCAGTAGTAAAGGTTTCCACACTGGGTGGACCTGGAGATCATGGAACAGGATAAAACCTAGCTGCTAAATGGAAGCGCTGTAGCTGTAAGTGAGGCAATGGAAGCCTGGGATGTCTCAGGAAAATCATTTCCCATAGAATGAGAGATTAGAGCAGTTTGTCTAAACTGACCTTTTATTTGTCAAAGGATAGAGCTCCACTGGAGCTTAAGCACAGAAGAACTACTGGAACAACATGGGAAGAGAAAGCTCATCCTAAGAAGACTGTGCCATGCTTTGCTTGCTTTTTCTAGCCAAACAGAAGTTGGGTAGAAAAAGGCTGCCCAACAGGTCGCAGCTTCTGTTTATTCAGTTATTTACAGTTTATTAAGCTTGGGAAATGGCTGTTTTAGGTAGATAGGCATCTGACCCATTCATTAATCTTGATGGGCAGCCCTCAGGCTCCAAAGGAATCACGAACCGTCCCTGGAGACGCGGCTGATGCATAAAATTTAATGCCTGGCGCTAAAAGCTACCAGGTCCCTTTTATAACTGTGCCTGCAGGCTGCCTCCTGGGAAGGCCCGTGTCAAAGAAGAAGTGTGAATGCCACAAGATGGTGCTGATGCCTTCTGCTGTGCAGGTGGCCGGGTCTGATGCTCCTTACCGTGGTCAAAAGGGTATCAGAGCAGGGGAGCAATCTGCAGTGGCTTGGTGGTAACTAGAGGAAATCTTGGTGGAACGTGGTGGTTATTTAACCTGCAGGCAGGCAGTGGTTTGTGGCTCAGCTGGGACTGCTGTTTGTAGTTATGCACTGATTCGTATTAGGAGTATAACCACACAATCTGTGTCACAGAGGGCGATGAGAGAGGGAGAGGGGAATGGGAAAGATGATGTTTGTTTTTTTGAACCTGCCTTAGCTGGTTCTGGCTGCTGGCACAGGCATCATGATGCTTAGTAATGGAATGGTTTTTTTTCTGCAGCGTTTTGTTTTGTTCCTGAAATGCAATCTCTGTACTTTTCCTGGGGAAAATGAGACCAAATATATTTAAATCTGGACCTGCAATAGTTAAAAAGCATTCTTCATACTTACTGAACGCAGTATTCAGATCTTATGAGGAACTTTTGTTCACATTGGTATCCTTGCTGACTCTTGGGATGCCAAGGCCCCATTTTGATAAGTTGGACGTTTGAACTTCACCAGTTTTGAGACTCTGGCTATTACAAGAGTTGCTTTGATCATTTGGGGATGTGTGATACAGTTCACTCAGCTTTTGGTTTGGCTTGGTAAAATGCACAGGTGATTCAGAAACTTCATGTTGGGAGGCAGGGGGAAGAAGAATTTGGAGAAATATAAATGAAGTCTCCTTCTGACCTTAACATACGTAGAGTCAAGCCTGCAGGGTGCTGAGCTGTCCGGTTTTGATCCGGCAAAGCACTGAGGTCCAAAACTGAGTATATGTTTAAGAGCTGTTCCATTTAAATCAGTTTATCTGACTCTGTAAGGGCTCTTCCAATTTAGGAATAAGAAATCAGAATTTGCCTAAACACAATGAGTTAGTATATAAGGATGGTAACATGCATGTATTTAGGAATGTTAATTGACATCACCCATGCAAGGTCACAGAGGTACCAACTGATGAAAATTATAGAGCAGAAATTGGACCTGTCAAGATAGTATATTCAACAAATTATGGGCTCTTCCATTGTTATTCATTAATAATACGTATTAGAGCGCATCCTCTGCTAAGCTGAAGAGAAAGGCATCTTTGTCATAAAATATGAGCAAGTAATTAAGTTGTAATAACAAAATTTCCAATTATACGTTTTGCTGGCTTGTTATGCAGCAATATTGAACTGAGACACAAAGAGGGTAAGGATGAAATGGAATGAGTCACTGTTAAAAATAGGGTCTGGAACTGAACTAGATATTGAGAGAACTGGGCAGCTGAATAGTGAAAAACAACTTTGGACATAGGTCAGTCTTCACAAAATCCTGTTGCTTTAGATAAAAAGCATCATTCATTTGCTGTGTTGCTGGGTGGGCACCACCAAAACTCTCCACTTAGATGCTGGAAGAAAAAAAAAAAAAAGCATGTTTGATTTTTTTTTCTTTTTCTATTCTTATTTTTCTATTCTTACTCAAGAGTAAGGTCTTCAAAAAGCAGCAGAGGATGGTGGTCACTGTGGAATCCAGGCTTTTGCTGAAGTTGTGCGTCTGGTAATATTTTGTATAAAGTTTGTTTCATGATAAGCACATCCATTTTGTGTTCAATCTCCTCTTCTGTTTCCTGCCTGCCCTTCAGATGCTAGGGAAGTGGAGACTTAGCAAAAGAGAACTGCTTTTAAAGAACAACAGTAACCCATTTTGCCAAGATTGGGTTTAATTTGTGTCAAGAACGTGCAAACAGTGTCTTTACCAAAGGAATTCAGTGCCTAAGCACTCTTTGAGTATATGTCAAGGTTGAAAGCTGGCTGCTGCAGAGCATGGTTGGAGAATCTTACTAATACCACTGTTACTGTAATTGGTCCTTTGTAGAAACAGTGCTGCTACATCTGCTTGTAAACACCATTCTCGAATATCCAATACGGAGAGTGTCAGGAGCTCAGGGAAATTATTAATTAAAAGTTGTGTGTTCTCAGTCTAGAAGCAGAATCTTCACGTAGCTTGCCATAATTGAGTCAAATTGACACTATTGAATAATATAGGATGCTTGAGATTTTTCATAAAAATACTATTGAAAATCTGCCAGTCAAGGCTTTTGTGAGCTCAGGTTTATAAATTGGTCAGCAAGAAATCTGAGAACTGAATGGGAAGGACCCTCGAGAGCTGGCTGAAAAGAACTTTGCTTAAAAGTCCGGGGACTGCCTCGTGTGGAATAGCGTTAGACAAGGTTGTTGCCTTTCCCTCTCTGGGCCCTGGAAATTCTCATTTAATGGCCTCATGTACAGGAGGTAGCAGGCACAGGACTAAGGCAATTTTAGTGAGTGCTCTAAATCGCAGTCCTGAAATGCCCATCTTCACATGTGCCTTCATGGTCTCAGTGGATGGTTGCTCTACAGTTTCAGCTGTAGAAACTGAAGTGATATTAAATTTGCTTCTGATTAATAACGTTTTTGTACTAGTTTCAACATCTATGATTTACATTAATTTGACTCCAGATGGTTCAAACAGCTTTTTTATAAAAAAAGCAGATCTGGATGTAACAATCTGCACTTGTTTTATTGCCTGTGATATAATACATATCCTGTGTTGAATTCCTCCCTGCTGCTTCCTTTCTCTTACTTTCTACAGTGCATTTTCTCAATAATATTCAGGTTTCCTATGATAACTACTAGTGTATTGCTCAACTTAATTGGCTGAAGTTAATTTGGCAAACAAATGTTTTTACGCAGAAGCACATTCAGCAAAAGAAAGAGCTAATCCACATAAACAAAAAACCACTCTGAAAATATTAATATCTGATTATTCATGCTTACATTATTTAAGGTTATTGAATAATCTTTTTCTAACCAAGTTAAAACATAGAAATATTTGAGGTCTAGACCTTATGCTCAGCAATCTGAAGAGACCCTTTAAGTTGCTCAGATGAAGAAGCCAATCCGTCTTGCACACTGCCTTACATCAGGGCTGATCTAGAAATGTCTTGTAGCAAAGGTATGGTGTTTAGCAGGTAGGTGCTCTGTGGACTTCAGTGGCTCTTTCCTGTGTTTTAGGGTTAAGCACTGCAGTGTTTTGCTTGATTAATGTTCAGATGGTTGGTTTCTTGGATCATGCATCTGTGGTGAGGGCTTTGGTTGCTTATGCATGTGACCCGTGACGGCACCTTTGCCACCTGCAGGACAAGTCTTCACTAGCGGAATTTTGGGAGGCTTCAGCCACGGCTTTAGCATCTCAAGTAAAGAATCATTTTGATCTGCTTTGAAACACAAAATCTGTCACTGATGCTTGGCCAGTCCTCTAGAGATTCATGCTGTGTGGTTACCATGGAGGAGAAAGCAAACTTTAAGAGGCAAGCTTTATATGGGAAGTGTATGGCAAGTATTCCTGGTGGGTAGTGATAAAATAGGCCGCAGGGAGAGGAGAGGCCTCGCTTTTACACTTTCACATCCTAGAGTGTGGGGACAAGACCTGGAATCTGTAGGCCTGGTGGTTGAGAAGGAACGTAAATGGCAGGTGCAAGAAGCCTCCCTATCTCACTGGTCCTTGTGGGGGACTTCAACCACCCTGATGCCTGCTGGGATGATCACACAGCTGGGAGCACACGGTCCAGGAGGTTCCTGCAGAGCATTGCAGATAACTTCTTGATGCAGGTGGCTGAAGAGCCAACTACGGGAGGGACACTGCTAGACCTGATCCTAACCAACAGAGACAGTCTAGTGGGAAATGGGAGGATCGGGGGCAGTCTTGGCTGCAGCGACCACATGATGGTGGAATTCACGATCCTGCGTGGAGGAAGCTGGGCAAGAAGTAGGATTGCAACCCTGAAATTCAGGAGAGCCAACTTTGACCTCTTCAGGGAGCAACTTGGAGGAATCCCCTGGATCAGGGTCCTAGAAGGAAAGGGGGTCCAGGAGAGCTGGCTAATATTCAAGGAACGCTTTCTCCAAGCTCAGGATTGGTGCATTCCTACAGGAAAGAAGTCGAGCAAGAGTGGCAGGAGCAAGGAGTACATGTATGGGCAAGGAGCTGCCCATGTTTGATGAACCTGATAACCTTCTACAACGGGATGACTGGCTCCTACATAAAAGAAAGTGCTTCAGGGAATCTGAGTGACGTGTCCAGGAAGGGTCTGTCATCATACAAAATGCATTTGGTTCTTCTGTTCTCTTCTGCAACTTTGTCTTCAAGAATAGACCTTTGGCTCTGACAACAAATTTGTACAGCTTTCACCTTTTCAATCCTGTTATTAAAATGAATCCCAATGAAGTTGGCAAACTTAATCTACATTTCTTCTCCAATTAGAAAGAATATGAACATCCAGCCATCTGGGAGTGTAAGAGGAGGGGATGGATGCCTTCTGCCAAGCTGCAAGGGCAGTTTAAGGACTGCTTTCAAGAGAGGCCAACTTACAGGGAGAAATTTAACCTGGCACAGGTTTGTATGATATCATAAGGACAAGGGCCAAAGAAACATTTTGATCCTTCCTGGGCCACCTCACTTCTTGTTGGAGAAAAAGTGCTGTAGAAGCTGAGAGTGACATTTCTGTACTGGACCGTTGAGAAGTTGTGATGTTTGCTCTGGGACATTTGTGCTCTCCTGGCCTGCTTTAGCCCTCCCTTTTTTAACAGTATCATGCTGTCACATCTACTAGCACTGTGCAACAAAAAGTCTAACCTAAAACATCCTTAATCAGATATGACTCAACCCCAGACCCACAGAAATTGCAGGTGTCTTTAAATTCCTGCTGACTGTGGCTTGAATGTGCAGGCTGCCAAGACCACAAATGCAGCCCTTTGGAGAGCCTTTTTGCCATGCACATTGTCACTGAATCATGGGCCTTGTAATGGCTCCACTAGGGTTTGTGGATTAGAAAACTGTCGCCATTTTTTCCTCCCCCAAAACACCCACTGACTCAACAGAGGCATTCCTGGCAGAACACATCTAAGAACATTTATGCAAAGGAAGGGGAACACTGCTTTGTGATGAGAAATGTGTTTTGGCTGGACAGCATTGAAATTGCGGATATATCCATGGCAAAATACTGGAGCTCACTTCTGCATCTACATAGATGAAATTTCCCAAAATACGCTCTCGCATGCAAGTGCATCAAATGGGTGGAATGGGAAAAGGAAAGAATGTGGGCATTTGGTAAAGCTTAGCTCTGTCCCATGGGGAATGACAGTGTGTACTGGCGTACGGATGCCCTGCTTTGCATATTCTTCCATGTTTAATGCATTCTAGTTATTGAGTAAGCATCTTGAAGTGTCTTTGAAATTATGAAATATTCTAAATTTCTCCTATTTTTTTCTGAATTGTCTGCAGCAATTCTCAACTGCAACTTTCCAAAGCCAAAAAAATGTAAAGTCACACAGTTACGGGACACTTAAACTTTTTTTTGCTGAAGGGAAGAAGGGAGCTGGAAACTGTCATTTTGCTAACAAATACATATGCATTATGGTGCACATCAAATTGAACTCTAAACATCTGAAATAAAATCTTAAATGAATTCTAGTGCCTGACAATGTAATATTTGTGCTGTCAAGTAAGGAATGATTTTGATCACATACATTCAAGCTGAACATGCAGGTTATTCTCTGTAAAGTCTCCTCTCAACAGGTAGCGATGAGGGAGGGGAGTTTGTAGCGCTCACAGTGAAACTCACCTCTCCTCTTTTTGTTTGACTCATTAGCTGGTAACCTTAGCTGAAATCCTTCAAACACTTGCAGTTCACAGAACATTTTTCATGCTTTAAGACTGAATTTGAAGAATTTGTGGAGGAATGATATCCTATATTGCATCATAGCTATTTGATAATTTATGATATGGTAGATCTGTTATAGCTCTGATGAAAAATATACATTGTACACAGAAAATTGTGTGTGCTTTGGGTGAGTCTAACTCTAATGCCTGTGACAAATGTGGATTCTAAGAAGACAGCTCTTAGGAATAAGGAGATAAGGAAATTGTGCGGGGGAAAAAGAGACTAACTCTTTCCCACCATGGGAATAAGCTTGTCTGTTATGCAAGTTGATTAAAATGGAACTTGGGCTCAGAAATGTTGTGATTTACCAGTTGTTGCATGTCCTACTCGTGGTTGTAGGAAATGTCCTACCTAATACCACTGTCTTCTAGATTTTTGCAATGATTTTTGCAATTCCTCCATAGAGCTGAGCACAAGGTGCCGAAGGAAGTAAACAAGGAAAGAGAGAAAGAATCTTGCCCATGCTGGCTATTCAGTGCCCACGTGGTGGAACTGTGGCATTCATGGTATTCCGGTCACTTTTCCTCACTGAACTGACTCAAGGCACAATCCAGTGAACGGTGTATTTATTTGTTTATCTAGTGGTGGTCAAAAATCATCCTGGCACATGCAAAATGGAAATTCTATTTTTCCCCCACTGAGAAGTTTAGCACCTGAATTAGCATCACCACTTTCCAGTTCAGAGTTAGATCTCTTAATGATGCTGAGGGAATAAAGCTCATCACTTCTCCTATAGTTTCCTTTGCAGAAGTAGCAATCATAGAATCATAGAATGCTTAAGGTTGGAAGGGACCTCTAGAGCAATCAAAAAAGTACACATAACTTCCCATCATCTTGAACAACTGCCTGTGTAGGTATCAATGTATGCTCCTTTTCTGACTGCAATTGTACGCTGAGTCTGCCTGTCTTTAAACTTAGCAACATATTTTTCCGAGTTTAAGGGTATGAGACTAGCTGCTCTATTGCTTTAAAGAAATCTAACAAGTTCTTCTCTAGCCTTGGGCACTAAAAGAAGAGCAAGGTGAAGGAGAAAACTGAAAGAGGAAAAGATTTTTGTAAAAGTTATAACAATCACTTTTTTCAATTTATTTTCTGTATGTCTTAGATTATTTTAGACTACAATTCAGACTTACACTTGGTTTACTGAACTTGTTGATGAAGAATTACATATTTTCCCCTAGGTTTTCCATTAATTTATTTTTACAGCTATTTATATTGATTGTTCTTTCATTTTCTTCCTAAGTCATAGACTTGATGAGGGTCTTGGTTTAGTGTGAAAATGGCTATTAATTTGAATAACAGGAGAATTACTTCTTCCAGTGCCACATTAACACTTCAGGTACATAATTGCTAAATATAAAAATGAGATAAATAGAAATGACAGAAAAAATTGTGATTAGAATCTGTGGCTTGGGATGTGCGCAAGGTGTCAAAATATCCATTTGTGGAATTTTTTGGTTTTAAGGAGCCTTTCTTAGGCTGAAACAAGAGAGCACATCTGAGTAGAAAATCTTCCTGCCTTCAGAGCTGATTTTAAGTGGTGTTGGACGTCAGATGGTAGTAGCAATTAAACTGGAAAAAACGTAAGTGCAACTGACATCTAATAATTTCAAGTCCGCAGTGGTCAGTAGCGAGTACATGGCGTCAGACAAGCTGGAGGAGGATCAAGGTAAGCCAAAAGCACTATAATCTGATTTGTATTGCTAGTCTCTCTTGCCCAGGTAGCGGAGGGACTTTGTACAAGACGTGCTGTCCAGCGTGTGCACAGGGATGGATGGAAGGAGCGCCATGGCAGGGCATTCGTGCCAGCTGGACACTGCTACTTGGATGTTGCTTTACCTCTGTCCTTGCAAAGTAACTGGCACACACATTAGCAGGCTTTCAGCTCAAGCTTGGTTTCATTTAGCAGCAGTTATTACATCTGGATATAATGCTTTCTTTTTCTCACCGGCAATATTCATGCCTCTAAAGTTGTCTTTCCTTGCATATGACTGATTTGTCTACCAGAAAATTTGCTGAGGATTGAAAGTAGCAGGACTTCTAGGCATCAGTCTTGTTTCTTCACAGTCAGTGACAGTAGTGGGGCCGTTAGGCTGCATCTTTCTTTTTTCTTCCTGACCCTGCTCAGTTGCTGTAGGACTTGATGCTGACTCTTGGCCTAAGGTGCATCAGTGTGTTCTTGTCTTCCATGTTGCTAGCAGAGATCTAGGACCAAATTGCTTCCTTCTCACTACAAGTGAGAAGCAATTGTAGAGTTGGTGAGTGTGTCTTAAAGAAAAAAAAATAAGAACAGCAGTTACAGCAAAAAAAAAAAAAAAAGAAAAAAGGTTCAATAGAAATTCATGTATGTAGAGGAAAGAGAGGAAGAATGGGTCAAGGGACAAAACTGTGAATAACCTTAGTCAAACACAACTGTTTGAAGGTCAATGCCTTTTTGGTTTTGTTGTTTTAATACTGACATGTTTTGTTTTGGGGAATATTGATGTTTCCCAAACTGTTTATACCTGGGACAATTTTTTTTCTAGATTAAAAGTGCAGACATATAGTAGATCTCCCAAACTTTCTCAACTTTCACCACACATCTAAGCAGCAGCTCCGTGATTACATGCAAGACCTGCTGCTCTGTGCACTTGGCTGCTTAATGCCCTGAGGTTACTCTTCTTTTCCAGCGAGCTTCCAGGATAGGTGCTGCAGTTCACAGGGGTGCCTGTCTTTCACAGTCTCTCCAAAAGCATATTTTGATGCTGTGAAAAACATTTGCCAAACCTCTTTGTCAAAAATGACTTTTTCTACATTTAATAAACAGCTTAAGAGAGAGAAAAAAATTAGAAAAAACAATATATGACCTTAATAAATGTACAGTTAAATAAAACTCTTTCCCTTAGTTGAGACAAAGTAGCTTGCATTGCCTCATAAAGAATCTTTTCTTAAGCCAAAAGAGCCTTTAGAAGTATTGCTGACTTTGCTTTGAACCAAATCTCTCTTTCGTCCCTACAGTTCACCTGCCAAGCTGGAAAAAAACCCCAGTTTTGTTGGCATTTTTAGTCTCTTACCTTTTAGACACAATGATCTACACAATGATCTAAAACCCATTAAACTGGGTGTTTCAGTTCAGACATTGCAGTCATTTTATGTAACCAAGAGTGGACATTTGTAAATAGAAAATACAGAGTTCATCATAAACAACTATTCATTCTATTACAATTTATCATTTATTTTAGATATTAAGTACCATGTTAAATCATTTGCTTCTTGATGGTGAACCAGTTCTTTTGAGCTCTTTTCAAAAGATTATTTTACAAGGGGAAACAAGGTACTATTAAAGGAATTTTATTGAGATGTTGTGGTAAGTGGTTGGCAGTATTTATGACCTTGGCCATGTGAGCCACAGCAAGTACTTTAGGACTTCTCTTGGGATTTCCTCTTGCTTTTGGTATCACACAGACCTGACAGGTTTGTTGTTGGTGACTTTCCTTACATTTAAAACATGAAAACTTGCCTAAATGACGTGTCTCTGCAGTTAACACGTGTGTTTTGTTCCTGACATTTCAAAGGTTAAGCGTTCAAAAACGGAGTGCCTTAAAGTGTTTAAATGGCCTGTGCTTCCGAATGAGTTGAAGTAATGGATGAATTAAGTGGTTAGCAAGTGAATTTAAAGAAATTGACTCTCTTGAAGACCACTTATTAATGTCTTGTTACTGTTTCTAGGACACACTTAAAAGCTCTGTAGAAGAAAAAACCCTTTAAATTTCAACAAAATAAAAGGACCTGGGGAATTCGCCCCAGTCTCAGCAAATGTGGTCAGTGCTTAAAAGGCAGTCATCAGGGGAAGCCAATTTTGAGAGTGTGATGGGTCAAGCTTTTGAAGTTTCTCAGTACAGAGAAAATTTGACATGAGTTTTGATGGGTTGCGGAACCCAGGATAAAATCTTCTTCATTTTCTCTGTAGTCTTATATATATATATATATGTGTATATATAAAAAATATATAAAATATCTCATACATTTTATATATATATATATATAAAACACACGTGTGCATATACAGAGTCGGTGATCATGCATATGGACTGAATAATCCTTCTGCTGCAGCATCATTTCTAGCTCAATGAGTTTCGTGATGATGATGCAGAATCCACGGCTGCACCTCTGAACTAATGACCTGGCCCTGCTCTAAGGCACCTGCTTCAGCAATGGCCTGAAAAGCCCTGGGAAGCATCTGGGGCCCAGACAATTTCTGGCATCTAGACTTTGGCTTTTTAGGTGCTGGTTTCTCCTCACCTGTCTCAACCCTGAATTTCCAGTATTGACACAGGCTCTGAAATGATCCCTTTATTCTTCTGTGCTGTGGAGGAAGAAAAGCAGATCTTCCAGCTTCTGGTAGTAAATGATGGGTGGACCTCAGTTTAATCTCTCATGAGATGGAGCACGTCTCAGCACTGTAGTTTTCTGGAGTAGCAACTAACCCGTGCATTTGGCTTTGATTATGGGATTGTGTCCTTTAGATATTCTAAGTCATCCCTCTCCAGTGAATCATGCTGGAAAAGTTCATCCTTTTGCCTTTGATTCAAATGTGCAGCAAACACTTCTGACAGCATTTACAGTAAAAGTACAAATACAGCTTACTGTACTTTAAAGAAAAAGCTTTAATAATTTCTTGTTGTCAATCAGATTATCTCCTGACCATCTGTTTAGGCTTAATATAGATAGGAGGATAAATGTTTTGTTTAGAAGGAAGGTATAATTTTTAGGGCCTCTCAAAAGACTTATTTTATTGACAGAAGTTTAATTTTATTAGAGAAATAAATCAAATGTTCTGTACTATTAAAGAACAATCTTTTAAGAGTGTTAAAACCACTTTCTTGTGCTGTGATATTTCCTATGTGATTCATATTAACTTCTATTGTTCAAAAATGTCATCATGAATGCAGTATTACACCCTAGTAGAGTTAGAAACGTTTAAAGATAGTTGATGATTAAATATTTAGTATGGATTCTGAATTTAAAAAGAGAAACTTTTAAATTCTGAAGTCAGTTTGGTTTTGAAAATAAATTCTGAAGTCAGGATGAAACTATATTTTTGAACACCAGAGAAATGCATAGTGCTTTAGCTCATCCCTTGTAGAAAACCCCTATATATTTTTAAGACTCCTGTCTGAAGTTATGGAAAAATCTCTGGACACTTTGCTGAGAAGGATGAGGTAAAGTACGTACTAATAATGTTCATGATGGTAAACAGTGGGTATGTATAACTTTTTTAACAGACAGTCTTATTCTGAGATGCTGAAGTAAGACCAAATGTGATACTGTAAATAATGGAACTGGGAGTGATGTGCTTAGTATGAGTTGTATCCTTTAGTGACTGCTCTGCAGTTTTGATTTTCCTATCCCCTTTAAGAATGAGACTGGGGTAACGTTGGCCCACGGGCAGGGAAATAAGAAATGCTGAATATTTATGCTTAGATGTTAAGATCAGCATTTTTAGACAAATGTGGATAAAGCCCCGTTCCCACAATGGAGCTATCTATAGGGTTTTTTTAATATGAAATAATGACAAGCAAGTCTATAAAAGTGGGAAAAGTCCCTGTAGGAAGGTGGCTACCATTTCCTATATAATTTCCTTTAAGACAATGTCTCTAGAATGCATGTGTTGTCATTACAGAAGTTTTCTGTCAAATAATGCCTGAGAAATATATATTTTTAAGCTTTTTTTTTTTTTTATCTTTTTCAATATATCTTGGCCTGATCACAGGAGAGCTTAGGCTTTTTTTACTCATAGAAATCTTACAGATTCTAATTCTTGAAAATAGAAAGACCACAGCTGGGAGCAATTGAAAGCCTATCCACAAGGTCTCGACAATTGTTTGTGTCCACTTCCCGCCTGCATTACATTGCAATACATGATTGTACTGAATACTGCTTATTGAATACTTAATACAATATTACTTATTGTCTTCCATACAAATATTTTTATCATGGCAGGAATAATTGTAAGATTGGCATCAGAAAAATCCAAGGTGGAAAGTATTAGGTGGTTCTTCTGATTTTGCCAGGCCAATATCTTTTTCTTGAAATCTACTCTAACTTCCACTTTTCCCTGCTTTCCACGTACATGTGATACAGAACTCTCTTCACCCATTTTCACATGATGCATCAGCAGCTTTTGAAATCCCAGGCTTCTCCTTGGATTCTCCAAGTTTTTCCTTGGATTGGTATTGGTAATTCCTTTATCATTGTTAAGAGATTTGAAAGACTTAACTGAAAATCACTTGAGAATATTTTACTTTGTCCAAGAAAAGAATATTATGAAGAGTAAAATCTTATGAAGAAAAAGAAATTCATTTTATAAGTACAAGATAACAGTGATAAAATAGAAAAAAAAATATTTGCCAAACTTAGAGCCATGAAATTAAACAGGTAGTTAGCACAGTAGAAGGTGGCCAAGATGAAGGCCCTGAAAAGAAAGAAAAAGTTACAAAAATGCATGTGATAGACTGATGGAAGTGAAAATAAGTCTTAAATCTACTAAGTAAAAGAGTAAGGAGATTTTGTCTCAATGCTCAAAACAGCAATATAGAGGTTAAAAATTCCATAACCATGTACTTCAACCTAACAGATACAAAAATGACAAAATGCAAAATCAGGGAATTGAAGGACACACGAAGAGCAGTACCAAGCACTAATCTTTCCTTAGTCACCTTCACCCCAGGCAAAATTAGCAGGAACTTCCCTTACTTTTCCTTTGCTCTCCTCAGGAGCTCAGGAGAGGGCACCAGAGCTGTGCAGAACCTTGCAGAGCCTCACAACTAACTGCTCTTACCAAATGCGGAAGGAAACTGTTATGTATTTATCATCATCTTGCTTTTGCTATTTCATTTTTGTCAGCTTCACGTAGTTCAGAGGATGGAAATTTTCTTCTGCATGCAGCAGTGATATTGAGAGCCTTGAGAAAATAAAAAAACAAAAACAAACCAAAAACAAACAAACCCAAACACTTAAACCTAAACTACTCTTTGAAAATGTGAGCATCTCTCCGTGGAATTTCCATTGTATTTTTATCCACTTTTTCTAGTCTTTCTCTATCTTTGCCAAGCTCTGCTCCCACGCTTGCCTGTGGATTTGTGCAGTTTCACTCTATGCTGGACCTATGGACCTGCCTGCTGGCAGGATCCATCACACTTGTAGTTACCTAAATCTTTAATTTCTCGAGCAGTGGGAAGCTCGTGTGAGACTCCAGTAGCAAGAGCAGAGCCTTATTAAATTCCGAGTATCCAGAAGTGGGCTCAGCTCAGGAGCAGCGACCTGAGCTGTTGGGGAGGAACAGAGAGAGGAGCTGTGACCTGCCCAGTCCCCACGTTTGGGGTTTCTTTGGAGGGGAGGAAGGTATTATTTTGGAGAAACAGGGAGACAGGTAGAGTAAAACAAACCTCAACTGGCAGCATGATGTTTGCTCCTTTTTATAGAGGAGGAAAAAACAAAATAAAATAAACAAACAGAACAAACATCCACCGCCACCAAAAAACACCCAGAAAGCAGCACCTGAGCTTTTTCATCTTTTTATCTAGATGTTAAAGAACATCTGGTTCCAACATTTTTTTTTGGCAGCTGTTGTCCTACTGATATGGAAGGGAGAATTAATCATCTTTCTGTGGACATATGTGTGCTTTTTCCCTCCACCATTACTCCTAATCCCTCAAATCACTTTCAGGACAGCCCTGAGGCAAGTTGCCAGCATCCCTGGTGTGTGGCTGTGGCCTCACAGGCCACAGGTCTCCAAGCTTGTGGAGAAGGCATTAGTGGGTGGTGGTGGTGGAAATCAGGGTTTCCAGGCGAACTTAGCACCGTTCCCACAGCCGGTCTGTCTTCAGAGCATTGCACCTGCAGCCAGCTGTAGTTCTTTACCACGGGAGAAGCCACAGGATGTGATGTACTTGGAGTTAACATGAGGTTAGGACACCTGTGATCAAGGCACTACAAAAAATGGGCTCTTATCAACCCAGCACAATAACCATCCTGAACATGTCAGGGATTTCTTTAAATTCTCAAAAATTTACCCTCCATTTACCCTCTGTGCATAGTAAGAGCAAATTACTCCAGGGTTCTAACCTCTGCCATGAGCTGAAGTCTTCAATTAATGGCTCTATCAGCCTTTCTGCACATCTTTGGTTCATTACAGCTGTCACCAGAAAGCACCCCTGGCACCACTGCAGCTCTGCCACTAGCACGGACTTGATGTCTCCTCACACCTCCCACGCTCATGTAGGAAAACTGGGGACGGGCCTGGCAGTCTCTTCCTCCTACTAGTTTTAGGCTTAGATTTGTTTGCTATGAAGATCACAGCAAAGTGTTCATAGACTGCCCAGTGCACAGTGTGCCCTGTCCAGTGTGCCCGTGATGCTGCATTCATCTCTGCCAAAAGCCATTCCTTCAGTGTTTCTTTTTGAATGCATATTTATGTACAAAAAAAAGGCATCTTTGATTTCTATTTACTGCCTAGCTCAAGACTTTGACTATATAACGGGAAAGCAAACTGATTTTTTTTCTTTGTGGAATGAATATTAAAGAGTGTTCTTAAGGATGGGCATGGAAAGCCAGTCTTTCTTAATATGTATCGTGAGACTCTCTTTGGAGGTCTCTCACACGAAGCTTCCTGGTACAGAAACTTACCTGCCTTTCCAAGCATGTGGTGGATAAAGTAATAATCCTTCTGCTAGCACTGCAATATATTTTGAAAGCTCACTGCAGAGTTCAAATTTATTTATTTCTATTTATTTTGAGGCACTCCTTGCCATATTGGATATATCCTTAATTTTGCTGTTTTCTGTGTATTCCCACGTGCACCTCTGAATACGGTCATTTTTTCTTTCTGAGCTGTCCTTCACCAGTTATCTCTCCCCAGCAATCCTTCCCACTTTCTCTAACGTGCCTCGTTCTATTTCTCTCATCCCTACCAGACTTCCTTGTCCCCCCATTATATGGGCACACATGCAGGTTTTTTACCATAGCAAATTCTGTTAATGCAGCATCTTTTTTCTTGCCTTTGACGGGTGCCTTGTTATCTGCTCTGAGAAATGCATCCCTGGCAGCAGAGAACCCTGCTTTGGGGTGCAGCCTCTCTGGGTGCAAGCAACATCCGTCACGACAGCAGCCATCCAGCTGCTTCTAGGCTACGCGTGAAAACTTGTGCGTTTTTCTCAACTAAAGGTGTTTGTGAAAAGGAAGAAAAACATATCTTGACTATTCTGTTCATGGCATGAGGCAAGCCTAAGTAAAATGTACAGAAGGACCATACATCCCATGCCCCATCATCTTACAGAAGAAGAAAAAAATTGGTTATAACAACTGCGTTGATTATAACAACCTGATATTCTATGGAAATCACTGCTGCCTGCTAGTGAAATTTCTATGCTCCTGCATTTAAATTCATATTTCAAACATTTCAGAATTAATTGGTTGCATTAAGTTGCATTTTAAGTTGTTAGCTTGCATTTTAAGCTCTGCTTTATCCTTTTATTTTCCCTGTCCCCTGCCCAAGATTGTCTAGTCTCTCCCACAAACGCTTGATGCTGATCAAATACCGTGGGTAGCAGTGCTGGAATTACTTTGAGGTGTTTTCCTCCTTCTCCTCCACTATTTCCCCCTCAATGTTACACACTCTTCTCATCTTCTGAAATGTGACTATCACATGACGATACTCAGGTTTATTTTGTGATACTCAGGTTTATTTTGTGAAGTCCAGGCCTGGCTGCTTTTACAACTTAATCCGAAAAGGTGACCATCTAATACTGTGCGTCTACCAGCAGTGCAAACCTGCTGGTGATACTCAGGTCCCCCCCGCCGTGGCCAGCACTGTGCAGGACCAGAGACCAGAGACCAGGAGCATCTTCCTCCACAGCCAAGTACCACAAGCGCTTGAGAAGTTTGTTCTTCTACGAAAGCAGCAGGGACACAGGCAGCTTTAACGCTGCCTGCCTCGCTTCCCTCTGCAGATTGGTGTGATGGGTTGCAGGCTGTAGAAATATTTATTTCCAAATCCTGAACATCTTTGCTGCAACTTTGCTCAAAGATTTTTTTCTTTCTTTTTCTTCTTTTCTTTTTTTTATTGACCCACAGTATGTTATAGATAACACTGCAAACATTTAACCCAGTTGTTATTTTGAGGAAGGGACACCTTGACTATGTATTTTCTGCAGCTCTAGCGCTGTCCCGGTACTATGAGGACATGTCAAACTGCTGGTTTTTGACAAGGTGAGTTCCCAGCAATGGATCTGCAGCTTAAAATCACCGAGAAACTTCTTTCTTCTCAAAAACAAAAACAAAAAGAACTTTTGCAGAGGAAACAGTTATTTAGCGTATGTTTTCTATAGGAAGGCTATAGGCAAGGCTAATGAATTGCAAATTCAGTGATGCTGGCATTCACACCTCCAAACTTTTCTTGCCCTTGCGCCCTTGCACAGGCACCAGCAAACCCAGCGTTTCGGGACAGCAGCACAGGAATAACCGGGTCCGGGAGCAGCTCGCCAAGCCGAGTGCCCGGAGGAGACGCTCTCTCCCGGGAGGACAGAGGCGGGCGCGGGGGCTTCAGTGTCACCGTGGGACGAGTGTCACTGCGCGCCGCCGCGCGCCCCCTCCCACTGGTGCTCCCGGGGGCGGTTAAAGGCGCGGGTGCGGCCGGCGCGGGAGCAGGGCCCTCTCCCCACCTCGCGGCTGCGGGAGCGGCGCGGTGGGTGACGGCAGAGCCGCAGCAGCCTCCCCGCTGCGGCGCGCCGGGCGCCGCGCTCGGCGCCGTGGCCGCGCGCGCTTGCGGCACAAACTGCCCGCGCGTCCCGCGAGGCTGGCGACGGCATCGGCCGCCGGCGCCGCTGCGCTCCCGGCACGCCGCCACGCTGCCCCGCCGGGCCGCCCGGAGCTCCGCGTGGGGATCTCGCTACTGCGGAGGGAGAGAAAAGGATCCTTAACCTGATTCTCTTTGGATCCTTCTGTTTTCACGGTAAGTGCTGGCATGTTTCGGCTGAGCGGAGCTTCACTGCTGCAGTGCTCTCCCTCTCCTTCCCACGTTCCCCGTTTTTCCCCTCTATTCTTAGTTAAGCCTAGTGACCTTCCCTCTCTATCCGACATGAAATGCCATTTTCCTCTGCTTCGTGTCGGACGTCAGCCGAGCAGAACACAAGTTTCTGCTTTGCCCCGCTCTGTGCCCACGCTCCGAAGCGGCCGCCGCAGCCGGCAAGCTGCCTCTTTGTCCTTGAGAGCCGAGCCGGGATGCTCGCGCAGCGCTCGCGGTCGCGCGCGGCCACGCAGCGGGCGCCCGTTCGGGTGAAGGGGACCCGCTCGCCAGCCCCGCGCCGCCTCCGAGGGAGCTCCACGGACCCCCATGGAGCGCCGTGTGGGGCACCCGTGCGGCTTGTGCCCCTCCGGTGACGCTGGCGGAGGCAAGAGGGGCTTGTGCGGTGTCTGCAGTGTTAGCCGGCTGTCTGCACCTTTGGCACCTTAACATCTTAGGTGACTGGGGGGGAAGTTAAGGAAGAGGCACCCCATGGCTCCAGCCCCTTTTGGCTCTACACAGTTGCAAATTCCTTGCGTTTTAAGTGATCTCACAACTCTGCAGTAGAAAGGAGATGCCTTGGAGTTAAATGCTTGAAAAAACATCTGCGTTCCTTCCTCTGTGCTCTAAGCTGTTTGATAATGAGTGTGATTTGGTTAAATAAGGAAGGTCATTACTTAGTTCATAACGGACTGCATCCTATGGGCATGCTCCTCCTTTTTTCCTGTTGGTAGCATGAGATGCAAAGTAAATGCAAACATATGCCTACAAAAATAATATATGGACGTTAGGTAAGAGGGAGCTTCAGTGCAAAAGCATTTATTTTGAGTGAAATGTTTCATTTGGCAGATCCATTATGTGGATTCACTATGCACAGCCACTGCATACTGCAGGAAGAGTAGAGACTTTGCTAAATCTTCAGAGCTCCACTCGAGGCACAGATATAATGCTGTGGCTCAAATGCATCACAGGCAGATCTGCCCTCAAGGCAGAGGTGAGTGCATATATCCTGATACCTCTGTCTTACCAAGGCAGGGGGAGAATAAAGCTCTGGTTACATCTCTGATTGACTTTTCCAGGGTTTGAGCAAGTGATATTCTAATGCCTGGAAATCGTTCCCATTGCTTTAATGTATGACATCATGACGAAATAAAATCACACTGCTTGTCAACCCAGCCTGTAATTTAAGGGTGTGCTTCCTGCAAGCCATAGAGTTCAACAGCTTCGGCATTTGGGTGCCTTCTCCTCCGCACCAAAGGGGCCAAAGCTTTCACGCCGTGCAGTGACCTCAGATGCCTTACCTCTTTGCAGTACCTGGCTGTAGCGGTGACGTATGCGCCGAGGGGGGAGCCCGGGACCTGCCCAGCGCCGCGTGCACAGAGATGCTTGGGGCACTCGGGCTGTAGGTCAGGGCACAGCTGGGGGCTTGGTGGCACAGCAAAGTCCCTGGGGCACCCGGCTCGCTGCAACCTGCCCTCTTGGCACTTAACAATGCACTGTTAAAAAATGGGTATTGCTAGAGCAGTCTGCCCCTCCGCTTGCTTTGATGCTGCACAGGGCCTGTGCATTACTTTACATGGCTATTTTTTATTCAATGAAGACAACTGAGGTCGCTTTCTCCCTGCTCCAGGAGTTGCTGCCACAATTCCCGCAGCAAGGAAACTTTTTTGCCGTGCGAGGAAGCCAGCAGGGGTCTTGTTGCCACACGCACGGAAAGGGCCCGAGGTGCCCGCGCCCTGCGGACGCTCTTCGGGGAGGGCGGTTTGGGGCTTCTGCTGATTCAGGGCAGCGTGCAGCGGCGCGGATCTGCTCGCCCGGCTGCTCGGGACCGCCTCGAAATGAGAACTGGCAAAGCACTTGCACAACTAGAGTGATTCTGAAGAGCACGGTTAAATATGGAACAGCATATTAATTTTTAAAATGGTGAAGGTTACATAAATCAGGCTTTTCAGGGCCTCAGAACAACCCACCTTACCTAGCCTTTGATCACAAGGATCTTTTCCCTCACAGAAATGACTTGTGTCTAAGAAGCGCTATCCTGGTAAAGTTATCTTTTAATCCAAGTGCATAATCATGCCTGTCATTCCCCTTAGAACCTAAGGAGCACAATACTGTAAATAACTGTGTGGGTTCTAAACAGTCTTGAGGAAAAAGGAAAGGAGGGGAAAAAAGAGAAACAAAACAATGAACGTGAAGTATTTCTCTGCAGTTTAATGTGTGCAAGCTTGCAAGGGGATGTTTGGATTTGGAAACTGCTACCTATGTGTTACAACTGAGAAAACTGCACATAAAATCTGTGTCAGCACATCCTGTTGCAGACCCAGGGCCTAAACCATAAAGATGTAATCCCTCACAAAAACCTTAAGAGGAAGAGGGAAGAGTGCTGCCTCCTAAGCAATGGGAAATCCAGGCAGGGGTGCAGGCTTGCCGGCGGGCAGGAATGCTGTGGGTGCCCTGGGAGCAGGGAGATGCATGCAAGGCACTTCCCTGCTTCACAGCGTGGTGTCATGTTAATTCCTTTGCAGGCTGCCGGAGACTGCATAGAAAACACTGCAGGAAGGGAAAAAAAAAAAAAAAAAAAAAAAAGACTTGCAAAACTGGCGTTTCCAGCACATCTAATTCCATGCTACTGTATCTCAGTCTGACTCTGTATCAAAAAAAAAAAAAAGAAAAAAAAAAAAAAAAAAAAAAAAAAAGCCCTGTTCTCCAGCAAGCCAAAATCACCCAGGCCTGATGAAGTCACTGCGTTGGTTTTTTCTCTTGTGTATGTTTGGCAGGCATCCTTCATGCTATTTTTTTCATAGAAACTAATTCTTTAAAGCTCTATATCTTATTTAGAATACATAAATGCACAAAATTATACATTTATGCCACAAATAATAGGGTGTATATATTTTTTTTCTTGCGGAAGGCACATCCCTTATTCAACTTACTTTAGTAGCTTTATACTGTCTACTGATATCCATACTGGCATGAAACCTGTGGGCATCATTGACTGTCACTGGGTGAAGATTGCAGGTGATGGATGGATTGTGCCCCCTCCTCCTTCTGTGCCCCAGATCAGATACACGTGGTGCAGAGCTCGCACTGTCACTGCCTCGAGGTGCTCTGGCCAATGGGTTTCAAAGCTGCTCCCGAAATCTGTTTACCTGAAATACATTTTTATAACGCACATGTAAACTAGATTATATTAATTGTGATTTTATCTGGCTTCCTCCTCAAGCATGCTGGCACAAACATGCGCATGCATGGATTATCTGAAGTTGACTACAGCCTCTAAACTTTCTCTGTTATTCACAGAGCTAACTTAGCTGTTTTCCACGTTACCTATATCTATCTATCTATCTATGTATGTATCTATTGATCTAAGTCTGCTGACTTTTTCTGCGATCTCATTTCAAGGCCGTTACAAATCTGATACTGCACATAGTACAGAGCTCGTTCTGCAAGTCTAGGGAGAGTGACGGGTCTGCTGTCCTCAGCCTAGCTGCCATATGTTTGCAGTGTATAGGTGTTCAGTATTCGTGTGCTTGGGTACTGTGATTGTGTATCCCATGGGAAGGAACGCAGAGCTTTGGGGAAGCTTTGGGCATGGTGCCTGTGTTGCATGTTCTTTCGGTACACGTGTGCAAGGTTTGGCTGTTGGGCTTTGTCTAACGGGTCTTCAGTGCATGTGTTGCCCTGCTAGTCAGTGCTTGCCCTTTATGCTTTTCATACCTTGGAGGGGCACTTTCTCTAAGTTACTGTAGAGCACTCATGTAGATCTGTGGGATTCTTCCTGGAAACTCTTGCCTTTCAGTTAGCGAGCTGCAGAATTACAGAAATACAATTTATACATAGTAAATGTTGGACAGTAAGGTGACAGGTCTTCCGAGTGTTAAGAGAGTGTTTTCCTGTACAGCATCAACTTCCATACTTCAATCACAAGTATGTCATTCTGATTCAGAGTGGTAATAATGGAGCAGCACCGGCCCTGCTTGCTTTGGGGCAAATCAGAGTACTGAAGCATTCCTGAGAGATCAGGAATTTTACAGATATCTTTGGCACCAACATATAAAATTCCACGGGAAATTTTACAATAAAATGCTTACTTTCAAATGACTCCAGAAACATAACTCTATTTTTCAGTGGAAGGTGTGGAGAAGGCAGAGCTATATCTATGTCCGAGTCAAGTCAGTGCTATGTTCTACCATTCCGGTACTCTCAGACACTCAGCAGAATATTTTGTATTGCATTTTATATTGCAAGTTGCTCAAGCTGGTTTAAAGTTCAGGGAAAGTTCCTCAGCATTGCAGTGGAAGGCATGTCAGCATCAGAGCGAAAAATGGGAAATGTTCCGTCTCTAAGAATAACAGCTCTGAACAGGACGGGCATCACGGACGCTGCAGTTAAATCCCCAAATGGGGAAGCTAATTGTACACATCTTTCTGCACACGGATGGCTTTCGATCAGCAGAGTATGAGTCTGAGGAACTAAGACCATGGGAACCTCCTGCTTCTATGTAGGGGACAGAATGTAGTTATCCTCCAGGAGCTATATGTAGATCTATTCTTACAGTAGTCCAAAATTAATCTCTCAAAATGTCTTCTGTTCCTTTTACTGCTTCAGGAGAAGCTACAGCAGGTGCACATCATAAGTGCAGAACTCTTCATAAGTTCCCATTTCATCTTTCAAGCTTCTCCCAAGCCCTGAGAGAAGTCCTGTCAGGAGCTGGGACATGAAGAAGGTGAAGTTTGAACAAGAGTTGAGAGATTTCCAGGCTGTGCATTTAAGATCTGTTATTTTGAAGCCAACTCCATCCACAGATAAATATTTTTATAGATAAATGCTCTGAATTATTCCAAACATATTCCTAGGAAGTCACTTCAGTGTTGATGTCAGCTGTTTGTGCTGGTCATTATATATCTGGACCCAAAGTCGTAGATGATTCAGATGAGAGTAGGACCACTAGCACAACTACACTCTAGTCTATCACTATAGAAAATACTACCATTTATTTTGGAACAGCTGGTATTTAGATGTCACCAGACAGCACTAGACTAATGTCACACTGGCTCAAAGTATGCAGGAAAATGCCAGGAATATGAAGGTGCAGGGGTCCAACCCACGAGACCGGGCCCTCGTTCCCTGTGGAGATAGAACAGAAGAGAGTACCTCTAGAGTGTGGTCTGAAATGCATTTATTTAGCTATTCAGCTATTATTTAGCTATATCCTCCTTCCTAGAGGAGCCTATTGCTGTTCATTATGCAGGGAGGTTAAGATGACTAGGCGCCAAATTAGATATACTCATGCTGCGTTATCTAAGCCATCTGTGGAGTTTATAACACCACTGCTGAGAGATTATTAAAACAGACACCTCTCCCAGGACAGGCTTTTTTTCACTTAATCCATTTGCTCCTCTTTGTAGTCCCCTACAGTTTGAACATTATTTCAATCTTTTATACGGTGCTTATAGCCTTTAAATATGGAGAAACGATCATCATCCTTCCTTTTTTTATTTTGAGGGGGAGGAGTTAATTACCAAATAATCTGAGTCAAGCGAGACTGCCTCCCCTCTCTGCCAAGCCAGTTAGGGAAAGACTAGACTGGGGATCATCTATTTTGAAACCCAGGGATATGCTCCTCTTGCAGATCATCTCTTTTGACAAAACTGCTTTTCATGAAAGGTAGGAATGTTGCACATACCATATTAAACTCCTACAGACTTTCTTCCACGTGCAATTGGGAACTTCTTGGATAGCCACCTGACCCAGAATTCCAGGGCTTGGTGAAGTTCCTTCATATGTCTCTAAGCATCCTGGCCAACCCACAAACTCTCTCTGTATTGCTTGTATATCCCTCAGGCTAATTTTGAATCTTTCAGTGTTTTTGCTCCCTGTCATTGATTTTCCTTGACTTAAACTTATTTGTTTCTCCACATATTGAGCTGCCTTGCCATTTTTCTGACTTCCATCTCTCTCTAACTGGGTGTTCTTTGTTCATCATAAGGATCACACCTGTGTGAGTCAGCCTTTCTTTTAGATTGGTTGTCCTATTATAGGCTTTTTTCCATCCTAGTGGCCCATTACACTGTGTTTTATCTAGACTCTGCTCTGATTTGGTAGCAAACATCATGACTTCTAAATGATGACCTTGTGCTGCTATCCCAAAAGGTTCATGAAGCTTGGGAAGAAAACTGGAGAACAGAAGGCAACTATAGGCAGGTCCTAGCAGGACAAAATGGCTGGAATCTAAGAGCCAGCTAAAATGGCGACCTTGATGGCAGTAATACTCATTTCCTGAGTGCACTAGGAAAAGAGAGTATCCCGTAACTGTGGAATCTGAGGTCAAAGCACCATGATGGAAAAGAATCAGACAGATGAGACTGTTCAGAGTTGTTGTTTCAAACTGCAGACTCATGCAGACAACAATTGCATTGATTTATGCTTGATGCGTTTGAGTTTTTGCTAGAAAAACAAAAACATGTTCATTATTTTAAATGAGAAAGAAGAAAAAGGAAGAAGCTGAAAGCTGTGCTCCCTTTAAGAGGAGGAAAACACCCCTCCTAATTTCTTGCTATTCTTGTTTGCAAGTAGAAACTCCTGCAGTTTTAATTTTCTTACCTATGTCTGTTAGGTAACAAATCTTCTAAAAATAGGCTGTGCCCTGATCACATTTAATAAAGTCAAGGACAGTCAAGTTTCCATCCATGTAATTCTGCATTGGTGCTGAGTGCTAATAGTAATTGTCCACCAGGTTAGCTTAAATAAGTTTAATTTGGCAGCTGGTATTTTAACAGGTTCTTTTTGACCAGTACTGAAATTATTGTTAAGCCATACAGAGTCTTAGTAGAAATCAGGAGGAAGCATTTGTGCTCCATGTGACAAAGACCAGCAAAATGGAGTTCTTTATTTACCTTGATAAAGTAGAACTTGGGTGATGTGGAATTCAGTGAATGGCCGGGCAAAAGACCAGATAACCCCGTGCTCTGGGAAGCTTCCCGCAGCTTTGTTGGTTTATCTAATACAAATATGCCATAAGATGTTCTCAGCCATTCTGATGAATGTATTATGGTAAAATTCTGACTCTGTGAATAACTTCTATGAAGCTTACATTATTATTTGTTGTCCCCATGGTAAAGTTTTAACAGCAACTTAATGTTGCTTTGTTCTCACCGAAAAGCATTTATTCAAAGGATCAAAACATTCTTGAATATAACAACATGAATTTATTCTCCTTCTTAACCAACAAGCAAATTAATCTGATCATTTTTAGATTAACAAGGAGGCTTCTACATGCTAGCATGCCACAGCATGATTTGTTTATGACAAAGAAACTTTTAGGCCTAAATTATCCCCTTACTTTCCTTTAGTACTAAAATTCAATCAAGACCAGTATTGAGGTACCTCTTTTGCTCCTAATTTATTTTTCTATCTTCTTCGTCAGTTTTTACCTCTAATCATTTTCCTTCTGACTCTTCATTTTGTTCCTCCGTTTTGCTGGGCCTTCTGTTTTTTGACTCACTCCCAGGCTCTGCTTCGTTCCCCATCTAGCATTTCTGCTTTTCCTTTCCACCTTACCTTTGCTTGCTTACTCCTCAACCCTCTTTCTGTGTCATGATGTCCCCTATGCGTGCAAACATTTATTTCCCCTCTTCCATTTCAAGTTCTGAGCTATGAAAAAGATGACCTTGGTCAGAGGTCTGAATTACAATAATTTGGCAGTGCTTTTGAGCAGATTAACATCCATTGCAAGAGCAAGAGGAAATAATGATTGTCCATTGTTTGTGAAACAGGATGCAACAGCAGCATTAAAGGTCTGATTGTTACACAGAGACATAACAGAGCAGAAGTTCTTACAAAAACTTTCTATCATAATCCCATTTTCTGAACTTGAGGTGAGATGTCAGGGTTTAAGTTTAATATATATTACATTAGGGATATTCATCTTTGTTTGTCCTGATGTGTCCTGTGTGACACTGTTTGCTGAATCCAGTCACCTCAGCTCACTGATTATGTTGAGAAAGGAAATAGAGAAGAAGGGCAAGTACGTCTGGGGATGTGAACTTCATTGACTGAAAGAGAAGAAGAGAGTGACACAAATTCACCGCTTGTTGACATTTTGCTTAAAGGTCAGTTTGTGATGAAAGAGCCCTTGTACATCCGGGATTTGCTCTGCACTTTCAGCTATCGCACCCCAATTACTGCAAAGGATCTTCTTTATTTTCTAAGATTTAAGTGACTTGCTGAAGATCATCAGGAAGTTTGTCTCTTAGTTGAACCCAGGACTCTCAAATCCTATGCCAGTATTCTGCTCACCCCAGGCTAGCCTCTTTTTCCTTAGGAATGGTACAAGGAAAAGGGAAAATTCAGAATGAACAAAGTACATTCAAATAGACAAGGGAAATAGAAGAAAACTTCTAGTTTCTAAAACAGACAGAAGTCCTCAGAGATATTTTTAACAATCCAATTATCATCCTGTGGAGTAGTATTTGGCATGTTTGCTCTGTAAACTTGCTATCATTGCTGCTTTTCACTGTCTGTCTGAAGATTCCCAGTTGTTTGCTTCCAGTGCGGTTCATGATGTCTGATGAGATTTTTATTTGCTCTGAAACTCTCGCTTGTATTCTGCTGCAGAGCTCTGGGCTGCCTGACTGGCAACTGAAGTGATGCCTCTGCTTCGCTGTTGTTAAACATATGTCCTCTTTGCTTTATAGGCACCAGAGGAAAAGCATGTTCTGAGGCCACACTGTTAGCACTTACATCTTTTGAGCACGCATTTTTAGAAACATCTGTGAGCCTGTGAATAGATTTTATCCATCCGATACAGTACTGAGTACTGCATTGAATTCTTGGGGATTTCTAGCACTGCACAATCTAGATAGGTTTTATTATACCAAAAAAGTATTGGAGAGTGCCGACTCAAGCATTCAGGAACTAAGAGATGCCAAGATTTTGGTTGCCTGCCTGTATGCATTACAGGCTTTAGGTATACGTTCACATGAATTCTCTTCAATATTTCTTTAGATATTCTTTAAGTAATTTGCCCTGAGTTATAGTTGGAATATGTGATTCAGACTGTGGTCTGAATAAAAATAACATATTTCTGTATTTGGATTTTTTTTTGGCAATCACCTTAAGTTATGTTTATCTTCAGAAAGCAAATAAGTTGTCTCCACAGAAACTCTATGAGTTGAGATGATACTATTTCCTTTGCTATTTCTGCTTTGCAGAAACAGAGCCAAGATTCAGAATGAAAGCCAGAAGGACCCATTAGCTTTGGGTGCTGAATCTGAAATGCCATGAGCATAATTTTCTCCATGCATTTAACAGATTATAGTTGTCCCTAGAGTTAGAATAAAGCTTGAATTGACATTGACCGTAGATAGGAATACTGTAACTATGACTAACCAGGTGTTGTAGGCTGAGGACCTACACAGTGGAATATGCCCATGGATGTCACTTACTTAGCAGTACTGAAAGAAGAGATGGGTACAGAACTGAGTGCCTCGAGGTAGAATTCAAATTCTTTAATCCTGAGGCCAGTATTTCTCTTCCTGTAGTTTTGAACTTCCCTCTTCATGCACCTCTCTCTCTCTAGACCTTCCCTTCCATGCAGAGTCCGAGGGAGGAGCCACGTTGGAGCTGAAGGTGATCTCAGAGGTGTGTATCCTGAGTGCAAGCTCAGGAATTGAAACTCATACCAGAAGCACACACAACTGCTGAGCATAGTTCATAGGTGCAGCTTAATTCTTGCACTTCCTTAGAGCTCATAGTTTCATATTGCAAACTTAACGCTCTGTGAATGTAGTTTTATTGCATGATAGCTTCTAAATTAAAAATACAAAATACAGAATTTTCATCCTCTGATACTGAGAAAATGTTGTCAGCAAGGTAGGAATGATACTTAAAATCTTCAGTTTTCTTCTTTCTGGGCTTGAACGTATTGCAGGATCAGACTGATAGTTGGGGTAGCTGCTGTCTGAGTAGAGTAGTTGAGTAGAGTAGTAGAGTAGTAGAGATGCATCTTCTGTTAAGAAGTCCCTAGGTGATGTGCTGAGGGTGGTTTAAAGGGGTCCACTGCCATGGACCTTTCTGCCTCTGTGATATTCTTCCTTCTGCTCAGGCTACTTTTTCCTTCTTCTTGCTGTGGTATGGGCACACACATTTCTGCTCTTCTAGTGTGGGGCAACCACGTTCAGCCAAGAGGGTTAATGCAGGGAAAAAAAATCCTGTGCTTGTTAAAATGGTCTTGAGGACCATTGGCATGAGGATATTTTAATTCATCATCAGGAATGAACAGGATAGGAAGAGGCCATATTCAGAGCATATGGGTGCTAAATTTTGATAACTTTTGGCTTTTGGAGTTTTAGAATGTGGATAAATTTATCCTAATTTCTTATGGAGGAGAAAGGGCTGCCTTGATGGGATTATGAGTATCTATCAAATGCAGATAATATTATAATAAGAATGTTAGAATAGAATGTTAGAATTACAATGTTTATAATGTTTTTGTCAAACCAAAGCACATTTTTCAGCCTAGCTTTATTATTTAAGCAACTGAGTTTATGATAAGATTAGAATGAACTAAACCAACCAACTAGCCACACAACCGAACTACAGTGAAAGCTGGAATCAGGTATTGCAGCCTCAGTGCCTATATTTTGGCATAACTATTGTCAAGAGAAAAAATAGGCAATCTGTAACTTCAGGTGACCTCTTTAAATCTTAAGAATCTACTAGTGATTTTGTGTTTAAATTACAATGTTTAAAAAGTACCTGAAATATTTAACATTCTCCTTCTGAATTTCAAGCAAAGCTACATTTAAACATGTCAAAGCAGATGCTTCAAGTCAGCAATTATATTTGAAGTTTTGGGGGTTAATATAGTTAATTGTTAGTTGGTTGGTTGGTTGGTTGGTTGGTATATCGTTTGGTTGTTAGTATAGTTAGAGCATTTTTTTTCGCATAGTCATTGTGATTAGTACTTTAAAGCTATTGTTTTAATAGGTAATCAAAATGGATTTTTCTTTTATGTGAGCCTAAATTCTATCTTTGTAATTTTGGTCTAATAAGTAAATCCAATTAATTTGTGAAAGCGTGTTTATTCCATCTCATTAACTTCAATTTTAGTGAAAGACAATATAAATAGTGTAAGTAATTAGAGTTGGTCAAATGGATTTGAAGAATCTTCAGTCCTCCTCCTTTAATGGCTGTCGGTGAGTAAAGCAGCTAGTATTTTACATTTGCACCCGTTATAATAGCACAGACATTGCTGAGTTTCTGAGGCTTTGCCAGAGGGTCTGACTTGTGATCCAAGACCAGAAGGGATGAAAATTTCAAATCAAAAATGCCTCTTAAGCGCTGCTGGAGTCCCGTCCCAGGAAGGTATCACAACATAGTGCCCTGTAATGTTTGTGGCTCTGGGACTGGGGCCTGGCGCTGCCTGTTCCGGTTCAGTATCCACCTTTCTGTGACTTCAGCTGTAGAAAACCATGAGTAAAAATTATGACAGTTGAAATTTCCCCCTCTCAGTAACTGTAGGTTCTTTCAAAGCAGGCGCATCCTCTGAGACCAAGGACAGAGAATTTCAGAGCTCAGGAGGAAGTGCTAAAGCTGAAGAGAGCTTGAAATCCAGTCAAGAAGCATAGACTGAATGTGTAACTTAAGTATTCTTAAATGTGCTCATGACTTTGTGCTTAAAAACAGATCCAGCGGAGGCAGCCATGTCGCAAGGACAGAAGTCTATAGAACAAGAGGGTCACTTTGGTCCCGGTACATGGCAGTTTTAAGGCAGTAAGTCCCTAAGCTTGTGCTGAAGAACTGAGGAACTCACTGATTTCTACTGAAAGATATACAAAAAAATCCTTATTTCCCCACCAAGACTTTCAGTATAGACAGGCCCTCACCATCTCAGCTAGGAAGAGTTGGGGTTGCAATCTTCAGCAGGCGTGCAAAGACCTTTCAGTGTTGTTTTGCACACCCTGTGAGAGTCTGGAGGAGCGCTTGCTTGTTCCCCGTATCAGAACTCCAACGCCTCAGTGATACTCCATCCCAGAACTGGCAGATGCTGACTGTACAGTCTGGTACAGAGTTAATCCTTATGGGTTTAGTGCTGCAATTTTGCTGAGCATGCTCAGACTCCAAGAGCGAGAAGATAACTCAGAGGGAAATGGGGACATGCAAGAGACATTGCAGATCTCGTAATCTCACGCAAGAACATCAGTAGGAATTGATGTAATTGAAAGTCTTTGGTTAAACAGTGAAATAGAAGCTAGTATTGCAGTTTGTCAGGAAGCCAATTATAAGTAAAAGTCGTGCTTCGGTTCTCACCTTGCTCTGGCACCAGGGTCCTGCCCAGCTCGGGCAGAAGCTGCTGCTCAGCGGCCGTCATTAGAATCACTGCAGTCAGAATCTGCAGTCTGAGGCGATACCTGTCTGGTTGGGTTTAGAATAAATTTGCAAATAAGTTTAAAACCCAAAGCCTGCCTGGTAGAATACTTCAGATTGTAGTCCAGCCTTCACAGACTGTTACTAAAGTTATAAAGTACATCTAATTATTTGGAAAATTTTAGTCAATGGCCCGTTCATTTGACAATGGCAGAGAATAAGTGAGTATAGCAAGCAAATTAGGTTTGTTCTAATTCCTAATTACTGTGTTAAGCACGTCAATAATTTCATTCCTGCTTGTTTTGCCTCCCTGTGATTTACACGAAGACTTTAAGCATTCAGGACAAGGTATTTTTTGTTTTCTAAAAGCAGGTGATATGTAACACCTGGGATTCTGAGACCCTGAGTGATATTGGAAAACAAATAGTTTTTCCTGCACTGTACAGATTTCAAAGCTCTGAAAATTTTCTAAGTTTTATTGCTTTTTTCAAAGTTTCAATAGAAAAAAAGAATCTAGTGCTTACTGAATTCCCCATATAACCTAGATGACAGTAGGGGAGCTCATGCATCAGCGAGAGAGATCAAGTTCCTCTGTGCCTGGTTTGAACAGTGGACTGTTGCCTTAACTAGAAAGTTCTGTAGAGCTGAGAAGAAAAAATATCTACTAGTTTCTAAGGCAATTTTTGACCGTGATGGTCCTCACTGTCTGAAGAGGAATCATGCTGCTAATGCAGCGGGCCGGAATGGCAATGACAAGCGGAAATGTGAAGGAGGAGAAGGAGCAGGGTCAGGGGTTTGCCCAACACAGTTTGCCATTTGTGAACAGATGTAGTGAGCCTGAAACTGGCTATTACTGCGGATGTTCAAGAAGCCAGGTAGGTGGGAAACAGGCAGCATTTTCATTTCTCTTGCCCACTTTGAAAGGACGAGGTACCGCTGTGAGTTAGCACTTACCTGAGGCGAAGACTGTGTCATTCTCCATAGGTCATCTGCCCTCCTGCGAACTCCGGGAGCTGCTTCTGGGGGAAGGAACCCCAAGGGCTCCCATCCAGGTCCGAAAGCAGGACGGTAGCTGGTGGGTGCCGGAACAGTCTGCGCCAAATGGTTATTGGATGTTGGGAAACTGGTTTTGTTTTTAATGGGTCTTTTCTATATTTCAGGCTTTTGAGAAATAAAGTATGGGTTCTTTTCCCTCCTGTTTTGGGCAGAGGCATGTTTTGTTTTGGGTAGAAAGAATGTTTTATATATAACTCTAAAAATAGAAAAAAACAAGTAAGTGAGAATGAGTATAGGATATAGTAGAACTTGCATTGTTTGCTGCCATGAAGCTCTCAGTTTTCCTTGAGATTCACATTTAGAAATATACATTTGGATTGCTGAGTGAAAATCCAGAGATGTCTGGAGAGATGTTTCTAGATATATAGGACTTCGAGAAGTCCTATAGGTATAAGGCAATACCTGCTGGTGTGTGACACATGCAGCATGCAGGACCCAGGAGCAGTACAGTTGGTAATCTGTTCTTGTCTAGGATTTCATCCCTAAGTCTAGGAAGATATTACTATGATTTGAGTCAGTTTCAGTAGTGCTTATAGGGCAAAACACTCGGGCCTCATCTACTTCCTTACTAAATTGGTTCTGTTTCAGCTATAACTGAGACTGCATCAGGCCCATAACAGGAATGGGCAATAAGCAGGTGAGACAGAGCTTGTGCGTATCCACCAGTACAGCACACTGAGAACTGAAACATAGGCAGCCCTTAGGTCTTCTCATCTCTCTTGCATGTAAAATAGGGATAAAGTTCGTTCTATGAGAGGTTTGGAAGACAGGTTAGCCACAGCTTGAAAATAAACAATAAATATATCTATTGACAGCTGTAAATTTCTGTTGATGTTTACTTTGCTTCTGAACTGAGGGAAGATAGCACAAGTTTCCTTTATTTAATAATCTGATTACAGGCATGGTTATCTATATTAAGGTTGTATGACCGGAATTTAGCCCCTGTTGCAGGGTATACATGGGGGAGGCAGAGGTGGGACGCTGGTGATGAAGTGATACGCAGTGTGCAGGGTCAGCACAGGACAATGCAGAATCCTCCTTCTCTAAACTGGAGTCCATCACTTCTCTTTCAGGACGTTCTTACCTATATTTCCAAATGCGTTAAAGAACTACTCTGCCTTGCTGTCAGACCAACAACCAACACCTAACCGAGCTTCCGATTAGAAAAGCCACTGAAGGTCACTGCTGTAGGTCAGCAGGTTTGTCTGTAGCTCACTGCAGCAGACTAAATAGACTGTGCATTTTGCATCAGCAGCAAAAGTTTCAGAAGAGCTGACATGGCTCATCCATTACTATGATACACGTTACTGAAACTCCAGGAGAACCAGATTTTGCTTTGACTTTCAACTTAACTAACAAATACCAAGGCTGTTTCTACAAATTCATTCGGTCCAATGCTGTTTCTCCATCACTAGGTAATACCTAGTGAGACAGTTATTGAAAGCTGTCTTTAGCATGCTCTGGCCTATGCATATCCATGCATGAGCCATCCAGCTTTCCCTTTCAGCTGAAGCCTACTGCTACGGTTTGGGCAGATCCCTGCCTTTGTAGGGAGAAGCATCTGCAGCAGTGCCAGACTTCTGCAAGCTCCGTGCTTTGAAGAAGGAGCAAGGCAGGAGGAGCAGCAGCTGCCAGTTCTCGCACTGCCCCATCCTGACACCTGGTTTAGCAGGTGCCTCTCCTGCCTTGGCACCAGGGACCTGCAGGCAGGATTGCTCCCTTCTCCCACTGTGCCCCAGTGCCTCTAATCAGCCCGTGACTTCCCTGCCTGCCTAGTGTTCCTCTCCACTGCTGCTCATCTCCGCTTGGCAGCTAGCACCAAATTATGCCCTGTTTGTACTTTTCAGAGGATGCAGTGGGAAAGGAGCCAACACTGACCGTTTATATCTCATCCGGTCAGGAGAACTTCAAAGTCTGGAATTTACATTCATTGGCGACATTGATGATAGAGATTTTTTTCCACAGGGAAGTGCTGCTACCCCAGGTACCGATCCAGTACATTTTGCACTCATTCCTGAAGTTTAAAAAAAAAAAAAAAAAAAGAAATCATCATCCTTACCAGTGCACCCAAAGCAAGTGTTTTGTCACTTGGAAGAAAGTGCAATTAACCACCAGCTGACATCTCTTTATATTAGTAAAAGGGTGAATAAAACAAAAGAGCTCATTTCCAGCCTGTGGCTGAGTACAACATGTGATAAGGTTGTGTTTTGGGTTTGGATGGGAATTGGTCGTTATTGTGTTCATATTTCTGAAACGTTGCTGATCAGCAAGGGAACCCTGGCAGGACTGGGAGCAGGCAGCCCTCCGGCAAATGAGACAGCTTGTGCCAAGCATTGATGCAAAAGCAAGAAAAGGGAATTATGGGCAGTAAAATAAGGAGAAAGTGACCGAGTTACTCTTTAAATGCTTTTGTTCACATTTAATTATGGCAAAACACTGTTCCAAAGCTTCAGGAAAATTGATCTGTGAGGTTTTGTTTGTTTGTTTTTGTCCTTCTCACTTGCCTCTTTTGGGTCTTGTCAAGTATTGCCCTGGAGGCAATTGTGGTTTGAGAAATTACCTGTAAAAACATCCCTATGGTAAAGACCACTTCCCTAAACCAGTTTATGAAAGTGACTAAACCTAGCAGAATAACCGAGGTTTGTGGGCAGGTGACAACTGCTTTTTGTGGTTTTTGCTGTTCAGTTGTGCACTGCAACCTGGCCTCACCTGGGGTCCTCACCCTAGTTGTAGGTAAGAAATGAACCAGTGATTTTAACTCTACTCCTGTCAATTTAGCACCCGGGTGGGCTGAACTCCCCATATACCTGGCCATAGCTCTGCTTCTAGGTAGACAGTTATGAACCTGAGCGTTGGTGCTCGTGCTGCAGAGCTCATTCTGCAGCTCCGTGGGAGTCACTGGAAATTGCAGGCAGGAGGGAGGCAGCTGCAAAGCTTCCAGAAGCTCCATCTATTTGTCTCTGGATTCCCTGGCTGCTTTGAAATGCAAGACAGGTGGTTTGGGTAGTGTACTATAGCAACAAGCCCTTTTGCTTTGTGTGGTGTTGGGGCCTGTTTGTCTGCTCTGGGGATAGGTTCTGTGAGCACTTGATAAAGCTGCAATTAAGTGCTCATCTTGCAGCCAAGCAGTAAATTACCTGTCTTTCCAGGTCACTAGCTCTTTGCTGGTTAGAGCCCTGTTCTCCATTCTTAAAGGATTGATATCACTGAAACAACTCCTATAGCTTGTGGTAGATGAAATAGCGCCTTGCCCTGTCCTCCTTCTCTGCACAGCTCTGAGCAGCCATTTGAGAAGAGCTGGAAACCTCTTCTCCAAGATGTTAGCGAGAGATGGGGATGCATACCCCCTACCGTTCCCTCTCCTGCCTCCTCTAAGTGTCCTGGGGCTCGGAGGAGTCACTTCCGTGTAACAAATCTTGTGTTTAAATCGGCATGCATGAATATTTTACACAGTCATAAATTCAAAAAATCATTTTGCTAAATGACTAGGCTGCTTCCAGCTGTGTCCAAAAGAGCAGCAGGCGTAGTGCTTGGGAAGCCAGGACTCCCGAGATAATAAAGTGGGGCAAATGCAGGAGAATGGAAAGTGAAAAAGCGTTGCAGCACCACCAGGAAACTAGCCATGCTCAGTGATCACTCGTGCAAAAAGAGCAAAACAGCCTAGACTAGATAGAAAACATGGTATCTTCCTCTAATCCTCTTCATTTCCAGTAATTCCTGGCCAATCACCAAGTTGATATGCAGCATTGTAATTTCTCTTTGAACCTATCAGACTATTTCTTCAGCTGCTGCAGGATCTCACTTTTGCTGATGGGTGTATCTTCTTGCCATGGAGAACACTGAAACCTCCTTACAGTGGGTCTGGTTAATGCCATACTATGGTGGTACTTGAGAAAGAAAGGTCTTTTTCTCCTCTCCTCTCCTCTCCTCTCCTCTCCTCTCCTCTCCTCTCCTCTCCTCTCCTCTCCTCTTCCCTTCCCTCTTCCCTTCCCTGTGACCACTTTATTTCCCTGCGGTTGGAATGTGTTTTCCCGGTCCCCTTGAAATAAAAACCCCTTTGTGCAGCTGGCGCTGCAGATGCTCATTTCTCAGCAAGTCCTGCCGGCTGCCAGGCTAGTGGCCTCCATGAAACAAATCCCCTTAATTGATCCTAGTGGCTTCAAGCACTCGTTCCTGGTGTTGACAGAAGTGTTAGAAACAAGACTGGTCCAAGGGAATAAAAAGGAGCAGATGACAGGGGATGGTTTATATGAACTTCCTTTTTTACCTGACTTGCAGGATTTCTTTTTCCTTGAGACTTTGCTTTCTTCTTGTGCTTTTCTAAGATTTCTGAGGTGGAATCCAGCTCTGGCCACCCCACCAGCCTTGCAGGGAGCTGGCAAAAAGGGAAGACAAGCGTCAATGCCGAGGATCTCAGAATAAGCATTCCCATGCAGGGAGTTATT
Organism: Eudromia elegans; assembly: GCA_003342815.1. Lineage (NCBI taxonomy): Eukaryota > Metazoa > Chordata > Aves > Tinamiformes > Tinamidae > Eudromia > Eudromia elegans. The sequence continues at coordinate 209,591 of PTEX01000289.1, forward strand.
TTAGGAAGAGCTGTTCTCCCTTGGTAGAGAAGCTCCCACGGCGCACATTTATGAAAAGAAATTATCCTCAGAAGTCTGTGGGGCTACTTTTTTAAGTCTTCCACTGTGAAAGTTTGGTCTGGGCAGCCTATCAGGTTTTGTCTGGTAGCTTAGACCTACAGTCAGTCCTGTCTTAAACTTTTTTTTTTTTTATTTCTCTTGCCATTATGTTTCCCATGTTACTTTATTATTTGAACATCAAAATCGAGTGTAGTGCTGTGAGCAGAATAAGGTATTCTGCTGCAAGGAACCTGTAGTCTAATTCAGGCACAGTGACGCACAGGCATACATAATACACAGGATAAGGATGCAAATTCTAAGTAATGGAGGTGTCTGGGGAGAAATCAGTGCTGCAGGCTAATTTACTAGTCCCGACAAGCTACTAGACTGCATGACAGAGAGAAAAATACTGAACAATGCAAAAGATGTCTCTTTCCTTCATTTTCCTCTTCTTTCAAGACATTAATTTCCAATGTACCATGAAAGAGGGGAAACACCCTAGGAAAAAGAAGAGTAAGATAGAGTTCCTTTACATGATGCTGCTTTCTGAACTAGAGCCCAGAAAAGAGAATTTGAGATTTTATTTTTCTTGAAGATGTATTATGAAATAAGAATTTCAATTAAAAAAAGAAAAACTGAATTGAATCTGGATGAGGAAGCAGTACTGGCTAATCGGAATTGCGTTTGCAACACACCGTGAGCTTCTGATGAGCTACTTGCCCTGCAGTTGTGTGTATCTGCAAAGCTGAGGCACTGACTGCGGCTGATCCTCCCGAGTTTAGCTGTGGGCTGATGAAGTAATGATCATAAAAACCACAACACTAGAGCAGGACCCAACACGATCTGTGTGGCGGTTGTGACGCTCGCACTGATTCTGCCACCTGTAGCCGTGTCCAGCAGTGATCGGTCAGAAGAAGCAGAAGGGAGGTTGTCCAAAGGCAGGCGGAGGAAGAACTTCTCAGCAAACTTGCCAGTCCCGAGCCCAGCCGTGACTCCTGCAAGCGGTGCAATCTCCAGCCAGTCTCCCAGCCTCTCCGTGTTTCATGAGCACCCTTTCACCAACTAGGGGTAGTTGGCTTCGTCTCCAGGACTTTTTTTTCCATGAAGCAGCTTTTGCAATTTTGCAAGCATGAAAAGATGGGTATTTATTATTACCTACTAAGAAAAGGATGTCAAGAGACTACTACTAAGCTTTCAAAACTGACCCTCCAGAAATAGGAAATACCATAAGAATGATGCAACTTTAACTTGCCTATGCTTTTTTATTCTATGATGCTAAAAACATTACAATTTTATCCTAGTATTACCCACAAAACCCTTGTGGTTCATTCATTCATAAATTTCTTCTGCTCTCCATTTATTGACCTTTCAGTTCAAAGTCAATTATATTAACTCATTTGGAAGTCATTTGCAACCCTTGTCACCAAGGACTATCCATTGGCAACAGGTATTAGCTACGAGCAGACTATATTCTTACTGATTTTTTTTCTAGTTGATGCTTGTTGAATTAATCCCATGTAGTTTCGTGTTTAATACCCTAGTTCCTGCAACATTCATAATTTATTATGACTCAACTCATCTCAGATAAAATTAGAAAATACTTAGAAATCATTTTATGCTGTTATTTTGTAAGCATAGGAGATGTGATTCACTGAAATGAAAATCTTTATCCGAAAGAACTCTGGCTTTGGAAATCTCCTGGTTTCAGGTAAAGAAAACTACAGTTTTTGAAGTACAGACGTCTGTAATGCAAGTACATATGCACATGTGCCCATGTGTACCTATGGATTACTTAAGAACAAAAGCATAGAATAATATTTAGTTAATTCCCTTACTTCTACAGAAATGGAGTGTAGTGGTAGATCAGCATTTTGGTAATGTGACAACTGAGGCTACACACTGGGAGTCTGGACTTCATGATTTTCTTTCTTGCCACTTCACATCTATCATGTAGTTTTTGAAGTGTTCCCAGCTCAGGAGTAAGAATGATTATGACACCGCAGTCAACAAATGCCAGATGGTAAACACTGACTTGTAGTTACTAATTTTCTTTCCTACTTCTAAAACTAGTAGCACCATTACATTATTTTCCTGCCAGCGCACTGGTATTTTAGAACTGTGACTACCCGAGATGGCCTGAAGGACAAGTGACTAGATGTTCACACCTGTCTTTGCAGCAACAGAACTGCCTGTCTTTTTACGTGGCTAAATGTGCATTTTTGAAAAGTAGGGCTTTATTCTGTATCTTTGGAGCTTAAGTGACTGACCTGATTCCCCAAAAATGCCATAGACTTAGAGGTTTCCAAAGACTTCTGCAGGAGAACAGTTAGATCCGTGCCGTGGGCTTTTCCAAGTCCCCGTCCTGCAGTCTCCTGCCTGAAAGGTGGCTGGTTTTTAGGTGAGAGCAAAACAGCAGACTAGTGAATGTGGCAGGCGCTGGCCAGATCTGCTGATTTATTTGCAACCATAAACCCTTTAGCAGCCAAACAAATTCCCATCTGGTCCTCGGCACTGGGTGAGGGCATGGTGCTGCAGTTTTACAAACAGAAAGTTTTATTATTTAATTACTCTTAAGAGGTAAATGGTTCAAAGAAATAAACTGAATCTATGGAAAAAAAAAAAAAAAAAAACAGCTTGGTAACAGCAAACCCGGTGCCTAAGGGCCTTACTCACCAACATAAAGATGAGTATTTTTGTAACTGTGTGCACTGCTAAATAACAGACCTGAGCTCGCGAATCTCTACTCATAGCAATATTTGCTTTGTTTTTGTATTAGCCATGATTGCTCATGATTTTCCGAGACTGCAGGGTAATGCACTGAACATGCTGGGACCTCAAACTTGCTGTTTTACCTCCACATAAGACGTCAGCAGGACCGCAGCCTCCTTGCTAGTGGCACGTGCTGTCTCTGCCCAATTGCCTCAACCTGGGTGGTACCTCCAGGAGGTGACGAGGACAGAGCCGACCTGGCTCAGCTCCCTGCCCCGGCTCCTGGGGGTCCACGGGCTGCACTTCAGGAAGGAAGGTGGCCGGGAGCTGATGAGTTTGGGGAAATGGGTATGGGGTAAGTGCAGAGACTCATTGTGCAGGCCTGCACAACGCCAAGCACGACGCCGAGCTCCCGCTTCCAAGGAGACAACAGTTTGGCATATGAATATGTGTATGGAAGATCCTTTGGGTTCCAAGGAGACAACAGTTTGACATACGAATATGTGTATGGAGGATCCGTTCAGAGGGGCCTTCGAGGAAGTGGATGTTATCTTTATGTGAATGATGTGGACATGGTGGGGAGCTGGCTTGTGGCGTGCAGGGCACATCCAGTGTCACCTCCTCTCCCAGAGCAGATGTCATATCAAAAATACTCTCCGGAGACTTTGCAATTTTGCTGTTAGTTCAAGAGCTGCTGTGGTAGATAGGGGTCTGAATGATCTACTTATGGTAACATGATTTGAAAGTGCTGAGCTTACCACCTAAAGGTGTAAACTAGAGGTTAAAAAAGGCACTTTTTATGTTTTTGTGTTGTTTTGGTTTTCCTGCTGTGAGATGTTGCAGGCCTAGGCAAGCTGAAAAATGCCTATTGGTTTTTTTTTGTTTTTTTTTTTTTTTGTGCTGAATATTCACCTTGCACGTTGTCCTTGGTCATACTTAAAGAGAGCTGACCTGAGCAACAAGAACTGGAAGCAAAGCAGCCGTAGAAGAGGGGATTTCTTTAGCCCTCTCTCTAGGAAGTGTTCCAAGAGCTGCTTTCTGTAAGTCTTGCCTCTTGAGCAGTAGCATGAGAAGTATTTGCAGGTAATAACTGTGAGGATCCAAGCCTGGCAGGCGTTGTCTGCAGTGGATTGCCAGTTAGGTGATTATTCCTAGTGCTTCTGGCTGTGCTGGCACGAGGCTGCCGTGAGGCCAATCCTGGCTATGGGAACTGCAGACGGAACCTTTGGGTGGGCTCAGAGGTCGCTGCCCCTCTTCACTGCAGCTGCAGGGCATGGCCAGGTCCTCTGAAAACAGCCTCCGTGCTTCGTGTGCAGCTTTCTTGTCCTTTGGAGTCACGGTGTGAGCCCAATGGTGTGAGGCGTCGGTGATCACCGCTTTCTCCTGGGTTTTGATTTGCCTGTTTTTGTTGTGCCCCTCCAAAACTAGTTTTTAACCTGCCTGTTCCTATTCTTATTGCAATTTTCTTTGGCTGCTTATGATTTCTGTAAAAAACCAGCAAAAATCAGATGGAGGACATAAGGATGATGAAAAATTTGCAGGCAAGCTACAAATAAGCATCTAGAGTATTTGTGCTATTGCAAATATTGAATGTAAAATCTGCTGGGGTTAGAAGTTCACAGTGGTGAAAGGCATCTCGGTAATAAGCAAAGGTGGTGCTTAAAATGATGTTATTATGAGTAACTTAGCAGCAGCTCCCAGCAGAAATAATTTTTTCTTAATGCAATATAAATTTGGGGGTATTTATACTGCTTATATACGTTTCAGCACAGTCCCTTTGAATCCCAAGTAACTCTTCCGTATGCTGCGAGTAGATCATGTATTCAGTTCAGGACTGAAAGAAAAAACAGCAGTAATTTGAATAAAGTGGAAGCTGAAATCTCTTTAAACATTTATTTAGGAGGTGGATATATTCATGTTTTGGGAGGTAATGCAGAGGCACCATAATTCAGAAGAGCTCCATCTTGTTTCTATTCCAAAGTAAAACAACTGCTAATGATGCAAAATGAGCCAGACTCCAGTGGAAAGACGGAGTTCAACGGCTGTGTTGTTTCTCTGCTCTTGCTTATTGCAGCTGCAAGGTCTTCCCTTGCTATTTCAGCCCTTTTGCTGTTGAGGTTTCCTGAGGTTTAGAGGAATTTGGCGAGGCAGAGCGCTGCTGCAGAGCAGTGTTTGCAAGAAAAGCCCGCGGATACCCAAGAGATAAGCAAGGGAAAACTGGAGCTGTTTATGTCTCTATTAAATATTATACCAGCTGCTTCTTTCATTTTGTCTCTGAAGTTAAAATTTCAGCTTTTATTTTACTGTTTTATCATTTTATCGCTCTCTTTTTTTTTGTTTTGGAATAAAGTATTATATTCTAGTCTATCACAGCATATTTCTGTTAATCTCCCTCCAACTCCATGGCACACTAAGGATTTATCCATGATATTATAATTTACTGTGCTATACAAGACACGTAAGGCTGGTAATAAACTGGTAGTACTGTGATCTTTCAATGAAGATCTTCAACAACAGAACTAAGTATTGCTGGAGTCCGCCCTTACGCTTGTGCTCTGGGACTATTGTCATTTTTTCTTTCCTGAATGCCAGTTCTCTCTGCTTTTATATTAACGTGATATAATGAAGGTGAGAACGGCTCGGTAGAGAAGCAGTCCAAAACCACGCACTTTGAGACCACAGAATTAAAATGTCCATGAAAAAGATTAATGCAAAGTATCTGAGCTAATCCAACATTTACTGGTAAAATTCAGGTCAAACCCAGGATTAGTGCTTTGTGTGCTCTACTGATAACCTTGATGTTTCCCTACTTATCTTTCTCACTCTCTTGTAGTTACTTAAGCCACATCTTTTTTTTTTTTTCCTGTTAACCAAAAAATGATGCATTTCTTAAAACCATTCACCATTCTGCATTACTTTTAGGCAGGACGGTGCTAACCTGGTGCCCTGAATTACTCCAGGAAGGAGCTTCAGATGGGAAAGGCTCAGAGCCCCACTCAACAGCTGGGTCACTGGGTAACACTCATGTGTGCAGAGCCTCAGTAATTAGATTCTTGGTATGTGACATCTGAAGGGAGGGAGCAGAGAGATGGTGAAAGAAGAGGGCAGATACTGTAAAAAAAAAAAAAAAAAGCACTCATGTTTACCTCACCCAAGTTTCAGCTAAAATCTTTTAGTAATTTATATACCTCTATATTCCTCAATGCTATTAAGATATTAATAATCGTTCTGTTCAGCAGCTGTAGAAAATCTTTGCTTTGCAGCAAAGGCTCTATCTTTGATATCTTTGCTGTTGCAACAAAAAAATTACCCATGTTTTGCCTAGATACAAAACTGTAGAAACATCAGAATTAATTCTGATGAGAAAGAGAAAGGATAAAATTGCACTTAAAAGCAGGAAACACAAAACAAACATTTCAGAGTGTTTATTTGACAAAAATAAATTACAACATTTGTAATTTTGGGTTGTTTTTAAATGATTTTCAAATCTAAGTCAAATTTGACAGATCATCAAGAAACAAGTGTGAAATATTTGAGGAAATATTGAGGACATATTTGAAAGTCGTTTGTTTCAACATATTTGAGGTATTTTGCCATATCATTTTGAAGTGGTATTTTCTTCTGAAATGGGACCAAGAGACTTTTTAACCATGTCATCCCCACCACCTAGGCTGAAGCCTCCATCCTCTACCATGAAAAGTGTCATTGCTGGGCAAACCCATGTGTTTTCAAGGGAAACCTTAGATCTCCTCACCCATCCGCTCTCCCATACCTTTTCCTAGTCTCAGTATCCTGTGAGGCTCTCTGCAAGGCCTGAGGATGAGGTAAAATCCCCTTGAGTGAAGCAGTCTTGCTCACTCCTCTAACACTGCCAAACCTCTCCTGAATTGCCCCGATAATAATACCCTGGGGGTATGGGCCCCTCTTGCAATAAACGTGCCAAACTCACCCCATCGTTTGGCATAACCTGGCCAGCAGGAAGGCGCTGCTGTCTTAGAGCTGCCTCTTGGCCCTTCTAGACCTGCTTCAAACCAAGCACAGCTTCTTCTACTGGAAAGGCAATACGTTTGAAGCTAGAAGGCAATACGGTTGAAGGTAGAAGAGGGACTTTTTCAAGGGCAGAAAGAACAGTTAGAAGTCCAATTCTCGCCCAAAACAACCATTTTCATTTGTCCTTTGTAAATCACTTTCCATTGGAAAATATATAAATGAAGGAAAAGAAGACATACTGCCTTCAAATAAAATAATAGAAAGTTGTAAAGAGAAGGAAATGGAGTCAAAGTCTTCATTGCAAGAGAATGGAACTGAAGGAGGAGCAAGTTCATCAAAATATTGCAAGGGAGAGGGATTGGCTTAGAAAAAACTGTTAAGGTGACTGAGACAGAAAGAGTAATGCTGGCCTAGTTTGCCTGCCTTACATGGCCAGCAGAAGAGTTAATTTGACCTCAGTGTTTGAAAGGAGAATGGTTGTCAATCAAGACAGCACAAGAGAGTTTTACTGATAAAAACAGAAATTTAACATTTTTAGAAGGGAGAACAAAGGGGAGCTAGGGAATTATTTATTAGACTGTTTGGCATAAATCCCTGGGGAAAAGAAAATCCTGAAAAAATATCCATCAAATAGACTTTTGCTATGCTACTGAAGGTAACAAGGAGATGAGCAGCAGCCAAAAGACTGTCAAGAACAAGTTGTGTGACGGAGTAATGTTTTTTGTTGGTATAGGAAAATCAGTAGTTGACATATTTCTTGGTTTCCATAATGCTCTTTGATAAAGATTTTTTTGATATATTCATCCACAAGCTAGGGAAACCTGAGACTTCTGTAACTCTTATTTGATGGGTACAAGATTGTTTTGAAAGAACATGCACATGGTTTATTACATTACATTTATTACATAAATATTCAATCTGTTACTCTGGACAAATGGTTCAAACAGGACTCCAGGGAGTCCATGTGGTGTCTGGTTCTATGCAATGATTTATTAGAAGCTGGGGTGATAGAATAGAGTATATGCTCAGTACATGTGATGTAAAACTATCCAGGGTGATAGATGTGCTGAGGGGCCAGAGTCAAACTTGGAATGGTCTTGATAAACTAGAAAATGGTTTGAAAAAAAAAGTTTATTATTCAGTAGGGAGGACCACATCTAGACAGAAAACAATTAGCTGTGTCTGTGAAAGATGGGAAACAAAAATAGCCTTTCTCTAGAAGAGCATCCGGGGACGAGGATTTATGGTGAGTCAAAAAGTGAGCGTAAGCCAGTTATGTTGTACTATTGCAAAACGGGCTACATACTGGATGTGGGAGGAAGATGGGTGTCTGGAAGATACCTGCAGAAATCCTCCTTCTGTTGCTGGCACAAGTAAGAGCTCAGCTGCAGTGCTTTGCCAAGCTTGGGGCAGTGCCCTTCTAGAAGGAGGGGGAAAACCTGAGGAAACAGATTTTAGGAGCAAGCAGTAAGAGCTCCTGTAAACGTGAAAAACAAATGCTGCAAGAAACTGCTGGTGCTGCATCCAGAAGAGGAAATACTGAGTGAGTGTGCATTTGTAGTCAGTTATGTCATGTTAATGGTGCTGGCTAAATAAATAAATAAATAAGTAGATAAATAAATAAGTAAGTAAGTAAGTAAATAAATAAATAAATAAATAAATAAGGAAAAGAATAATCTGTTCTGTCTGTCCACAGTGAGTAAATCAAAAAGCAAAGACCCTAAAATACAGCAAAAGAGATGTAGACTCTGAGAAATTCTCTGGCTGTGAGGAGAGGGAAACACTGGGTAAGACTGTCCCGGGTGTGGGACTGGGTGATCTCCTCTGGCAGCTTTCCAGGCTGGGAAACACCCTTGTCCCTAGCAACTTTGGTCTCTCCCAGGGTGACCCTGGGGGCTCTTTCCAGCCCTGTTTCCCTTGTGCCTATGGTTTGTGCCCTGATGACACCAGATCCCAGCTGAGCTCTGTGATGGCCTGGCTCAGCCATGAGCATTAACTGGGCTGGTGCCGTCTGGGACATCACAGCACTTAACTTCAAGCACTGTTTTAATGTCATTTCAGAAATTACCCACTTCTAGTAAGCGAGTAGAATCTCAGAGCATATCTTACAGGGCTGCAGAACAACTTTACATCAGGTTATGGTCTAAGCTCTTGAACCCAGATTGAGTTGTCAGTCTCTGAGCTACGTGCATATGACAAAGCTGCTTTTATTGTCGCTGAGATGCTTTGTGCTTCTAGTAGGATTAGAAATATAATTCCAGGTAGTATCTCAGGTTTGCAAGGACTACGCGTAAGACTTCTTTAGGACAGATATCTCCAGGTGATACATTAAAAGAGCCCTAGTTACTAAGAAACCTTATAATGAGGTTTATCTTTCTTAGGTCTCACCTCTTAAATGCCTCTTACTACATCTGAGAAGAGCTCTGAGCCGAGAAATTGTGTCTTCCTGAACTCTTATTGTGAAGTGTCCCCATGAGGGCATGGCCATGCTCCTAGGCACCAGCGCCTTATTGATAAATCACTGTACAGCAGTCCACTATACTTTGAACAAATATTGCTTAGTGTTTCGAAAGGTCTTGTACTGCTTAGAATGACCATATTTTAATTGACTAATTTCTAAAGTTTTGTGGTCCAATAAAGCCAACTCATAATACAGCCTCAGTAAAACTATAATACAGCCCATAGTAAAACTATAAATAAGGCAAACTATAAATAGGAAAAATCATAAATGACGAAGATTACTAGGAACAGTTATGTGGTTCAAACAAGAAGGGAGGCAGGGAGGATTCTAAAGACATAAAGTGATAAATGACATAAAACCTAGTGCAATTAACTTGTGATGACATTTTAATTCAAGTGTGTGCTGAGAAAAAAACCATGAGCTCCCTTGCCATCTCTTCCCTGCCTTGCACTCTTGTATAGCCTCGATATCTATGATTAACTCTGGCTTGCTATTGTGAACCTGAAGGAAAGTTTTATAACACACTTACAATTAGATAAACATGGCACTGACGTTTGTGAGAACTGTATAGAAAAATCACAGTGGAAGCAACCCTGGTGGTAATTATGTAGTCAAAAATCACTCTAGGCAAATTAAAAGACATCTTTGCTGAGGCAAATGATGATTGAAGAAGGCTCCATTAATTTATTGTGTTTTATAGCCTCCAGGTGACAGTATTTTGCACAACATAACTTGAACTTTCTTGTAAAGGATTTGGGGATACTCATTTTTATGCTGTTTACAGTAGCTATAATTATGCAGAAAAAAAGATGTCATTTAAAAATAGTCTGTTTTCCCAGATTCTTTTGGTACCAAATGAGTAGCTTTTTATCTCATCATTTTTATATGCCACTCCAAATCGTGCATGTATCTGTCAAAGCAAATAAAAGAGAGGAAAAAGTTTTGGGTTTTTTTCAAGTAATGACCATGGACTAAGCTGACTTGAGCCAAATTAAAACCAAACAGGCTAAAATATAGTAAGACAGCAAGTGTCAGTGGCTTGTACTAGGAGACTATGGATTTATTAAAATAATATCTTTGCAATGGCAATTTGGCATTCAGCCAGATCAGTCTGCAACTTCACAATAAACAGCGAAGGAAAATGAGGAGCTTTATCTTCACTGGGGGTCATGACACACATCCTGTGGGATGCTGCAGCATCTCGGAGGGCTCTGCGCATTGCCAGTAGGTTCTTATAAAAATATTATGTGAGCATTCAACAACTCCATAATGTACAATTAATATCATCGAAGATGTGGCTTGGTGCTGTGCAGCCCATATTATGCCTACACCATAGTTTACATGTGGTAAAATAAAGCCCTGAGTGGAAACTGTAATGAAAGGTGATCCGGACAAATAACGGTCACTGTCTAGGTAGGACAGGAACCAGGCATCCATGCGACTGACTGAGGCTTAGTGCCCTTTTACTGAAATTAGTATTAAAGAGTTTATTTCTTGGCACTTCATACCATTCATTTCATTCACCACTCCCTAATCTAGATATAAATATGTATTCCCCTCAGTTTATTTTAGAAAAGAGGAAAGCTTTTCCTGATTTATATACAAATTTTCCTGATTTATATACAAAACTAAGAAATTCATGATGCAGTATGACAAAGGTCAGTGTATTTTGGGAATTTGCTACACGCAGAAGATACAAAATAGCGGATCTGTCTTTCATATCTCCCCCACAAAGGACAGGTATTTTCAAAATGAGTAACCTGCAATCTTTCTTGGCCACAGAATATAGCTGGTCCCTTAGTTGTTTTAGGTGGTAACCAGCTGAGCATCAGCAAAACAGAAAACAGAATTAAGAAATAAAGTGGACATGAAAATAAAACCTATATTGAGAGAGAAAGATTTACTTTGGAGTGAAAGATACAAAGATTCATCAAGGCTTTGAAAAGCCAGAATTAAATTGTTCGTTATTAAATTGCTGTTGTACTTTTCTAGGAGATGGTGAATGAGAAGTTGAGGTGATGGGATCTGGACAAGAACCTTTGCAGTGGTGCTTCTGGATGCACTCTCAAGTTTCACACATTTTGCAGACTGGGGAGATGTTTATGTAAATTATTGGTAATGTTTTCTGTCCTTCTCTGTGCACTTCACTTCTATGCTACTTATCTCCTAACCCCGCCAGGTAACAGTAGAGTTGAATCCTGATTTTAATCAGATTTTAGCCCATACACTTGCTGCCTTGTCTCCTTTTAGTCTTTCTGCATTTTATTAGAGTTATACACTGCATATTTTTCTGCCTTGAATTGATTTCTATTTCAGCTGGTTTGCAGCAAAGGGCTACAGCGTTGTGGTTATTCATGAGCTCATGTATCTCATGTAGTTTTGTTCAGAAATGTTACAGTATTCCTGATGTAAAAATAAATTAATTAAGAAAAGAAAAGGAAGCAAATTGCCTTTTGGGTATTTGGCTATAGCTTGTTCATTTTAGCACACATACAAAAGTAGTCCCTGAGGTCCTTTCTTACTGTACTGCTCCCTAGGGAAAGCCCTTACTCAGGCATGTTAATGGTGTAAGGTTTAGACTACAGTTACAACTGTAATTTGCAGAGATGGCAAGTATGACTATTACTGCAGTTACTGTAGTATGTCTGTTATTATATTACTGTACAGTAATAGGAATTAATATATATAATATACTCGGATAAAGAGAGACAGAAAAATCCTTGTTCTGCACATTCACTTTGATTTYTTTTTTTTTTTTTTTTTTATTAATTTCCTAAGAGTAGAGCAGAGACTTTTAGCAAGTGATTATTATTCTTCAGTCTAGGTATTTATTGCTTTCATTCAAAGAAATGTGATTAGTGCAAGGCCGGGTTTGCAAACACCTCTGTCAGTTTGAAGAGTCTACTGAGTTGAAGCCAATGTGGTTGCGGTTCCCTGGAGCACCACACCACAGTCAGGAAAACGCCTGACGCTAGTGCTGGTGACGTTATAATTTCTTTAGTGCTGCTAACTGAGGTAATGAACATGAAACATGTTAGTTGGTTGTAAGACACTGAATTTATTTCTGCCTGTAAGGAAGGGCATAGACTGCTGTGGCTTTCCAGGGAATGAACCACAACAGAGAAGAGAGGGGAGGGAGCATGAGTAGAGAGGGGACAGCAGCTCCCCCAGTTTGTCTCATGCCTGGTCCTTCCAACGCTGCTTTTCTAGGAAGAGCAAAGCAAAATGTGTGAGACTGGAGGAAATTAGTTTTAATGGGTGAGAGAGAGGCCCTGGGGAAGGCAGGGAACACAGCAGAGACTGCAGTTGAGGGAGAGGATTGAAGGGCTTCCTTTAAGGTGAACACAGATGCAGCAATATTTACAGACTATAAAGAATTATTTAGGCAAGGCAGACCAGGAAAGGTGCAAATCTATAACGGGAATGAGGAAAGCTAATTTAAGGGACAGTGTGACGGCAGATGAAATTCTTAGTTGATAAACCCCAAATTAGGTGTATATTGAGAGAAACAACTTGAATTATTCACAAAGAGCTACATGTTAAGTGACTTATAATTACTGTTTTAAAAGTATTTTAAAGCACCTGTATTTTTCCTGGGCATTAATTCCCTTTTTGAATAAGAATCTGAACTTTACAGTGTGGATCCCAAAGGAACCTTGGCCTTAAAAAGTCAAGTGGAGGCGGATGTTTCAATGAGGAGCGTGCCTCTGATGCAGAAATCAGTGAATTCCAGGAACCTGGCCTACTAGAATAATTGATGTACAAGGCAATACTAAGTGTAAGGTAGCACACAATATTCAGAAACCTGCAGGCCTAAAGCTCATGTAGAATCCTACAGTTAAAAAATAATAATAAAAATCTCGAGTTCTTATTTATAGCTTTCAATCGTCATGAAACAACAGCAGCCAGATTGACAGAGCTGCTACAGGAGTCCTGGAACCCTGCAGCTGGAATCCCTACCTGTGTATTATAGTTATCCTTGCATCTTATGCCTTTTGTCTGTAACTTTGGAGAAGGCATTCTGGTGCTAGGAAATAATCTACTTTACTATAATCGATAGAGCAACACACTGGAAAGCAAATAATTTTCTTGGCTTTCTACTGCGGTGTGAGACAGCAATATGTTTTACACAGACTCACTACACTGGGATTTCCTCACATGCCAGGGGAGCAGGCGCAGTGCTGTCAGTGTGTGCCATGCAAATTGGAGAACAGACTTTTGCCCTGGTTATACCAATCCCAGAAGTGCCGTTTTCCAGCTGTTAGAGGAGAAACAGGCGTTTTATTTCATTAAATATTACATCTACCTATCACTTGGCATATTGGAATATTTGTGAATGGCATGCAGCTTAGCACCTGCTGCAACAATTTTTTTTTTCTCAATATTGATTTAAAAATGTTATTAATAGATAATTTTAATGGTGCAATTATATGAGGATGTTATTGTTTTGAAGTAAATTGATTTTATTATGAAACTCACATTCATGGTTTTGGCATTTGGGAGTTCTGTTTGTACACAGGCATAAAACTAAAACTGAGGATTAAATCCACCGCATATTTCACCGCTACTTTCACAATGACAACTCCATTTTCAGTGTAATCTAAAGTCCTCCTATAACTATGTGATGTCTTGTAAATAAGCCATCTCTAGAAGGCCTTAGAGAATGAAATAAGATAAGTAAGGCCATGTATGACACAGAAAATAGAGCTGCGAAGGCATTGCGCTATATTTGAACCAGTGAAAACAGATTAATTAAAAGATCGAAGATAGAGGCAATGGAAGCAAACATGCGTTAAGAGAATGAAAAAGAGATGGAGAATAAGCAAAATGGGGACTGAAGGTGAATCTAGAGTGGATGGGGACGGGCTGAAAAAACCTAGGTAGCCCCAGAGGTGCCACCCGTGGGGTAAAATGTAGCAAAGCAAACATGTAGCTGATGGGTTGTCCTCGGCCATGGGTAGTCCCTGGGGCACCTTGTGAGCTGCAAGCCCCAGTGCTCCCAGTTTTGGGAATGCTTTGGCTCTGGCTGAGCCGAGCCCATTGCGTGGCCAGGATGGTGTTGCTCCAGGCCAGGGCATCGCAAGGACTTTGCTGTAGGTGACAGCTGGCTATTCATTGTTGCTGCTGCATAATGTGCCCCCAGGTGATGCTCTTGTCTTTGCTCTCTAGGCAGTATTCCTTGAGGCAGAGCTGGTTACTAACGGGTGGCACCACTAACAGCAGGACCTGGCTGGCTTGGGAAGCCTGGCTACTTGCCAGCAAGACCATTTGCCCATGGTGTGAGTTTTTTACTTTCTTTTTTTTTTCCCCCTTTGTCAAAACCGCAGTTGGACATTATTATGCCATTAACATGAACCAGGTCAGCGCGAAACCCTAAGCGTGTGCATTTAGAGCAAATTACAACGTGTCAGCGGTGCTCCGTGATTTATTGCAATGTGACATTGCTTACGCCGCAGCTCTGCTGAGGAGTAGCGACTCGTCAGGAAGGAGACATGGTTAACGAGTTCCCAGCTCGGCAGCGAATGGTCTTCACAAAGAATACAAGGTAGCTGCCAGTGGTCTTGCTTCTGTTTGAGGCATCCCCTATTTGTGGGGAGGAGATCCAGGCTCTCAGCTTAAGAAGGTAGGAGACTTTTTGTAGAAGACGTGCAGGTGAAACACATTATCAAACATTCGCCTCTTGCTGCTGGTGGTGGTGTTTTTTTGGGACTTTTGCAGTAAGTTTTCAGTTTCTTGTGGTTCCAGGTGAGTATGCTAAGAGAATCTGTTGTAACTTCAATTGATGTCTGTTCTAAACTTTCTTCAGTTTTTGTGTAGTATTATAAAAATGAATATTTAATATTTGAATAATTTATTTTTACCTTCTGCAACATTACACATTGCAAGGATCTGTATTCAGTGTAACATAACCATAACTGAGAACTGCTAGACAGGTAACTTAAAGTTTAGGGCAGATTATGTGCTTCTATTGTGTTTCATAATGCATAAGTAAACGTAAAAGCAAGAAAGTATTTTATCAGTAAACTAGTGAGAAAAAAAATAAAACTACGCAAAAGAAGAATAATTAAACAAGTAAAAATGAAGGAAAAAGTTTTGGAAAAGTTGAACTTGATGGTTTCTTTAAGAGTATTCCTTGTATTAAGAAAATAAATGTTTTAATCATTTTCATCAAGAAGAGAAAACCTACTGGGTCTCACAAAGCATGTAACAACTTGTGTCTGAACTTGCAATGCGCAGAGGTCCTGTAAGTTCAGCCCCAGTACTAGCCGTGGAGATACATGCAGGCTAAGGAGTCTCCCAGCTACTTTCTCTCAGCGCTCTATGCCTCCCTAGCTGTGCAGGTTGCTACAGCTTTCTAGTTTTGTTTTTGACATTTTGGGGGTTGTTTTTCTTTGTCTGCACCCTCTGTATGCTAGGCTTCCAGCTCCGTTGGATAAGCCCAAGCCAACCTCCCACTTCTTCGTGTCATCGCCACACTTACCTTCATTTCCTATCTGATAACATCAGCCTAAGGATCACAAGCCCTTTGCTTAGCCCATGTCTCAGAATTTGGAGGAGTCATCAGCTCAGACCGTGTTCTTCTCCTCACTGAAAGTGAACAGACCTATGCCGAACAGACCTATGCCGTTTTCTCCCTGGCAGACGCATCCCCCCTTGTGCTGTGTTCCACGACTTGCGCTGTGTGAGACGGGCGTATGTTCGTGCTCGAGGGCTGGTAACCAGATAGACTGCTTTGCTTTTCTATGTCTTTCATATGAGGTTCTGTATATCTCATGAAGAATATTAATTCATGATTCTGCTAGAATAATACATAAGTCCCCTGAGACAAAATCCAGCCTTGAATGGGCAGCTCATCACTCACATAACTTCAGGATGTGCAGGAGATATATTTTACCTCCTGCAGTTTGTCTATTCCTTGAATGTGAATAATTCTTGAGTGCCTGTAGTAACTCAGGCTTTTCACTATTTTTTCTGGATTGCCCGGGTCTTCAGTCAGGCATGTTAAGTTACTTTTGGGAGCTGAAATTTTTATTTTCTGTGCCAAAGAAGTACCTCTGTAGTGCTCTAGTAAGTACGTGCTGTGTCTGGTATTTCTGCTGACAGTAGTGACCAGCTTGTTCTCAGTCTGTGTATAACTTCTCCTGTATTGTCAGGACTGCTGTCAAATAATCTGCACCACTGGCAGTGCCCCAAGCCTGCTGTGGGGACCTTGCAGGCACAGCAGTGCAGCTGTGGCTAGTTCACAGGCAACTTATTCACTAATAATCCTGTAGGAATATGTTAGGATTACTGCTTTTCTCATTTCTTCTTTTTTCCAGTCATCTGTTCCTAGATCTTTGACCACCCCCACGTTGACCTTCCCCGCTGTGCGCTGTTGTGTGCTTGCTGCCTGTGCACCCTGAGCGTTCAGTGAGATGTCTGATGGTTCTGGAGGGATATTTGATCATTGCCTGAATCCTTTTGCCTCCCGGGCCTGAGCATTTCCAGACTGACTCAGCTGGAGTTTCTCAGATGTCCATGGTTATTTGATGTGTGATGGATACAGAACCTTCTTTGGTATTCGGTTTCAAATATATGTTAAGAATTAGATGTTACTTAATATCATGTTCCTGGATTTCTTCTATCTCAGCTCTTCTTCTCTTAAAACAAAAGTGTCCCTTGCTTGAGGTTGTGTTGCCTGGTTCAGGTTACACTTCACCACATCTAAACCCCAGCTGATGTTCACAGCTGAGCAGAGCCAACAGTGCCCTTGACCTGTCCGTCAAGTGCGCTGAGGTACCCGATAACGTTCTCCATTGCGTCAGGACTTCTCAATGCCACAGCAAGATCATTTTGCCCTTGGGTAAATGGGCTCATGTACCTCACCGGAGGCACTAAATACAGATTTATAGTTAATGGTCTGAGCGCTGGTTTTAGCCCTGTGGAGGCCCTCTGTTTGCCAGCGGGTTTCCTCCCTATCATGAGGCTGCGGCTGTTTCTGCAGGCGTGTTGTCTTTGCGCTCAGCCAGCGTCCTTGTCAATGACTCCTCTATGGGTAACGTGCTCAGGGTGTTTCAAGAACCTTGGGGTGGCAGAACAGGAAACCAGCGGATTTCTTGCTAGAGCTCTCAGAATGCGGCTACTGGGGAGCACCACGTTGCCATCCTCTCCTGAGACTGCTCTGAGACCCTTACTCTGCGCTCCTGCCCAGCAATGGGAAGAATGGATGTGTCCGCCTCTATAGCCTCTGAACACCGTTCGTGGGTATCTTAGGGGCCATACATTTGCATAGCAGCCACAGATTGCCTCCATGACACATTAATGGCCCTTGGCCACAGTTTTTCAGGCTAGTGTTGCCATTTAGCAGTGTTGCAGGAGATTTCATTGCAGAGGGTCCTTCAGCCAACTGGAACTGAATCGGTCATTGATCTAATATCAGAGTTTCAGATTTAGCAGTTGAATTGCTGGAAGCTTGCTCTGTAATGCAGGATACTGAGTCACTGGATTTGTTCCATTTAGAAAGCACATCTCTCATTTGGAAATGATGGTGTTGCTGTAACTGTGAGGGACTAGCCAGTGCTAAGAGGAAAGGCAGCTGGAAGAACCATACCTTTCCTGGTGAATCTCTTCCTCTTTTCTCGTTTCTGGGCTGCATTAGCTTAAGCCTGATCTCCTTGTGCTGTGCCAGTAGCACTCACCATTTTCATTCAGTCTCAGGTAACTCGGCTGGCCCTGCTACTTGGAAGGCCATTTACTCATTTAAGTAGATCTGTGTTTTTCTGTAAAAACTATTTATTTAAGCTTAGATCTGTGTTTCTCTGTGTTGTCTTGTAAGCTAGAAACTTGTTATCCTTAAAAGCTATTGTCTCTGATTAAATGATTCCTTATGTTTCTAAGGTTATCTGTAGTGTGGAATTTCCAAGTTTATAATGAAAGTGTCTATTCTCTGCGATTAATATGTCTCTCTTTTTTTTTTTTTCTTTTTTTTTTTTTTCCTTTCTGAGGGGTGAAAAATCCAGTGTATCTTTTTATTCTCATTCTGTGCAAGGCCAAAAGTGATCCAGAATCTTTATAAGATGTTCAGTGTTTTGTATACCACTCCGAGTTGTGTGTTTTTTATTTGCTTCTTTCCTTCGTTTCTGAGTATGTAAGCCCCTGGATGGAGCTCAGATGTGTTTTAAGGGGAGGAAGGATATCAAAACACAATTCTCAACTGGCATAAAGGTTTGCCCAGGGTGGCCCAAGGCTCCCTCCACCTGGCTGTCCTTCCCCCTGCCCCTGAGCCCATTCCTTTTTCGCTTATGTGCTGTGATCTCTTTGTTCCCCTGTCTATTCATTTAAAATCAATTAAGACATTCTGTATATTTACTGTATGTATATTTTTACTGTGCTGACTCCATTGCATGCCAGGGCACAGACAGGTCAGCACTGGTTTCACCCTTCCGGGGTACAACAGGTCCTCAGCAGCGTGAGGAACGGTGACAAACCTCCCACTTCTCGCCCTGACCGTTTCTGGCCGTAAGCCTGACAGCAGTGCCAAGGCAGGGTGTGAGGCTCGGTCTGTTTTCACTTCACTCTCCTTCCGTGCCGGCGTTTCTTTCTGCTTCACTACTGAAGCACCAGTCCTGCCTCATGTTCTGCCTTCAGAGGGCTTTGTTTACAAGTCATGATATTGAATTTGTGTCATCTGATGATGCTTTTCAGAGGATATGGTCTTTTACCTGGCGCGTAACAGCCTTGCCAGTTTTTGCAGTCGGGATGCACGGGCTGAGAGGGTTTACAGACCGCTGAGAATGGTTATAGGCAATGCCTGTTGCCCCTCACTGTCTCGTGTCAGTCTCTTCCAGTGACGTGTGATGCTTTTCAAGTTTAGTATTAATCTTCCCAACTGTAAGGTGAAAACGAATCAAGAAAATAAAAGTTAGTCTGGGATGGTTCTGAGTAGCAAACCTGAGTGAAGAAGAGTGGCCCTTTATCTCTCTTTTGGGTTTTCTTCCCCATTTCTGTAAGTTCTGTGCGCAGCAAAGATAAAGGATGGGTCTAGAATTTAAAAGTATGTGATGTACTGTTGCCCGGTGGTGGAGCTGTAAGTGGCTGATGATTTCTTTAGGAGACTCTTCTGTGGCTTCCTGCGACCAATATAATTGTCAGCAAGACAGACCCAACCCGAGCGCTGTGCTTTCTCACACAGGCAATAGCTTCTGGGGATCATCCGCCACTTGCAGCATGAGGGAGATGACCTTTTAAATTCCTACTTATTTTTCATAGATCTTAACCTCTTTGTGCCTGGAGCGCTGGAGAATTTAAATATCTATTTAACAGATCCTCTATTCTCTTAAAAAGATCTGCAATTTCACTTCTGTTGCATGAATGTGAACTCCTGAAGAAGCCTTTTGACAACATGCTCATGTATTTATTTTTTTTTTTTACACATTTTTTCAGTGCTAGGAATTGAATTTCTGTGGTTAAAAACCAAGTGGGGATGTAGCACTGGGGATGAAGTTGTTCTTATTATTTCCAATATTTTCTTTCCTCTTTCCTTTTTTCTTTTTTTTTTTTTTTTTTTTTAAACCAAGGAATGAAGATGGCAAATGTTGGTTTTCTTATCTGTCTTAAACAACCTTGAATACTTCTGGGCTTATTTCCTTAAACACGGAAAACTGTCATACTAGAAGCTATCAGCTAATTTGGGAAGTCCTAGGCTGGGTATTCTGGAGTGTAATTTGTATACAGGTCTTAAAAAGACCTTCATTCAGGACTAAATGTGGAAAATAATTAACCAGTTCATCTATGGATTTCTCCTACAAAAATACCGTATAAAAGAACAAAATTACCCATTGAAACACTGGAGGTAAAACTAACTTCAGAACCATATTTACACCAGCTTAGATGTTTGTATACTGGATCCCACTTACCTCTCCTTTCAGCAAACACATTTCTCTGGGACTTCTTGTGCATTGGAACTCTTTGGAACTCCCTGGATTCTCAGACCAGTAATTTAGGAGATTAGTATTGTTGCTTTGAGGGCTGGGAGCATAAATGAGAGCTATTTTCTACCCAGCTTTCCTCTCATGAATACCTGTGATTCTGGTGTCACAAAGAAAACAGTCCCAGAAATTCTAAAGGTAAATACAAAGCATGTGGATTCATTAAACTTTGTTGAAGATAGAGCAGCATTACTATTTGTATGCTCTGCCATTTTGAAACTGCTGATTTCTTTCATTGTGCTCCTGACCTTTTCTGGTTACCTTCAAAATATTTTGATGTAACTTATTATATTTTACCATTACCAGGACAGATATGGTAGGGAGGTCAAATGAAAAGTCTTTCTTGGGTAGGAAAAAGAATGATACTCAGAGGCTGTACCACAGGAATCTCAGCAGGAATCTCGGAATCCTCTCTCCATTTAAACCACAGAGCATTTCTTCTTTGAAGCTTTAAGGTCAAGCAAGTTGCCGAAGGAAATTTGATTGATCGTGTTACAATCAATTCTGTCTACGTCAGACATTTTAATTGTGCTTCTACAGCTTCTTCTCTCTGCAGAGATAAAATATTAAACACATAATGAATAATGCATCTGTGTCACAATACTGTGATCTTTACATGAATAAGGAAGCCATAAATTGCCCATGTGTTGAACTGGCACAATACTTGATATTATTTCTGCAGTGACAGTTTATACAGTGACGAGTTGTGTGATGTAATGTGGAACATCATAGTATGTTTTTTAGAGGAGAAATGGCACTTTCTGGTCTCCTACTGCAGCACGAGAGATGCATTTGTCTGCTCTCTGCAGATTATGCTGTTAAACCCAAGGTTTAATGCAGCCCTGAAGAGCAATGTGCAAGGTAGAAGCCAGTACAAGAGATGTCCACTTGAATTTGTTTCTTGAGGCACAAAAAGACAACTGAAGACACTTTAGGTAAAGGTCCATTCATGAAAGGTCTCGTTGGCTTTAAGATTCTTTCTTTGGGGATACAATGCTCTTCTCTATCTTGCCACTTGATAACAGTATCTCAGCTAATACCAAGGTGGTTCTGCTTTGCTGTGTTAGTTCTGTGCTCCAATTATCATCACCACCATTTCTGCCTTAGCTTTCTCCTTGCTTTCATTGGTGCCACTTGGCCTCTTTTCTAGTTTGACTCCTGTTTCCCCTAATTCTTCTATAATTTTTTTTCGCTTCACTTTTAGGCAAAAGCAGCTATTTCCTTTTTTTGTATATTTTTTGTCAAAATGTCTCAGATCCTCAAGATTTAATTACACTGAAGCTATGCCCTCAACCTTTCAACAGAGAGGAATTTCCATTTACATTTGCCTTGCTGGGGACTGGGCCCTAGTATAGAGCATTTCTTCTTTAAAGAAAAAACTTTAAAATGGGAGAATTTCACTTATAAAATTAATCACCATAGCAACCTCTACAGTGAATTTCCAAACATAGAAAGTTGCCTTTAAGAAGCACTCTCCTCTAAGAGAAAGGTGAGTTTTTACAGCATCTAAAAATGGTCCCAAGAATTTAAGATTTTACAAGAATCAGAAAAAGAAAAGAGACGTTATATGCAGGAAGGAAAAAGTTATATTATCGTGATGTCATTTTTAAAGATGCTGCATGCTAACTAATTTCACTATAATGTTTGCTTAAAATAGACTTGGAGGACTAGATAGAGCCTGTTGGTAGTACTTGTGATAAGATATCCTTAGACATCATCTGGGTGAATTTATAGTTAACTATAAGCCAATAAACTTAAACTATATTTTTTTCTATTTCCTAGTTTTGTAGTGTTTTTTCATACATTTCCAAAATCATGACAGAACTTATTTTCTTGGTGGTTTTTTTTTTTTTTTTTTTTTTCTTCTTTTTTTTTTTTTTTTTTTTTTTTTTTTTTTTTTTAATAAGGAAAGGAAGGAAGGGAAGGAAGGAAGGAGAGATAACAAGAGTAAAAGAACCAGTCCCTTGTTTATTAAACAAAAAGAAAAATCATTCACACGTTGCAGTTCAGAGAAATGTGACTTTAGTACTTCTCTTTGTGTTCCTCTGATTTTTAAAGTTCTCAGCTGAATTGCTTAATTTCCTCTTATCTGTATGCCAGAGATCAAAGGAATGTGGAATTTCTTTTCCACTGGGAGTTCCACAGTGAAGACACTGTGTATCAGACGAAGGCTTGACATTTTCCCTGCAATGGGAACTTCAGTGTTTCTCTATGAAATCAACATCACTGGGATAAATAGCTCTGCAAAATGTAGCTTGTAATGTCCAAGTGTGTGCAGTTTCTTTTTCTGTGGAAAGAAGCTTAAAGACAGACAGAGTGCTTTGCTTTCTTTGAAGACTTCAGATGGTGGCAAGGATGCTGATGGACTAGCAGGACACCACCAGTTCTCATCGAATTGCAAATATGCTGTGGAAAAAGTGCTGCAAAAAAAAATCCCAGTCTGCTCTGCTTAATGTGAAGATGGTGACTAAAGCAGTGTCTGAGTGTGGGGGAGTGTTCTTGCACTAGAGTGTAAAGAGCAGAAGGGCAGGTCAGTAGACAAGGTTCCTTTTCTTCTTCCACAGTATCTTGTTAGTGCTGCATCTGAGTGTGATCCCAGCCTGGGCTGCCTGAACTTCCCAAAGGAGTGATGAGGCCTTGCCTCAGACCCTTGGTGTCTGGAGGAGGCAGCGGGCTTCAGCCGTGAGCTTTCCTCCGGGCTTTGTTTGCCTGTGTTTCACAGCTCCTCTGTATTTCACTAGTCTGCAGCTTGGAGAAAACTAGCCACTTTGGCTGCAATTAGGAGTAGCCGATGCTGACGGCACTGCACATATGTTTATCCGTGCTATGCTCATCTCGAAGAAACAGGTTCTAAAGCACCTCTGATAACAGGAAAGTTTGTGGAAGACTTTTTTTTTTTCCCTGTTAATGTAACAAGTCATTTAAAAGTGACACCCTTAAGTTCAATACTTCAGTAGTACAATTAAAAGTAAATGTAGTTAAAAATAAACTCAATTGAATTATTCACATTACGTAACATCTCTAGAAAAGTTTAACTTTGGGAACAAACTTAGCTGTAAAGTTAGTAACAGTTACCTGATGTGCGTGTTCTTGTAAGATGCCTCTGCAGTGATATTTTTGCTTCCTAGGGTTGTGGGTAGGTAAAAGCTTGCCTTTTGTGCATTGCCATGGAAGTAATAGCATCCGCGTGATCTATTTCTGCTTCATGAAGTTTCCTGTCGAGAACTTCAATGTAAATTTGGGAGTCAGTGAAGGCTTGACAGGGAGTTTGGTCAGGGAGCAGTTCAGCAAGTGGTACGTTTTACAGAGCTGGTATTTACGTCACTGACACAGGGTATTGTATCTGTAAGAAGGCTCATAGCTGGTCATACCAAGTGATTGCAGGTGAACAGGAAAATAACTTTGTTTCTTATGCTTGTAGACTCCTGCACATGCATAAATCAGAGAGAAAGCCATAGGAGAATTATCACTTTGCATAATTTAAGAACGTTTATGGACTTCATATAAAGCATTTGAATTTAGTGTTAAGGAGAATAATTGCTGCTCTTTACTTATGGATATTCACGGAGATTGGGTTAAAGTAACTGCTTTGATCTTTTTTATTTTTTATAAGGTGTAAAAGATTTTGACATATGTAGTTAAATGGAAAGAAAGAAAAAGCAGTGAGGGAATAGAAATGGCCACCAAGTGCCTTGAACACATGTGGACAGCAATTCGTAGAACTTTGAAATTCTTATGAACTGTTATTTCTTTGGTGCAGTATTGAGCTTCAGTTGTATTGAACTATGAAAAGGATTGCTAACTGGGAGAACATAAGAAGGCTGAGAATTGTAGGTGATGGAATTTCTTTCAACTCAGTTGGGTTAGATTTATTTTTAAAAAACTATCACTGAAGAAAGCATTTTGTGAGGAATAAGTTTGTGAGTTACACAGGAAGGTGCAAAATCAAAACCCGATAGTTAATGAGAAATAAGAGAGAGCACAACAATTATGTCCTTACCAGGCTTATCTTCTCACAGAACTTCATTCCTTCTAGTCCTAACACATTTACTTCATTCACTTTTAGGCACATAATATACTTTATTGACTGAAGCATTAAAATCATCTTTTGACATGTGTTTCTAGATTGCTCTTAGTGCAATTATAATTAAGACTTCCACAATCATTTTCTAAGTAAGCTTGTATTCCTCTGTAAATGAAGAAAAATGTTTCTGGTTGGTAGTCAGCTCCTCATACCAATTTAATAAGAATAATATTTCTAAATCCAGCCTGTTCTGGATTTAGGTTTGCATTTACAAATATATTACATGAAATAGATGAATCCAGTGGGATCCAGGGTTTTAGGTATATCTAAAATGAGTAGGCACACATTGCTCTTTCCTTCGGGGAGCGTATAGGGCAGCTATCTGTAATTATGTGTAACTAGGCGTTCACCCAGGGGAAGCATGAAGGCTGCAGTGCTGTGGGGTTTTGTTTTGGTTTTTTTTTTAAAGATTTTCCATTTGGAAGGCTTTGATTTTATTTTGTATTTTTTAACTAAGATGCCCTTTAGTATATTTTCCTTTAAGTGGACTAATGGACTTTATGGATTTTACTGTTTTCTTGATTTCTGCATACTCTGCTGCTCCTGTGTATGAGTTTTTGCATCATGGCCAGTACTATTAAAGCAGTAGAGAACACAACTATCTTTAACTGTTCAGATGCCATCTCCTGCTGGAAGACATACTGATTAATGATGTTAAGTCCTTCTCTGAAACATTATTAATAAGTTTCATGATTGCATAGATAGGTTTGGTGATGATATTTTAGCTTATGAGTTGTTCATAATGGTCACTTCCTGCACCTCAGTTGAACCACATGTTCCTAATTCTGTTTGGGAGAACTGAGATTTGTGAACAAAAGCAATTTTTCTTCCTTAACTCTATTTTTTGAACACTGAATGTGCAGCTGTCATGATATTCAAAACAAAATCAAGATCATTCTCAGTTTAAAGTGTTCTTACAAATATAAATTACCAATATTTATTATATATCTATGGTTTTTACTTTCTGTGAGAGGTTTTGAAAAACAAATAGCAGTAATTAGACAATCAATTTAAGAGGTATACATGTAGAAAAGGCAATTTTATTGAAAGAGAAGTAGTAAATATCCTTTTACTGAGAAGCCAGTCACAAGAACCAGCTTTAGGCCCATATTTCTTTCTGCAAACAGGTTCTTTTAGGGGGCTTCAGAAAATCTGTCTCACGTATGCCTCCTCTTAATCTTTATGACTATCCAATTAGTACCAATAAAATATATGTAGTTCATGACATAGACCTCGAAGCCTATCTTAGATACTTGATGTGTTTCTCTGAATTGCTAATGTCTCAGAGGAATGTTCACACTTGAATTAATGGCTTTGCCCTAATCTAAAGCAGTTATTTAGCAGCTGAATTACAACATGGACTATATATTAGAGACTTCACAACCTAGTATGCAGTTACTGGAGTTTTATAGCCTGCAATCATATTTTCCTTTTCTGCTATAAAGGGAAAAAATAATTCAAACAGTAGTAGTCAGTAGAGGGTAGAGGGCTTCTTTCCATATCTCAGGCGAACTTAGACAATCATTATGGGACTGCTGTTGTCTTTCTGAGCTTTTTGGTCTTCTACCAGAAACATGTTCCATTTCTAAACTGAAATGAGCAGAAGCTCTGCTTTATTCCATCCATAGGTGCAAGTTCAGAGCAATTGGTTTGGCCCCTGTGAAGAACATCTCGGTGAACATGGCAGGTGTACCTGCTCTTTCCAGTAGCATCATGCTGTGGTTAATTGGCTGGAGTCTTGCCAGAGGGGTGAGGTGGCTGATGAACAAAGGTTTCCACTGGCAGCTGTTGTCCCCATCTCCTCTGGGGACGGCTCTCACTTTATGACCATTTAGAAGTCTTGATGCTGGAGGTTTCATGGTGATCAAGGCAATTCCTGGCTTTGGAGCTGTTCAGAGCACAGCAGAGTATGACTTCCCACCCTGTGTCCTGCAGCCTGTTCCTCAGGAGGAGTGGGAACCTTTGGGACTGGCTCTGGTGTAGACCATGGTAAACACTGCTCAAATAAATTTACTCAAATAAATATATTTTGCAACAGTCTGAGATACAATATGTTCTTTTCTATCAATAAAATACAATAAAGGAAGTAAGTTTCACTGTCTTAGACCTTGCTCCTGAAATTGCATAAGATGTAATTAAAATTATCATGAAAGTAAAAGACAACTTAAAGCTGATGAATCACAGCTTTGGTCAGAGAGCCCTTTGAAGCCTGGGGCAAGGCAGAGCAAGGGCAGGAACGCTGCTGGGCGTGCTGTCCATGGGCTCCCTGCCAGTCCCGTGTAGTGGGGCACAAGACAAGCACTTGAGTCCCTCTGTGGCATCCCCAGGCATGGGGCAGCTGCAGGGGGGTGAGATGCCCATGAGAGCCCAGGTGGCCCTGGGACTGCCCATCCTGTGGAGGCAGACCCAGACCTATCCTGAGCTATCCTGCTATCTTCCTCCCACCTGTGAAGTCTCTCTATCTCTTTTTTTTTTTTTTTTTTTCCCATTTCACAGCTGATATTTTAAGTTTACTTGTGGTATCTTTATTCACAGCTCTGCATTACAGGGAATCACTAATTAGATAAAATAAAATGAGAATTAAGATACTTGAAGTATAGCAAATGACATTCAGCCAATGCATTAAAACCAAAAAATAAATACTCTGCTTTAAATATCTCAAAATATATTTGCATGGATAGGGATTCATGCATTCAGTTCTTTTTCTGGTCATTAAAAAAGTATCTGGGGCTTAGCTGCGTTACATTGGATGTTGCAGTTTGCCCTGATGTTTCTGCTAACTGTATTATGAAGAATGTAGTCTCAACAATGTCCTTGATTTTGGAAAATCCAAGTAGTAACAGGGTTTTTTTTTTTTTTTTTTTTTGTTGTAAAGAAGAAAATTTTGAATGCAGCTTTTAACACAAGTAAACCTCAGTTTCAAGCAGTCTCAGTGTTTTGAATATTTTTGGTAAGTAAATGCTCTATGTGTGTAGTAAAATAGGTTATGGCATAGTTTCCAAATTATTAAGTGCTACTTAAGAATAAATATCTAATCTTTCATTTTTTTTAGAAAACAGATGATGCCTCAAAGAGCAAAATTTTGACACAAAATGCTATTTATTGTGACAGAAGCAGAGATACAAAACATTTGTTTTTGTATTAACTTACTATATGCATTATAATGAAAGGCTTTTCCCCTTGTTCACACACAGGATATAATAAGAGACAGAACATCCGATGCTCTGTATCTCTTTTGAGCAGTTTTTGGTTTTTGTTCTAGACAGTGGTTGGACTTCTTGTTTTCACTATATTTTGTTTTATTATCTTTATGTGCTTTGCTTTC
The DNA here is from genome assembly GCA_003342815.1 of Eudromia elegans. Taxonomy (NCBI): domain Eukaryota; kingdom Metazoa; phylum Chordata; class Aves; order Tinamiformes; family Tinamidae; genus Eudromia; species Eudromia elegans. Next base: position 237,166 of record PTEX01000289.1, read on the forward strand.
TGGTTGTAATTTTTATTTTTCGAAATTATTCCTACCATTTGTATATCACAATAACATTAATTGATGATTGGTATTCCAGATGGCATTTCAGTAATTGATATGATAATTGTTTCTTGGCTTGCTCAGAGGCAATTGGTATTCTAATTGATAGTTTGTATTCTATTTGATATATTAAATTTTGTAAAGTGACGAGTTGTTCCAAAATGAAAAAAGACATATTTCTGGTCCAGATAAGGTCACATTTATTTGCTAAACAACATTTTGTCTTGAGCAAGTCTTGATTTTAGACCAAAAGAAATTTTTTTTCCTCTCTTTTCTTTTTCTCATTTTTTCAAAATGCAGTTCATGCAGTTCTGATATGATTAAAAACCTTGTTGCAACAAGTGAAGTAAATTGAAGTAGCTACTAAAACAAGCACAAAACAAATCAAGAATACAGTAGCAAAGCCAACACGAGAAATGCGGGCAACCCCTGTAAGATTTCAGTCGGTCGCGTGGTGACAAATGGCCCTGATTGCAGCACGCTGGGGAAACTGTAGCACAGCATATTTTACACACAAACTGTTTTGGCATTTAGCTTATCAGCCTGGTAAAGGTAGCTGTGTATATGTCCTAGATGCTGTATTTTCTTTTTGTGGATGGGAACTAAATAGTGAAGTGCTGGCAGAAATAAAAACACAGGAACTCCAAACCCATCCAGCCGGGCACCTTATTCAAAGGCTGAGAGAGCTGGGCCTCTTCAGCCTGGAGAAGAGAAGACTGAGATGGGACCTGATTAATATATATAAATATCTCAAGAAAGGGAGTGAGGAGGAGGGGGCTGGCCTCTTCTCAGTGGTGGCCAATGATAGAACTAGAGGAAACGGCCACAAATTGAGGCACCAAAAGTTCCACAGGAACTTGAGGAAGAATTTCTTACCCGTGAGGGTGACAGAGCCCTGGAACAGGCTGCCCAGAGAGGTGGTGGAGTCTCCTTCTCTGGAGATCTTCAAAACCCGCCTGGACATCACCCTGTGCCACATGCTCTAGGGGACCCTGCGTGTGCAGGGGGGTTGGACTAGATGACCTCTACAGGTCCCTTCCAACCCTAGCCATTCTATGATTCTATGATTTAGCCGGGCTCCTGGGACTTGCCGAGGCAGCGCCTTGCACTGGGCCCCAGCCCCGCGGCAGGTCAGCTGCTGGAAGCTGTTTAGCTCCGAGGACGCGGAGCCGCTCAGTGCAGTGGCCCCAGGCACTGCGGGCACTTGTCTGTGCTCATATCCACCAACAAGGAGCCCCACAGCTGATCGCTCTGAAGGTCCTTCCTGCAAGCTTGCCCACAACAAGCACCAACAATTAAACAGCAACCTTAAAAGGCATTTACACTCTCTGAGCTAAGCTTTCCTCTTCTCTTCTGCCTGAGGAAGACAAGTGTTTCTTCTGCCTGCCATGAAGATCATTAAAGGGCTGTTATGGCTCGTCTTGGAGACATCTTCATGACCTCAGGTTGTTTTTCTGCATCACTGTGAGCAGCGTGGGAATTTTTAAATCACATCACCTTATCACAGCTGAATGCTAGGCTATCAGAGTGGAGTAACTGCTTCTGGGGCTGTAAAAGCCATCCTTTGATGGCAGACCAAGTTAAGCATGCAGTTTTTATTGACCGGGAGTTTGTTTTGGACCGACAGAGATAAATAAATACAGGATCTGGATGTAGCTCTACCACAGCTAATGTAGCACCCCTGTAAACCTGGGGAGAATAAGTCATTTGGGCTTAAAGCACTTTCACGTGGCTGAAGCTGGGTCCATGTGGCCTGTGTGTCTTGGGCTGTTTGTTTCTAAGTGCATGCAGAGCAAACAGCATGAAAGCAGAGTGTGCACAAGCTGCTTCTGCAGGGAGTCCTGCTTCTTGCTCAGACATGCCTCAGACTGCAACTCAAAATGCAGATCTTGGTGCTTCCCGTGACTGGCAGGCATGGGATGATGCTATCTCTAATGCAGGAGGAGCAGAGCGGGAAAAGAAGTGACGGGCACCATGCCTTTGGGAAGATTTGTTTTGCTGATGTAGGGAGGTGGCACGGTGATGCTCTTAGAGAAGCGACAAATAGGAGACCTGTAACACAACTGAAGTGGAAAAGGATTTCAAATTAGAAACACGAGGAATAATGCAGCGTTCTTTCCTGTAACCTGTGCTTGGCGTGGGGACCTAGAGCAAGGAGGTTAGGGAGGAGCTCCTCTGCTCCCACAGTCAAAGAGCTCCCTTAAGGGCTGGCTCGTGAGACAGGGAGGAGCAGTCCATCTACTGAGACCTTTGGGCAAGGGCTTTGCTGCCGCGCTGGAAGCAGGCTGCCTTTTCCACCCTCCAAACTGTACGTGAGGCAGCTGTGAGCATGAGCATTCCCGGTGTTGGGATGACATCTGCTCATGTCCTCAGGGCTAGCCACAGAGGAATGGTGCAGGAGAGACTAGGGGCCCCTTGGGATGAGAATAGCTTCATTTTAGCCAGTTATATGGGGGGAAAAAAAAGTCAAATCAGTTTTCTGCAGAGTCAAGAAAGAAATATGAAAGAATTATTAGGTGAAGGACAAATGCAGGAATGTCACCGTGCCACTGTAAGACTTCAGTGAAGTCAGAGTACAAACATCATCCAAATTCACCCTTTATTAATAAAAAAAAAAAAAAAAAAAAAAAAAAGAATGCAGAAGGAACAATGGAGGATCAGAAGTACCTAACTTGTGAGGAAAAACAATTCAGCAAAAGCAACAACAGAGAGGAGATATAATAGAGCTCTGCAGTATGATGAGTGAAATAAAGAGGTAAATGGAGAATAATTATTCGTGATCTCTCCCAATAAAAAATTAGGATTTGACAGTTTCCAAAGACAATGGGTCTTTACAGGCTACATACTTGAGCTGTGTGGTTTCTTGCCATGGAAAATTATATATGCTAAAATTTATGTAAAAAAAAAATCTGACTGGCTAAATCAAAGGCTGTTGAATTGAAATACTCCACTTCTACCTCAGCAGCGACTTGTTGAAGGCTTGGACAAAATACCAGGACAAAATACCACATCTCTCATGTGATGCTCCTATTCCTGTGTGCCTGCTACTCATTGCTATGAGAGACAGGAGGCTGAGCTGAGTGATCCCTTATGCAGTTTGTACAGAAGGGTTGAGGTTGGTGGGATGAAGTCCAGACTCATGGCCGGCTTGGAATAACCCTCTGTGAACGAGGTTTCTCAGAGAGGGAGAAATGTCAGGTTTTTCTTAAAAACTCAAACCAGCATACTAGCAGAATCTTCATGCGGAGTCAGGGGCAGATACATACACCCTGCACTGGCAGCATGAATTTTTCATAGAAGAAAACAATAACATTCAAGGAATGTTTTCTGCAGCCAGGATAGATCTTGACTAGGCAGTCATTTATCCAAATATTGACCAAAAAACTCCCCAAAAACTACTGTTGTATAGTATAAGTTGTAAAAATATATATGAAAGTGTGTATATATATATGATGGGAAGAGAAATGTTGCACCATTTTCAAAATTATACTTGGAATATAATCAGTATTTAGATATATTTTTTACAAATCAGTTGTGTTACCAATGCCAAGGGATTCAATGCTGTAGCTGTGCTGATTCTGTTCCCTATTTCATTTAGAGAAGTGGTATTTCAAGTTACTCAGAAATTATTTAATCTAATGTGAAAATCCGAATGTGGTTGTAACATTTTCCCACTAGATAGAAAAAGATTGACATAGTCCCTGGGCTGTTTCTGTTCTCTGTGTGTAGAAAGGGCAGCAGATGAATTTTTTCCCCATTCATTTCCACTCAGGATTTAGAACAAACTGAACAGTTCAACATGGCATCAAGCGTAGCTGTCTCTGTGCTGAACCTGAGATGAAGATGATTTTGCATGTGAAACTTGTCATGTTACTTGCCCTTTCTAAGCTCCCTCTTGTCAGGGCTAACTTCAAAATGTGAAAAAGCTGAAGCTGATAGCAGGACATCGTTGGCTTTAATAGGAGAGGTGGCAATTTGCACAGGCTGAAGAAAGCATGCTTAGCTTTTCAAGGTGAGCAGATTACCCCACTTTCTACCTTTCTGTGTGTAAACATCAAAAGGAACCAAATACATAATTTCCCATTTCTACAGCCTACTCAAAGATTTATTTTTTCTCTCTACTCGTGTTTCCAATATGCTTCCTTATGATCTTTCTTATCTGGACTTGGACGACTGCAGGTTGCCCAAAGGCACCTTGCCTCTTGTGTCCCCTTGCAACACCGCAGCTTAGATCATCTCCCACACTCCTTGATCGGGGCTCCCCTGCACTTGCTCTACTCTAAAAGGTGCCTTGAAGAGAATGACTACCACAGGCTGCTCTTAAGGCCTCCACATAGTGCCAAGGCAGACTAAAAGAAGCCACATAAAGAGAAAATGCCAAGTTTTTTCTCTCATTGAGCACTGATACTCTGGTCTCACCAAACCCCGTGGATATATTGCACCTGTCAGCAGCAGTCTTATATCCCGGAGAAGGTCTGCAAAGCACATCAGGGCACCTGAGGTTAATTAACTGTTGATTGTTTATATAAGCTTTGTAACTCTGCATTGCATCCTGGTTGTTTATTCACGTCTCTGTTATCCCTGGCTGGAAATAGATGCCCCAAGAAGGAAGCTATAACAATACATCTATCCCTTCAAGTAGTGGAATAGAGCTATGGATGACCCAGACCTGGGAGTGAAGTGTCATTTTTCGCAGTGTCACTGTGTCATTTTCTACGTTTATTAATTTCTTCCTCCTTTTTTTTCTTCGTGTTTGATTTTTATTCCTTCCTGACTTTAAAGGACTTTAGCACTCCATTTCTAATGTTCTCCTATGCAAGTTTTATTTTGGAGCATTACAAAATCTGTAGCATCATAAGCATACATACTGCCACTTTGTAAGAGGCAAAATATGCTTACTGTAAAGGAAATGGTGCTCTGGAAGAAAAAAAAAGGCAGTATAAAAACATAGCTGAGAGCAATGAGAATTAGATAGGAACCCCCCTGCTGAGAAACTACATGGTTGAGAATGGTTGGTAGGAAGGGGGTGAAGGTGCTTCTCTTATGTGAACCTGCAAGCTCAAACAAAAGCATCAGAGGAAATAAAAAATGGCATGAGAAGAGCTACTCCTCAGAGAGATAAGAAGCTAGAAGGAAGATAAGGAAGGTAAGAAGTACAAGGAAGACAACAGAAATGTACGTGAGGAGGGGAAAGGCAGGTGCAAACTTGTACACAGAGAAGGAATTTTGCTCTATGAAGGAAAGGGAAAGTGATACATACAATTCTTGAAGGTCCAGGTCTTGTCCATCTGAGAACACTAAACTTCTCGTTCCCATTCATATATATTTTGTTTGCACCTGGCCAGATGCAGCTATGGCTGCAGCTCTCAGGCCACAGGCCAGTACGTTTCAGAGCTCTGGCCAGAAGCCAGGCCTCCTAAATGGGCAGCCAGGTCTACTGGTCAGCACATGAGCTTGTCACTGCCTCCGTGCTGTAGTCCTGGGTTGAAATGCTGCTGATGGCCACTTTGAGGGCTGTTGAGACACGAGAAAAAGGAGGAGAGCCCCCTGGTTTATGTATCAGGCACTGGGTCCAGCAGAGCAAGCCCACTTAAGGCCCAAGGGTCTGGCCTGACAAGTCCACGTGTAAATGACCATGTTGCAGGGATGGGTGCCATAAGAGCCATGTTGACACGTGTTCAACAGCAGCAGGACTTCAGTGCTGGGCATCTGCCTGGTACCAAGACTAAAGGCAGGGCAAACATGCAACCAAACAGAGCAAAATGTAGGAACAAGTCCATAGTATGCTGACAGGGAACTTGTGTTTCTGGACGTCTTGTACGGGTACTGTGACACTGCAAAAAGTATGAGACGTCAACTTTAACGTCTGCTCTTCAAAGGTCTGCGCATCATTTTTTCCATCTCTGACCCACAAACTCTGTGATTCAGCATCAGTGTGGCTTTTCTGAGGTAAGAATCAGGAGAGTTTACTCTAGAGTCTGCTTAGCCCCAGTAGTTCACCAAGTTTTACCGGCACTGTTCTTAGTAGCTCTACATCCCCTTCTCCCATTCCTTCCTCTTGCTTCTGCTGTTGTACATGTTATCTGAGGATGTGTTTTCAGGAGCCAATACTTCTTTTAAAAGGACTTTGGCTCACAGGAAAGCAAGGAAATACCTCAGCTTACTGCAATATTAGCATCTTACAAATTTGCATTTGTACTTATTTTTTATTTATAGTTTAATAACAGCAACAACAACAAAGTAGATTCAGGCTCTGCCTTGAAGACTCTGAAATGCTAACTGAACAAGGACACTTCCATTTTTGTCCTGTGCCTGGCTCTCATGTAAATACGAATTTATCTTCCCATATAAGAGAATGTCTCATGGGGATAGATCAACTGCAATGGTAAATCAGGAGATTGTGGTGAACTCCAGATTATATTAAATGTATTGGTGCCATATCTGTGGTGTAAACTGGCAGTTTTTGCATGCTTTTAAGTCATAAAATTCCCAATATGGCTGGCACATTCTGCCTCATAATTCAGTGTTATCATTTTATAACACACTCAGTTGAAGAAATAAAATGTTGCATATAATTAGAGTCACACTGTAGATTGAACATCATGTCAATGCAGTTAATCCCTGAATTTTGCAGTCCTTAGCAAAAATGACCTGGCTGCAGTATCCTTTATTTTGATGGCCGAAGAAAAGAGCTGTCCAAATAGTTTAGGAAGCTGAGTCACAGCTGCACAACAGTTTATAGGCTTCACTTTGGGAAAGCGAAGAAGCAATTTACTTGAACCTCAGAGAAGTAGCCATCCGTTTACATTTGGAACTAAATCTAAACCAGATCACTCATTTCATGATCAAATGAAAGAACAGCCCTATTGAGATCCAAACAATCATTCCGTGGTTTTACATGTAGTGCTGATAGAAGATATATCCTTAGCCTATTGTAAGCTTCGGAGAGATGTTCATTTTAAATAACACAACAACTGATAGTGATGCTGAAAGAAAACAGTTGTGATTAATCTTGTAACAACTAAGGGATAACATCACAGGCTTTGCCTCACAGGTTGAAGCCCCATATGGCCTTCATTCAAAGCACTTTATTCAAAGAGATGCACCGTCCTGGCTAAAAAGTAATTGTTATTCTGCTCGTGTGGGTTGTTATGCTGCCGTTCACAAGATGAATCAACTGAATAAGCAGACTGGGATTTGGCTTCTGTATTAGCAAAGATGTGATTTCCATGGTCCTTCAAAGTAGCCGGCAGTTTCATTAGCCCTATAACTGGGAGCGCACTCTTCCAGCTTTACTTCCTGCAGATTGGCTCTGATGAAGTGGCAGAGAGAGAGAGCAGCTTCCATAATGAATATATGAAAACATCGTGAAGAAGAGCAATTCTTTACAGCGTTTTTTTTCCTATGCAGGCACCCCCCAGTGTTTTCACTGTTTGCCTATGGAAGTGGTGGCTCTGTTCTCTCTAGTGGTGATACTTTATCTACCAAAGTGTACCAAGATGCCCAAAATTCAAAACCTCTTTCATGACTGGGAGGCTGTTGTTGCATTGATTTTCCATGGGACTGGAAGACCATGGTCATTAAAGTGTTCTTGAATGCTTCAGTGGAGGACTCATTCACAAAAAATGGGCAGTCTAATCAATGATGAATACTGACTGCAAGTGACGGCTCTTTATATTTTATACACATACAATATGTGCGTTCCTAATTTTGGGGGGTCAGCTGTTACCAAGAAGCTGTCTGCTTCTTGGTTTGCCCATTCATATCCGGTTATGTTTTAAAATTTGCTTTTAAAACAAAGAGGGGCTGCTGAAGAAAGAAGATGCACAATTAAACTAAGGATAAGAATTATAATTCAGCTCTTTTTTGCCCAAAAGAGATGATTTAATAGTTTTCACCAGAGAATCCTGATAAAGTTGGAGCAGTCATGTCAACGTTAATGTAAAGAAATCCAAATCTATTTTGTACTGTAAGTTAGTATTTCCTGCTCAGAAATAGGCATACATAAAACATCAGTAATGTCATCTCAAATTTGTCTCTCATAACACATATAGGTTTTCAATAGAAATTGTTGTCTATTTGGAAACAGTCCTTAACTTTCTGTTAAAAATAAATAATAAGATACAAATTTGAGAATTACTTTCATGTGAAAGACAGTTTCTAGTGTTGACCCGAGAGAGAAGAGGAAACCCAAAGTTTCATAGAACAGGGCAAAGGGCAATTGTTTTTCAAGCTCAAGGTCATAATTACTTTACTCGTAACTTCATTGTTTTCCTAAAAGCAAACCATCATCTTTGCCTTAAAAGGTGGTCTTCCTGGAACGTAGCATCTTTTCTGTATGATTTGATTCAATGATACTTCTGAATGTTCAGAAGAAAAACACCCATTCTTGCCAAGTTTTGGTCCGTCAATCAGAAAACTGTTATTTAATAAACTCTGTGGAAGTTACCTCATTAATATTGTTCTCTCTGAGCAATATGTGTAATTTTTGTAGGAATGAAATTCTCCCTGGAGGCCAGTAAGGCACTAAACCATGACTGTATATTAATTTAAATATCTATTAGTGTGTCTGGCTCTGATGGCTGCAGCTCAGCAGCAGTAAAGACATTCATGTTTTTCACTTTCATACACAGTTCAAGCATTTATAGCTTTTTATTTTTTTCTCCTTCAAGAAGGCTGTTACAACCCATTTTAAGCCATGACAGTTTTTATATTTTAGTTATTCTTGGCTGGTCTGTTGTCTCTAACAGTGCTAATTTCTATTCCTGTCAGGTATAAGTTTGTCTATTCATGGGGCAGACAAGTGCGCACAAGTCTGTCAGAGGAGAACTGCAGCAAGCTACCCCGTGTCACAGTGTCCGCCTGCGGTCGGGCATCCTTCACTCCCACAAATCAGAAAGTCAATAAAAATGGAGGCATCGTCTTCTGGATCTAGTATTTCGGCAGCTGGTGGTGGAAAAGCAAAACCTCATCAGCCAGGTAACAAATCTGGTTTGACACCTTTTTTCCATTCTGTTTCTTGGTGTGGTGTGCCATGTTGCTATGAAGGTGATACTGAGAGCATCAGCTCATGTCACCATAAAGTTCAATCTACTGGTCAACAGAGCTGCAGATTGCTGTTTGTTCTACCTGTGTTTGACGTGTGTTGGGCAGTTGTGGATTTAATTGGGAGAAGCAAGATTTGGGACAGCTGGAACTTGGAAATAAAAATATAAGTGTAATCATTAAAAAGGGGAAATCGTCTGCAGTTGTGATAATATGGAGAATGCTTTGGGGCGTGGGGCTTTGAATACTGCTCCCTTCATGTACATACAGTTTTGATAAATCTTGAGCTAAAGGCTGCAAGCATCACTATGAAACTCAAGAAATGACACTAACTTACGTTTTGAACTACGAATTTGGGACAAGTTAGGGTGTAGATCAAACTCTTACTCTTAGAATGAAGCCAAAAACTCTAGATCTGAACATGATTTTACAATATATATTAAGTGGATAACATAATGAAACTTTTTTAAAACAGCCTGAATCTCCTGGGAACCATCAAATTCTAATTGACATAATGAATTAATTCCTTGATATGATAATTACCAGAGCTATTTTGAAAGTATCTTTTCTTATAGCAGAGGATGAACATTTGCACTGGCCATACTCAGACTTTCCTCACAGTGAAAATTAAACTCCAGATTTTCTTCTGGGGTGGAACACATTAACACTGCCCAGGAAGCCAGTTTTGTGGCTCTTATAGTGAAGAATTTGGGATCTTCCAAGTTTGTTGCCCTGGGAAGGACATAATGCACACTGCACACGGCTCTGGGGCAGAGCCCACTTATGTGAGACAGACAGTTCTGCCTGCAAGCCCTTATCATGCTTTCGTCCCCTTGCAGACCTGGAAGTTGATTTTTGTAAAAGTTGAAAATGCAAGTGAGACGTTTGGATGGCTATATAGGTCTATTGCCATGAGTCTTACATATCCATACCCTTTAGTTGCATGATATCAGTTTGCTGATATAGATTAATTAAGAATTTACAGTCACTCACAATCATATGACTTTGTGATATCAATTCTTCTGCTCACTTCTTGGCCTTTTATTTTTTCAGCTTCTGTGTTTTTGATTTGAAGTACAGAAAATTCTACTATAGCAATGTTGCTGTTGCTAAAGATACAGAACCATGATGAGTATGTTAGCAAACTGATAAAAAAAATGCATCACAGTTTGTGAAACAAATATCTTGAACACACACAGCAGGTTGTAAAAGCAATGTTCATTGTGAGCTGATATACATTCTGCCTCTATTTACTACTAGACTTGGTTTATATTTTAATATAAAATAATATAAACAACATATATAGGCTTTGGAATGAGAAAATGATTCCTTTTGTGATGTACCACAGAGATATCCTATGAGTGTTTTGGACACTTGCCTAAGTTTCAGTAAAGTCATATAGGATTAGTTTTGCATTTATGTCTTGCTCTTTATGCATCTGTACATGACCTACAGGAAGTTTGCGGGCTTGGTTCAGAGAGACATTTAGGATGTGGAGTACCACTGAAGCTAATAGGTGTTAATGGTATCTAGAATCTTAAAGTCTGCAGACTTTTGTAAATACATTATATAGTATAAATTTTATCTTAGTTGGCCTACAATGTCATTGCTTCATTTGGTTCTGGTATGCAATAATATTTTTATTATTTGGTTCTGATTTTTTCATTCTATATAAAGCACTAAATTTGTCCCTCACTCAGGATTAAGTTGCAACACTTAAGGATGTATGCAAGTAGAGCCTAAAGAAAGATTTAAAATAGCCCTTCTAGGAGAAAATTTAAATTTAAAACTGAAATCATATTCTCTTCATTCCAGTTCAGCCACTAATTAACAGTCATTTGTTCTAATTTCATAAATAACTATTCAAATGCACTTAGTGAGCAATGTAAGGCTGAATGTTATAAATGGACTGGTATTTGAGCATGGAGATGTTATGTTAATTACCCAGGTAAAAGATCTTCTATCTACTGTCAATTCACAAGCTATTCTCCTGCTATTGTATACATAAATTCCCAGGGATTTTGTTCAGCCCATTTTAGGTATCTCATATAATTTGGGTTCTTGCTTTCCTTGAGTATGAGCTATGAAAATCAAGTGTGTCTTATGATTGGAGAAGTTTACATTATGTTCGGTCTGAAATTTCCTTTGTCCAGGCAACACTAGTCAGAAAACAAAGATATTACTGAATAATACATTGTACAGAAGAGTATTTTGAGAACTTGAAATGGCATTTTGAATTTTTATCAGTTAAAGAAGTAGAACTATGGAAAGAAAATTGCCTTGATAAAATGAGTAATGAGCGAGTATATTTTCCCCCCGTGGCAGCAAACCACTCTTCCTTCCCCATACCATTTTGTTTCCCCTTGCCTTTTTTTATTTATTTATTTATTACTAATTCTGTTTGTGAGTGACAGCTGCTTCCATTAACTGACATTTATGCGATGCTCTGGTGTGGAGGAACCAAATAGATATCATTCAATGTTACTGCTCTTGTTTTCATCTTAGTTCCCTATTGGTTCTATTTGCGATTGGCAAAGTGCCTGAGGCCAACGACTTCAACTGTCGTGCTGGGTGCTATGAACAAGGAAAGTGGCCAGCGAGCAGTAAACTGCCAGTAATGTGTGGGTGGTGGGGGTTTTTGTTTGTTTGTTTGTTTTTGTAAAAAAAATGTTTATCCTGTGCAAACATACAAAAAAGTATTGCTCAGTCTGGAGCAGAACAGCAGCTCCTGAACTCTGGTTTTAAACACATCACAAGGTATCACATACTACTGAAAAAAACAAGCATTCAGAACCAGAGGGAAATGGAAAGAGGAGGAGAAAACTGTTTATAATGGTAATGCCAGCGAAGAGGTCTTTGAGGAAGGAGAAAATAAATAAATAAATAAATAAATAAATAAATAAATAAATGATAAATCTCTTGGACAATAAATTTAGATGTAATGATTTGAACATTGACTGATTAATGTAAACGTGCATTCCTTCCAGAGTCAAGGAAGGATGGTATTTTAATTTTGGGGATAATCTCCAATTATCATCTTCCACTTCTGGTAGTGATATAATGTGGGAGTGATATAGTGGGATACTGATCTACTGAAGCACAAGGTTCCAAGCATGTGGGGACGTCCTTGGGCTGTTGTAAAGTGTTAAAACTTCCCTGAAGTTGAGCATTGATTTGCCTGCACATGAGGCTTATTTTGAAAGTGATGGTAATCAGCAGCTAGGTTATCTGCCAGAGCAGGGTGACCGAGCACTAAACAAGCCTTGAGGTTAAATCCTCTTCCCACTTCATTCCCTCAATGTCAGGATTTGGCAAATCTAAGGACAAGAAAAATGCTTACCTCACTTCTGACTGCATTGCAGCTTTGTAAAGGAATGAGCAGGACTTTGGTTTCTGGTCTTCTGCCTGCCCTATTTATATTATTCCTACTGTTTATTGTCATAAATTACATATTTATATGCACACTATTATCGTTTATGTTATTTTATATTATTATGTTCCAAATCAGAACACTGTTACCTTGCTTTTTCCTATTTGTGATCGCTTCCTTTATTCTTGGACTCTGAAGAACTTGTCAAAGCTGATTTCTCTATCAATTCTTAAGTCTACTCATGGAGGAGGAATTACCTTGCTCAGTACATCTGGGTAGCAGTAAGGTGAATTCTTTAATCGCTTCTCTGACCTCCGGAGGCTTCTGAGGTCCTTGCTAGATGCCAGGCTTGCTCACAGCTGATACTCACTTTGTACTAAAAAGATTCAGAAGTTTCCCACCAACATTTTATGATTTTTAGCTTCCTACAAAGATCTCTGGGTAAATTCTAATAAAGATATATAACTGCAACCAGAAAAAAAAAGAAGTAACTATATAATATTGCTTAAAACATTGTGCTACTGGAACTAATTTCCAAGTCCAGCACGTACTCAAGCACAATTCCTCAGTGTCAGAATATCTGTGAATTACAGGTTTGAAACGGTATTTGGCCTGTTCAGAACTTCTCTCTTCCTCTCTTTCAAGTGTACTTTCTATTACCTGCTTCAAACTGAAAAACACATAAGTCAGTGCAGTACATCTCAATATATTTTGAGGTGTATATAGAAGTGTATGTATAATAATATAGAGTAGGCCTTTATGTCATTTATATAAATACAGAGAATCCTTCCATAAGGAAGGATTGAAATCAGTTTGTTTCAGAATTTTGTAAATATATAAAGAGAGTTCAGTTTAAAAAATTCATAAAAATGTTCCAGAAATTCTGCTTTCACTAGTTTGCTGTTCAAAAAAAAAAAAATCTTCGGCAAAGTGTATTTTGAAATGGAGACTGCTTGCTACCTGACATAGCATAGGTATAGCCACGATGTTTGAAAGAGCTTTCTGTTCACTGACAAGGAAGAACCTACTGAAATTACTGGTTTCAGGCATCCTGATGGAACTCTAGTGCAGTCATTGGAATTCAATGAAAATCCTTTTTGTTAGTCAGTTGCCTTTTCTTGCAAATAGATGCTGATGGAAAACTTACAGAAGTTAAAAGCAGAGGTATATTGCCTTAGGCATGTTTTTCTTGATTTCAGGGATACTCTCTTTATTGTATATCAAACTGTGTTATCTTTCTTGATGTTTTGAGGCATGAAAGGTAGTGATGAAAGAAAGAAAGAAGAAGGTAGTGATGTAGGACAGCAGAGGAACTGATTTAGGAAGTTGGGAAAAAATCCTTACAACAGTGGCAATCAAAGTTAAAGCAAAAAAAGGAAATGTATGTTTAATGAGCTTAGTCACAACTTAATGAACTTTGAATCATCAAGGAAGCTAGAACTATGTGAGTTCTTTATAACTAATAATTTACTGTTCAAAAATATCTTTTTCTCTTCCCAAGATGTCTGGGCACGTATTTGTCAGCATTCCTGATCATCCACATTTGTTTGTGAATGTTCTTCAGTAGATCTGTGTTAGTTCGATGGGATGTGCTGGTTAAACTGCATTCCCTTTTCTTGGTTGACTCTCAGGACTTTGGGCATACATTCCTCATGGATTAAAAGAATAAATTATTGTAAATTCTGCCAGAAATCTCCATCAAGCAAATATCCTTGATAGCAAATGCAGGCTGGATGTGGGAAGAGCTGATATCAAATCACCTGAAAATTTGAACTGATGCTGACAGAAGTGTTATTATCTTTCTAGTCTAACATTATTAAAAATGAATTATTTTTTCAAAATGCCTCCTGCCAGGTGTGTATAGAAACTCCCCTAACCTGGAATGAAGCAAAAAGCAAAGATAATTTCAAAAAAGTCTAACTTCTTTGCCTTTATTAGCCTAATGTGTACATTACATAGTAGAGACATTTACAAGATGTGTCCATGTGCAGAACTATCTTCAGAGTTTAGGCTTTGCAAAGTCCCTCAGCTGGACCTCAAGCCCAAGACAGAAACTCCTGCTGCTGAACACAGGGATATTTGTGTTCAAGGGCCTCCACTGAAGCTCCCAAATGCAAATTGTGTCAGTTACAGTGAGGACCTTCTGTCTCAGAGCTGATGACAGGTCATCACATGCTGATTAGGTGGCACTTTGCGCTTTAAGAGCTGAACTCATTAGTGCATGATGCAGCACCTGAAACCTCTCACTTTGCTTAGTCTTTCAGGCCATTTCACTCATTGCTTTACTCCTAGAGCAAAGGCCACTTTTTTGGAAGTTCCTGTTCTCTAAGCTCTCCTAAAATAATCATCCTAGAAATCTGGAGAACTGTTTTGTGAACAGCACAACTGATCTGATGAAGGCAGGATTTGCATCTGTCTGTATGGATTTGCACAGCACCTGACACAAGGATACGGATCCTCCCTGGGACCTGTGCATGCCCTCAGTAACAGCCTTCACATTTATATTAATAAGCTTAAATGATGTCTTTGAGGGTTTTCTACTTCTCTGGGGTGTACTTTCTTTTAAACTCATCTCTTTTCAAAGACTGTTTTATTTCCCTTCCTGCTTTGATCAGTCTTCTATTTGCTGTTGTAAAATGATCTTCCATTCATTCTTGCAATCAATTATGGATGGGGACGTTAAAATCAGTACAGCTCACCCTCAGATTTCAGCTTTTGTAGCTGTTGCTCGTTACAGCATGTCCTCAGCTGGAAAAGGCTCTCAGATCCTGGTCTCTGCTTGTTCTGTATCCTTTCACCCTCAGAGAGTTTCCTTTCAAATAGTATGTAGGAAGTAGGAACAGGCAGCCAGATGTGTCTTAACACTAAAAACAGGAGATATTGTTGACCCCAAGGCAGTAGGATAATATCATAAGACCAGTGTATTAAGAGAGCTGAAAATATTTTTGCTCAAGCTTTTTCTGAAGAAAATGGAGAATAGATATAATATTCTGCAACGTTTCTGAGCTAGTAATGACCCGCTTCATTTAAAAAAGAAATAGCTCATCATTCAAGAAGCAGTCAGGCAGACCTTGAATAATCAGTCATTATGTTCTTGTAATGCTTGACTGAAAAAAATGTAGCTTTTTCTTAGCTATATAGTTCTTACTTAAAGGGAGCTCAGTGTTATGTAAGCCACTGCTTCTAATATAAAATATGCTTCTTTGCAGAAATCTTCTTGCTGGTAGAATGCTCCAAGATAGGACAAAGCAGCTTCTGCTTTGACAGGGATTTATTTATTTATTTATTTATTTATTTATTTATTTATTTATTTATTTATTTATTTATTTATTCTGGAAGATCAGAAAATAACTTTGCCTGCAACATGGCTGTGCAGTGTTATTCATTTTATTCATTTCCAGGTCAGAATCGTTCCAACCCGAAAGACAGCAACACTCCTCCCTAGTCCCTCGCCCCATGGCCAGCAGGAAGGGCTAAGCGTACCAGAACCGGAGCCCAAGCAGTGAGGCTGGGTGGGAGTCCTGGGCCCTGGCAGTCCCATAGCTGAGACACACAGAGGGAGACCCTCTCCTGGAGTCAGTCAGGCCCAGGATAGCTGAAGCTCCTGGAATAGTCTGGTGGATGGTGTTTTCTGCAGGATGTGTTCAGACTTTGAAGGCAGCAATAGGCTGCAGTGTAACGTCGGTCTGTATAATTGATTGTTACATTAAAATCCACCTGGAAGAGTAGTCTGGTATCTTGTAAAAGCTGTTGTGATATTCCCTGTTGTAATGAAGTAATTCTGCGGTGCCCTGAAGTTATCTGGTAGGTCATGCCCATGCAGCCAGCATTTTGCTGTCTCATCAGTAAATGCCGACTTGAAATCTGGGGAAGCTTTTTGCAGTAAATGGCTTATTCAGCAACTGCGTAAGCTCACCCTCCTCTTCACAGATCATCCGCTAATGACTGCTAATATTGTTAAAGGTACATGGTGACTGGAGGCATTTATCATTCACAAGTAGTTAGATTTTTCAAACATAAACAAAAGTTTGAACATATGTGATAGCGATCTTTGGTAATTATGTTTTTATATGTGCACCCACAGTGTAAAAAAGAGGCAAAACTAAAACACAATCAGTCCTTCTGTCATTTTTATATAAATGAAGTGAACAGGAAATGAGTTGAACTGTTCAGTGCGTGTGCAGAATTGTCCTCGCTTAGCTCTGTACTGTGGCTTTGTGTCAGTTGCCCCTGTGGATTCCCGTTCCAGCCTTGGCAGCACCTTGAAAGACATTTGCTCTCGCAAAAGACCTTTGCTCTCACAAAAGTAGGTGGGCACACACCTATGTGCCTTTTCTTCTTGGATCGTCAGTGAAAAGAAGTGCTTCTAGGAGGTAACTGAAAGGGCTCGTGTCCCTCCATGGATCTCTACAAAGGGTCTGGATCTGAGGATCCAGGAACTTGGATGTATTGGCAAGAATTAAGTGACACACTGTCCTTGGAGGTTCCATGTGCATATCTGGGTCCTTTCAGCTTTCAAAACATTGAGGCTTTGTCCAAGGGAAATTAAAGAGGCAGAAGGATTGTGTCCTTCCACACAGTTGGGGCCCTTTGATGCAGTCATCTGTTTTATCCTTGCCCATGAAAAGGCAAACACGGTACTTCAGAGAGCAGGACAGACCGAGATTTATGACTCCTCACCTCGCTGTAGTTAATTGCCTAGGTGGACTCCCTGCATCTTATGCCAGCCAGGGTATAAGTGGAGGGGAGAAGGGAGACCATAAATCTTTAAAATGTCTTAGTCTGAAATAATTTAGTAATATTACGAGTTTAGAAATCTCCTCCTCTCCTAATGCTTCTGGAAGATATGAAAAAATAATTATACTAGCATGCTTAAACATATGTCATACCTTACAGTGTATTTCAGTACAAAAGGAGGCTATTTTAACATTGTCTTTCAAAAGGAATTCCAGTATGGCCATTATGGGGAGAAACCAGTGGAAGATGTACCTGCAAGAGCGATGTTTCACCCCATGCTGACCTGGGCTTGACTTGAGTGAAAAGGGCACTATGCAGACAGCTTTCTCCTTGGAGGAAACTCCAGGAGAAGGAGTTTCTCCAGGGAAGGAGCAACTCCTCTATAGAAACTACCGGCAGCATTTAATGAAGCCGAATAAAATTAGGAGTATTAGAATTATCTATGCTCTTAATAAGTAGTGGCTGGGTGGCAGTCTTGTGACAAGGGCATTGCCCCACGTGGCTTCCCAGTTGCTCAACGCTCGTATTCCATCTCCAGGCTGAGCAGAACCATGGTGACGTTGCGTGTTTGCTGCCAAGATGATAACTAACTCCCAGCTCACGGAAGGGAAGCAAAGAAATAGTTTCTGGTCCTTTTCAGA
The DNA here is from genome assembly GCA_003342815.1 of Eudromia elegans. Classification (NCBI taxonomy): domain Eukaryota; kingdom Metazoa; phylum Chordata; class Aves; order Tinamiformes; family Tinamidae; genus Eudromia; species Eudromia elegans. Next base: position 255,001 of record PTEX01000289.1, read on the forward strand.
TAAATTCTTTGAAGCTGTATTTTTCTTTTCTCAGCAGAAGTTTCTACACAAAACTGGTGTTTTCACTTTCCTCATTAACTGGAATTGGGGAGGAGACAAGGAAGGAAGGCCATGATTACAGAAAGCGGAGAGTTAACTACTTTTACTTTGATCAATGATAGGAAGCTAAGTGGCAAAATTTGTCAAGAAGCCCTGAGTGTCGCTGGAAATTACACAGATCAGCTCTGTTCTCACACATCCATTCAAAATTATTGAGATTTATTAAGTAAATGTGAGCACTTTATTATGTATTAAGCAGTCTCAGCACTTGCTCTATCAACCTATTTATATGCCATCTATGTTTGGTGCCAAATACTGACGACAACATGTCCATTTTTTTTTTCCTTATGTTCAGTTTCAGATAGTGTGAATGTAACCAGCTACAGATAGGATTTGCACACCACAGTAAATGTGTAAAGCTTTGAAAACCTGTCTTCAGATATATACTGTGCAAGAAAATAGCACTTTTCTCATGAAGTCCACATATAAAATGTTACTTGTGATATTTTGTAGATGGTAGATAGATACTAGAAGCAACAAGGCCCTCATCCAGAAAGCACTTTTTAATAAAGTGCTCTTAATTAAGAGTAAATTCTTTATTTTAAGCAGATAGAAAATCTTCGTCATTGTATTTGTTTCAAAACAAATAAAGGAATATATACTATATCTACTACTTCAGGTATCAAAGAGTACATGAGAGTGATAGACATGAGATAATTTAAAACGTACTAAAATGTCACAGTAAATTGAGGAATAATCTCAGATCTGTCTTTTAATAAAATCACTGAAAGTTTGGTAAATCCAATATTTACCAACATTCACTTTTACCTATATTAATTTCTAATATTGCTATGGAGAAAAAGGTTTTTCCCTCCCAGCCTCCTAGGCAATATTGCTTAAGAGTTTAGTCAGTGGGATTTAGTTTAGTCGTGCCCTGAGAAGGCACAAATTAGCAACACGCACCTCTCAGCTGCTGAATCTAGGACATGGTAAGACTTGATAGCCCTTGTCCAGTGCCCTTATAGACACATTAGCACCATCTAGTATTAAAATTAGTTACATTGGAGAACTATGGTAAAATCCAGCAAAAAAATAGACATAGATGAGAACACTGCACTTCATGGGTGATGACTAGTTGCTGGGCTAACAATCATGTTCTTGAACAAATCAAAAGTTGGTCTTTGGCTGGTCCACCTCCATCCACTCTCAACCCCTCTTCTTGAGGTGGTTTCCCTCAACAAGGAAATGTGTTATTCTCTCCTGCAAAGGCGCGCTGAGGGAGAGGGAAGATGGTGAGAGGGAACCTGCCTTGATGCAACTCTGTTTATTAACACTGTGAGGAACATGGGAGAGGGAAGCTTTCCTGTAATCACTTATTTGGAATCTATTGGTTATTGGCAGATATATTTTTTGGTCTCCTTGTTTTAATGAAGATCAGCCTGTCATTAAGAGTGTATTAAATCACAGCTGTCTGGTAGAAGATGATGTCTCTGATTTTGAGTGAAATTGGACTGGTTGATATTGTTTGTCTGATGGATGTGCAGTGAATCCAAGTATTAAACCTATTGAGATACACAGAAGCATGTGAAACTGTTGTTTGTGTCCGCACTGAAATGCTGGAAGCTCCCCATACTGAAATGGGGCAAATACAAGAGAGAATATCTGACTTCATTTAAGAAAGTAGCAAAATTTCTCTTGTCTTTGTAGATTGTTTTAAGTTGGACAACAGTCCAGTTTAACATATTTTATGTGTTCTTTTTTTTTTAAAAAAAAAGTGATATTGGAATTAATTAAATAAATTCAACAACTTCATTTTGTTAATAGGCCTGTCTGTTAGATATGTATTTGACATCAGCAGTTCAGGATTTTCATTGCTAGCCGGTCTTTCTCCAAACCTTCGACACTCAAACTGACCCCATCCCCAGACCACTATGGGCAGAGTCTCTTTGGCCATCCTGCTACACTGGATGCCTCTTGGGCGTTAGTGGGATACAACTCTTGATTGATGGGAAGATCTGCTGCTGAGAGGGCATTGGCCAAAGCTGCTTTGGCTCTCGCTGCCTCCCTCCCTGGTCCAATGGCTCAGGTCTGTTGGGACCTGCTGCTGGGATGTGGCACCTTCATGTCTTGTGGGAGAGGTGATTTGGGTTGGGACAAGGGAGGAGAAGGTGTTTATATTTGTCAGGTTTGTTGTTATCTGGGAGTTCAAATGGAGGAGCCATGCTAGGCGATTTGAGGCTTCAAATGTGTGTTTATTAAAAAGTGCCAGTTGCTTAATTAACAAGAAACTGAGGGATGTCACTGACCAGGCTGTTCACTTCTCCACCTCTGTGTTTTTGTTGATAAGCCTCTTGCACCAACTGCAGTATTTTTCTTTAGTGTCCAGAGGTCTCTTTTGGGGCAATTCTGAGACCATCTGCAGATTTCCCTAGGCTGCTATTATATGAATAATCAGCTGCCTCACTTAAGAAATTCTTTTTGTTCTACATCATTAAACGTTGACTCCTGCTGCTGTGATCTGCTATGACAGATTGTTTTACAGGAACCTATAAGGGAGATTGTATCTGTTGCTAACAGTGAGTTTTTTCTGTGGAACAAAAGAAGAAATATGGACTTTAAAGTAGCCCGGAATAATTTTATGTCCAGGAATATATAATTTGTAGCTACTTTCATTAAGGACACTGGTGAGATAATTACTTTGTGGACAAAACAGCAGGGAAAAAACCTACAACGGGTTAGGAAGGAATTCAGAAGAATATTGGCTTGTTCCAGACAGACTGTGGAGGAAAGGAAATTGCTTCCATCAAAAGCAGGCAGGATGGACAATAGTGAAGGCACAGCATTGACTAAATAAATGACTTGATGGCTTGTTCGTTTTCCATAACTAATTTGTTCTGAAGTCCTGTCTTAGGTATCTCCCTGACCACTGCAATTCTTGGCTATCTCTGTGTACTGCTTACTCAAAAGCCCCACTTCTAATAGATGCATTTGTGAAAGTTCAGGATTTGCTCCCACTTGTCGGAAACCTGCCATATGCCCAGTAGCTCCCTCTGTCTGCCTCAGAGCTCCCTATAGCCAGCAGTTTAAGCTCATATGCCCAGTATGTTTTCTGGCTTCCCTATGCATGGGAAGAGCATGTTTTCAAAACTTATTTTTTTCAGTCATGTGAAAGAAAATTGTGTCTTGAAAAACGGACAAATCTTGTGCCTGCTTACATGTGCGAATAGATTTGAAAGTGTGACCCACTAGCCTGCCTTTTTGTTGATGAAGTGCCACATCCTGCAATGCTTGTGAACTCACATCACAGCAACCATTGCAGATCCTTATGACCCCCTTCAAGGCATACTGCAGTCCTCCAGCTCTTCCTCAGCTGTGGTATGGGCATCACCTTGCCACAAGAGACCTTATGGTGCCCTGTCGCTGAAATATGCTGTGCGTGCTCTTTTCTCCATTATGGTTGTTTTTTGTCTTGATAATTTGTGTTTGGTGTGTTAGGGTGTTTGATTTTAGTCTAGCTGTCACTGTAGTCCTGTGTCATTTGTAACTGTGTCTTGGGTCTGTTTTCACTTTTTGGAGTTAGTTTTGTAACAAGTGGCATGGTGAGGGTGCTCATGGTATGGTGGCAGGGGTTTGCCTGAATGAGAAATCTGCAGTGGTGACCTGTTGACAGCATAAAATGTTGTCATTTTGTTCTGTTTAGTTTTAAATCCGTTGAGTCTCTACTCTGTCTAAGGCTACTTGTTTTGAAGAAAAAAAAAATCTGCTGGGGAAAGAAAAAAATATAGGCTTTTTTTCCCCAATGTCTATGTACCTTCAAACCTAGTAGCCACTTGACTGCATTTTCTGCTGCACTGTCACAAAGCCCTTCAATCTGTTCTTCAGAAGGAAGAGACAATTTGCAGGGTAACCAGTTGGAAACACAAACATGGATAACACCAGATGTACGGAAGACAGATGTGGACTTTTCAGAAATTCTTAATGCAATACAAGAAAGTAAGTTATTTGTTGGATATAAAATTGAGTACCTTGTAGAAGGGTTGACTGAGATGTATTGAAATTATAACTGAAGGAGCATACAAACTGGCAAACTGAATGTTGAGTATTTATTACTGATATATGTGAGAAAGCTCAGTGCTTCATTGAAAACCAGTAAGACACCTCTCACTAACATACAAATCATAGTAAGATTTGAATTATTATATACCTAAAGATTCCCACAGTAAGTATTTTCCATGCAAGAGTAATCAGAAATAATAAGAATCACATTACTTTAGCCCATTCTGAACATTTTCAATGTTCCAAAGTGTTGAGGTATATTCACATTTCTGCAGCTCTCATGGGGCTGACCCATTTTTATTAACTGGAGGCTATTTGGCATTTATAAGGGAGCAGAAGTCAAGTCAACACAGTTCTTGGTGAGCTGTGTTTTTGGAAAAGAGGTTATTTGAGGATTCAAAGCAATAAGTGTGTCATCTGGTGATCCATATATCTTAGTGTGTGTAGCAGTCTCTTTCCAAAAGTAATATGAGTAATATAAGTAATATATGAGTAATATAAGTACTAATCCTGTGGTCTGTGATTTAGGTGGATCATCTTTTCAAGTGCAACTGCAGAAAGATCTCAAGATTAGAGCTAGAAATAATTCTAGTCATGTTAAAAAAGACTAAAAAACCGCTCAAGTCCCTCACAGTCAAAAAGATTGAGGCAACTCCTGAATCCAAAAGAATCTTGAATTTCAGTGGAAATTTGCCAAAGTGGAGTTAGCCTGGTGATATTGCTAGATAGAAAGCTGCCTGTTTTCCCTCTTTTCCAGTTTTACTTCAAACTTGTTTCTGTTGTTGATTTGTTAAGTAATTTTCTAAAGCAAAAAAGAGTAACATATTTTTGAATTCTAAAAGAATGTCTAAAAGACCATCCTCCTCCCAAGCTTTGCTGTAAGAATTAGGAAATATAGAGCTTTGTGGTCAGGTTTGGTGGTTGTTAGAGTTGAGGGATGAGAAGAATGCCCTCAGATTAGTACAATGACAAGAGCAATTGTCTGAAAATGAATCATCTGATTATTCAAACTGTAGGTTTAGGATTAACTCCACTTCGTATTTTAAAAAGCTCTTCCTATCAGGAAGCCTTAATATGAGATTTTGCGCACCACCTTGCCACTAATGTATGGCATAGGGCTGGCAGCAGCCAGGGATGGGCACTGGAGAGGCTGAAAAGACGTGTGTCCTCCCACAAGAATGAACACATTCTTGTTGGGAAGAGGCTATACCTGAATATGGGAAGCTTTCCTCTTCAGTCATGAGGCTAGCAGGTGGTCTGATTTGAACGAATTAGTTGTCGAGATTAGATCTATTAACAGTTATCTTCCAAAGCAGGTTTTTGATATGACTCTTGACTTCCCTCCGTACTGTGCCATACTTCAATATTGCACTCTTTGATTACATCCTTGTACTGAATAACCCAAATTTCAATCAACAGGGCACAGAAATCCAATATAACTTATAATTTACTTCTTTTTAAAAAAGTTCTTCTTTTTTTTAAAATATGCCAGTTTTCTGTGGCCACAGATAAAAGGGATATAACAGATTTAAATGCAGAGGTTTGTGATGAAGATGCAAACATCTGATTTAACTTTCTAAGCTCTCTTTCCTGATAATGGAAAGTAATAATCATGTCCAGAGCCCAGTTTGTCTCATTTTAAAAGAGGCGTCTAAAATAGATTAGATGAATTGCAACGTGAAAGGAGCTATTTATCTCCATTTCCTATAGATGAAATTTAGAAAGAACGGCTCAGTTGAAGCACTATCATGGCTTATACATAAGCACTGTCACTCTGGATTTGCAAATATAGGTGAATCCCACCCAAGGTAAAGCAAATATTTGCCAGTGACTAATGGATGAGTGTTGAACAGAAGCAGGTTTTCCAACTGTATTGTCAGTTGGAATGTCATTTCAAAACTAAATGATGTTCCTCCAGGAGTCTTGCAAGAACTCACAGTTTGATTTGTAGGTGATTATTTTAGAGATGCCTGAGGAAGGTGCTACTTTGACCACCTTGGAGGCTGATTCAGAAATCAGTGAATTTTTTTAACAGATTATTATTTTAGGCACAGTGATTGAATTGAACTTTTAACCTGATAAAATGTTCTGGTCTGTAAGAACTGTAGGGTGGCTTCCTTGCAGCAAACATTTTGTAAATTGTATCTATCTGCCTTACTGACAGCAGAAAGAATGTTTGTATCCAAAAATCCAAATAAATGTTATAAAAATTATTATGTGTAGTACAACAAGATACATAAAGAGCCTTTGGCTTTACATTGCTGATTTTTTTTTCTGCTTTAAGAGTCTCTGCAAAACAGATTTTTTTAGCAATATTTTATTAAGAGGCATTCTCCAAGACCTGTGACTTTAAACATAGCTCCACCACCATTTCCATGTAGAACTGTTCTAAACATCTTGTAAGCATTGATAGGAAGAATTTTTAAGTAAAGTCACTCTTCAATGATGAGTAATACTGAAGGCCTGAAACCTCCCAAAGAGCAGTGTTTGGACTACTGTTTTATTGTAGTTTGCATGACCCAACGCTGGAGTACACTCAATGGCATGATGTGACAATTAGTAATATGCAGTCTTTTAATTAATGGAAACATGATCCTTGAACATGCTTCTGTCATGCCACATTAATACACAGAGCCAGGTGCCATTTTTGAAAAGAGATTCTTTTTTTTTTTATGAGCTTTGGGTTTCGGGGATCATGTTTAGAAAAACAGAGGTGATATTTTACCTTATCTTTCAGTACTACCTAAATCGGACTTCTGATTTGAATAGTCTTGTGGAAGCGCTCAGATTCCACTTTGATTCGCGTTCAGAATTTCCTATGTTCAGTTTTCAGAATATGTAGTTCTCCTTAATTGGCGACTAAAAATATTTGCATATCTTTCATACTCAAGTGATTCTAATTATATGAGTAATAATTAATTCAGTTTGGTTTTTTTCCCCTCAATATAAGGAGAAAAGAACCTGTATAATTAAGCTGATTTAAAACCATAGTCCTTAATATCTGTTTTAGCAGTATGCATGTTGCTCCATACTGCCATTAAACTTCACTACCTAAAAATATATGACTATATCCTAGCACCACTACATCTCCCAAATCGTGGGTAAAATTATTCTGTATGATTTTGTTAGGATCACTTTGCAGTGTATATATATACACGTCATGGTCTGAAGCAGAGATAAAAGATGGAGCCCTGCTATGTCTTTAGCAACATTTGGCAACTTGGAGTGTTCCTTTTCAGTGTGGAGTGCTTAAGGTTAGTTATGGGAGTTATAGCTAACAGGAGGGCTGGCTTAGAAGTATCGTCACCATTACTAACGTGAGCAGCACAGGGAATGGAGGCAACCAGGGCTTGATTTTTAGTCATTTAGTTGTTTTTGTGGAACACTATTTTAAGAAGTTGTATTATTTCTTTTAAGTAACCTCCAGTAACTGCTGAGATGGCCTGGATTTCAAAGCGACCTTGAAGTGAGATTTTGTGTTTATCACAAATCCTTGCAATAATCCGGTCTTTCTCTGCTTGAAACTGCAAACCAAGTTTGTATCTCAAGCATCTGCTGGGAAACTATCTATTCTGCAACCCAAAGCATTATTGGCATTGCAGAAAATAGCATTTCTGGTATCTCAGTGGACTCATCAGTTATACCAGGGAAGTCTTCACAGCAGGGAAAGCTGCTAGTTCAAACTCCCTAGTGCATAGCACTCAAAATCCTTCACTTTAATTTCCTTCATTGTTTCCTTCTGCAACAAAAATACACCTCATATTTTCCTTTTATAAAGTTTTCCTGCTTAATTATTTTTGTTTGTTTTCACCATATGCTGTGCTGTTATATACAGGTTAATGTGCTTTTTTTCTTTCAGAATTTCAGTGCAGCGGAGTTTCAAGTCATTCAGAAAGGTGTCTGCTCCAGCTGTTCTTTATATTGATTATTTGGAAAAATTCTTCTCATACAAAGAAGTATGCAAATTCTTCTCATACAAAGAAGTATGCAAGGGCTGGTTGTGAGCTACATCCAGACTATTATCACAGGACTGGGAGGTTTCCAGTCTTGCTAGTTGACAAACTGACTCAGTAGGGAAGGTGAAGGAAAGGTGGTTAGACTATGCTGTGTTTTGTGACATTCTCCTTGTCTTGTGTGAGCAACCGTAGCATAATTTCTAAGGACTGAAATGGATAAAGGTGACAGATCTTTTCTTTATTATGTCTGTCTGTCTTATGATTGGCCTCTGTTCCTTCTGTCTGAGTCTACAAATACCTCAGTAGCTTTTCCTGGGTCAGGGTTGGATGCAGCCCCAGTGACAGTGAGGAGCTGCAGGCTCTTCCTGTCATGTTTACCTAAACAGCACAAGAAGTTTCTGTGCTGTCTTGCCCCCCACTTCAGTGAACTCACCTCTAGCATGGTACAGAAGGCCAGGCCCTGTGAAAATGGAAAGCTCGGCTCCAGGATGCCAATGATATCTTGGCACTTTTCACCCAAAATAGGACAAGTGAATAAACAGACTCACAGGAAAAAGTAACTTTAAAAATGCAAGAGAAATTTACTCCCTGTGAAAATGGTTTGAAATCTATAATAGGTTCAAAGACTTTGATGACAAACACATCTTAAAGGTGAGTTGAAGTGGGTAAAGCTATTAGCTGTAGCATTGTTGCTGAAGCTGGCTGGGATCCAGCAAAGCTGGAGGGTGTTATCTAAAACTGAAAGGTCATGATATAAAATGTTAAATAAAGATTAAATATTCTGCAATTCCAATATTAAGATATGTAGAATCATAGCTAGATTAAGCAGTGTGTGACCCCAAAATTCCTGAACTCGAGATGCAATACATCATCCTAAAAACTGCAAAAATGGCTGAGAATTTCTTGCTGTTAGTCTCTGCTGTTATGTTATTCTATCTAGTTTGGATGTGAAGTTGTTTTTTCGTTGCTGTTGATAATTCTTTAGTGACCTTGTAAATCAAGTATTCCAATCTAAAATGCAGGGTATGTTGTTGACCCTGTCATTTTATGCCTGAAAAGGAAGAAAAAGAGTTCTTGAATCTTGGGATCTTATGTGATCTTTTTATCCACATAAAGCAATAATAACATTCTTTAGATACTGTAAAAGGCAGGTACCAAAAGGGAGAAACCTCTTACCTGTGTTCATGACTGATAGGAGAAGAACAATCTATTCAAATAGCAGCATGGGTGCAGGATGTATATTAGGAAGAAAACTTTCTCCTGTCAATGGTAGTGAAGAACAGGTTGACTAGGCTGTGTCTCCTGTAGAAGGCAAGGGTGAAAGGTAGGTTATAAACTGTTCTCCAAGGCTGGGGAAGAGTGAACAGCTTTCATTTCTGGATGATATTCAGCCTCTCCATGGTGGGGGGATGAATTTTTATACCTGCATCCATTAGTTAGAAAAGGGACCAAGGTGCCACGAGCAATTAGTCTGCTAGCTGTCCCCTGTTAATAGAAACTCGTGTCAACAGGAACTACAACCGCCTGTCACTTACCTGGGGGAACTGCAGAGAGGCGAGAGCATCAGGAGAATGACGCACAAAGGAAATTGAGTCCAAAAGTCAGCTGAGTTTGCAGAGCGGGTGGGAAGACGGGGTAATACATATTTCTGTCAAGAGTGACAGGGAGGTGTTTGATCCTGCCTTGATCAGGGGACAGGCTCATCAGGGGACCTTTTGGGGTCCCTCTGGGGTTTTACATATGAAATGTACGGTTGAACACACAATAGAGGTTGGAACCAGAGCAAAGGTATTTTTTTTCTTCTACTCACACTGACTTCTTCACCATCCTCTTTGCCCTGGGGCAGCCTCAGCCTTGAGCATGGGGCATTGCCATGGAGCCAGGACTCAGCACTGGGGCCACAGCTGGAAGAAGCTCCTTGGGAGCTTATCTCCTGACTTTTCATTAGGTTGGATGTAATTCAGCATCCTAAAGATTTAAGCCATTTCTTCCTGCCCAGCTCTGAGGGTTGTGCAGATCTGCACATGCCAGCTTTGCAGATGCAAAAACGTGTTAATCTAAAAATAGCCAAATGATTCCAGGCTCCTTTATTCACTTTCTTTTGAGTGACATTACTTATTTGAGATTCTCTGCTTCTGATTGCCCCACAGTTCCATACAGCTTCTAACTTGGTGCTTTGTGTAGTATGTTAAAAATGTGCTTTGTTATAATAAGAACTGTTCAGAGGCCATAGCAATCCAGAAGGCAATCATTTAAGGCACTTAAGAGAAGCTGAGGAGAGAGCTAACATACGTTTTATTGTGACAGGTGATTACTTACTTGACATTAGAGACATGTTATGTATCCTAAATCTCTCTGTGGCTTACTGGTGGAAAAAGAACATTTCACCAATGAGAAGAGTTTTTAAACTTAATATAGCATATACCTATACCAGAATAAAAAGTGCAATTGTTGATAATAATGCATTAAACTCCAGGACTCTGTTTGACTTAACTGTGATTTGAATATATATTTTTGTTTTTGTTTTTAGTAGCTAAGGACGTCAACATTTTTTTTGATGAGTTAGAAGGTGTGAACAGCCCTTCCAAAGACGATGACTCTCTGCTTCACCATGGTAACCTGACCTGTACTTCTGACGATGCCAGCAGGTTGGAAGTGGTGGGAGAGGTAAGAACGTGCAGAACTATTAATAATAATTCCAATTACCAATAATTAAACATGCCTAATATGGAAGAGAATGCCCACTATGCAATCTGACTGAAAATCTCTGGGGGACTGTCATGGAGACTGTTTTTCCATTCTAAGAGTGCAGAAAGATGAAATATTTCAGTCTAAAAGGAAGCCTTATTTACCTTATGCACCACTGCAGGGAATCTGTAGAGCCTTTGTTGTCTGCTTGTTTCCTGAAGCAGCAAAGTCAAGTTTCACATATTCTCAAAATAATGAAATATTTGTTGTTGAATTAATCTTGGAGGATGAGAGAGGAGGAGAAATTATCATGACTCTCTCACAGAAGGCATATGGCGTCAGATATGGGACACACTTTTCTTTCTAGCAAGGACCAGAAGCAATTTGATTGTGCGCAATGAGGATTTGAAGAATATGTCAAGGGAGAGAAATATGTCAAGGGGAGAAATCAGTGCACATCACAAATTTCATTATAACTTGTGACTTAAGTCAGCCAAAATATCATATACTCAAGTATGAAGACAGAAAGCAGTCTGGTACTTTAAACTTTGCTCTAATTTCTGTACAACTCACAGATGTTGGGTGCTCTTTGCTCAGAGAGCAAACAGATCCTGTGATCCTCTACCAGACCAGACTGTGGTCCTGAGGCTTCCTTTCATCCTGCCTCAGGAATGTGGCTACATCCAGACAATGTATGAGAGGTCCTATGTTACCTCCAAACCACTAAAGGATAGTCTGGTGTAGGCCAACTGACACCAGTCAAAACTCACAGAGAGCATGCTAGATTAGAAAATATGAAAGACCATCAGATACTGAGGGAGTCTGTGCCCTAGATTACTAGTATAAATATGGCTTAGATGCCATAATTGCAGCTATGTCTTTTACAGGAGCTAGAGGCTTTTTGGTACAAGTTATTTTGTGAAACACCGTCGAGGACAGAGTAAGAGATTTTCCCTGTGCTAGAAATTCAGCCCACAGAGAGCTGCACTCCTGCAATGTTTAAACAGATAATTAAAGGCAAAAAATTCAGGCCACTCAGAGACATGTTTGACCTTGCTCACAATTTCAGCCTTCCCCTTTCTCATCGCTCTTCCCCGGATTCCCACTTCACTTTCAAAAGGGCCTCCGCCTGCTTACATTATAACGGGGTAACATGACATGATAACCCAGAGTAGCATTTAGTAATCTTGTACCATATGGTCTCTAACAAATCGAGGGGGATGAAAGGTACATGACCTTTGCATGTTAAAGGAGAAAGACGAACAGAAGAATGGTAAGAAGGAGGGAGGACAAGGGAGAACAACATATGCTGCTGTTAATTTAACAGCGCTGCGATTCCTGTTTTCCCTTTTATGCATTCTTTATAGCAGACCTTGTTATTTTTCAAAGGAAAGTGTCTGAGGAATATTTTCTTGTCTGAACATTTTCTTTTTCACAATCATAGTTGAGAAAAATAGCAATATAGGTTGTGTGCAATTATATAAGAAAAAAAAAAAAGAGAGCACAAAAAAAGGAAGCCTTAATGGGAATTCAGGGATGTTGGAATCTATAAAAAAAACCTTTTTCCTTGTAAACAGAGATTTCAAAGTACTTGACCCCTGGTTGATTCCAGAAGGAAAATATAAGCCGTTTAGATGTAGTTGTATAGTTTGCATTGATGTCCAGTGACGGAGCGATCTCTGAAGCTCCAGACTTCCCTTCAGTTTAGTGATGGAGCTCTGCCTTGAGCAGCTGAGACAGCCTGTAGATCCCTCCTAGCATCATCAGGACTGGGAACACTAGAGAAAGCCTCTCTGAATATACTGATGTTTGTTTGCTTTAGTTTGGAGGTAACATTGCAGCTGTCTACTACGATGTGGTTTCCGAATGAATTTGTTAAAATGCAGCTATAACTCAAAAAATTTACATGAGAATTCCAAAAGTTTGTTGGCTTTAACCGATAAGCCAAATATTGCTTGTTTCAATTGTTAGTTGTGCGTGTTCAACCAGATCTCAAAGTTTGGTTGCATTCCCCCCCCAGTTTGTGTGACTGGCTCTGAAGAAAATTTTATGGATGGAGCTTCATCAACAGTCCTGTCACAGACGCAGGGCCAGTTTGGCATTCAGCTTGCCCTTTGGTGACAGATGTGGCTTGATTTGTTCTATGCTTTATTCAGGCACATTGAAGTTCCAAGCAAATTAGAAATCACATTTCTTTTCATGTGCATGGGTGAAAATATTTTAAACATATGCCAACGTAATAATAAGATAGGCACTTTAAAATCTAAAACTGGAGATGTATTATCACAAAAATCCTCCAGGTTTAACTCCAATGAAGCATCACATTGTGAGAACCACAGTATCAGCAGACAGAAAGCAAAAATGAAAGGGAAAGATGATTTAGGAGCTGCTCTTTAGAGCCACTTCAATTCCATCTCTCTTTCTGTCGAACATTAAATCAGCCTTCTGTGTCCAAGGATGGGAGAAAGGAGGAGCTGGGACAAAATTAATCTTTTATTTAAATGAAATGGCTCATTACAAGCCATAGGCTATAAGCCATTAGGTTAGAACTAATGTAGACAGCTCTGAAATTAAAATGATAACATTCAGTCTTATAAGCTAGCTAAGCTTCAAACTCTGTTGATGATATTTGGGGACAGTGTTACTAATTTTGCACATAGTTGAGTTTGTTTTAAAAATTCCTTTTATAAATTGGAATTTGTACTAAAGAGTATACTAGAATAAAGTTATTCAAATTGCAAAGCAAGAATTCTGATGTTCTTTATGGCTTCTCTGGTAGTCTGTGCAATTTGAGCTAAGTTTTCTTAAATATATTTATTACAATACAAGCCAGAAGCTTTTTTTTTCCACAAAATCTCTGTCTTCTTTAATGCCCATTTGGGGAATAAATAATCTATGGTTTCACAGATAACTACAAATCTTTTACTTTCTAACTTTTGAGCACATGACTTTGTAGTCTAGATAATTTTGTTGTTAGAAAGGCTTTACATAATTAAATCTGTCAAGAAGAATATGCTGGACTCAAGATATATAAAAAATATACCCTCTCCAAAACCATAATCTTCAAAAGGTCAAAAGGTTACTAAGAAAAATGACACACAAAATATGGGCATACCCTTTGATTATGACTGGAAAATATTCTTTGATTATGACTTTGTCTTCAAAAAACAGAATGATTCTGGGTTCCTCTTTTTTCGTATGGGTTATCATTATTTGTGGTGCAAGAACTAATCCCCACACCATTTATGAAGTCTCGTGCAAGAGATTATAAATACAAGTAGGCACAAGCAAAAGGAAAAGATCTCCTCTAAAATTCAAAGATCCTATCTTCATCAGATATCCATTCTCATAATAGCTGGGTACCAAAGCTACTGCAAATAAAGAAAAAAATATAATCTGTTTTTAAATAAATGGATATTGCAGTCCTTTATGATTTATTTTTAAAAAGATGTACAGGTAGTTTCGAACATCCTTAATTTCCCCAACTGCATTTCTATTTAAAATTTCCTTGTAAATTCTTTATAGCTATTACAGCTTTGAAACTGCTGGTTCTGGGTAGTGAAACCCTTGGGGTAAGCCTTTAGTCTGAAGTGCTACCAGGGTGTATATGTGTATGAGTCATGTGCCAATGAAAGCTGATGGCTCCCAACTGTGAGTTCTGGGGATACGAGATCTAGTGCATTGCTGCCCAACAGTATCCTGATTATACAACCTGAGCTGTAAAGCTGCCAAGGTGGCAGTAAGTGCTGAACTTCTTGCTGAAGTCTTTCCTGTTCTGCAGATTTCTCCTAACATGTTTTTTAGCTTAAGGAATGGTTATTTGATATTCATGATTGGACAACTTTGCCGCCAAAAACTAGTCAGAACTGATTTTATTTATTGTTTTTAACTCAGTGCAGGAAAAGTGAATTTTGAAGTCACAATAGAGAGGAACATAGGAAATATTGGGAATTTGTCAGTGGATCTCAACATGGGAGCAATAAAGAAATCCTGGAACATTCTGGATAATGTTTCTAGAAGCTGCTGAGCCAACGTGGGGGTGTGTGTATTGTGCTATGTTGCTGTCCTGACAATTTTCCTAGGTCCAGGCTCAGCTCGTCAAGCCGGACAGGTTAACTAGCTTCCCATAAGAAAGGGGATCAGAACGGGTTTCTTCCTGGAGCGTGTCCAGGAGGCCTTGTAGTCTCGATTTGTCATACTGTATTCCTCAGATGACCAAGTTCTCCAAGCGCAGATAGGGTCCAAGCAGCCTTTCTGAACAAAAAATAAATAGAGACACTAGGGTGAGGAGAGTGTCACAAATTCAATAGAAAGTGGTTGTCCAGTAGGTTGTATTTATAGGTGAAGAGGTGCCATAGGTCAAATAACAGCCAAATCTTATAGGTAATTTTTACCACAAGGTACTTTTTAACATATCCACTGAGAAGTCAGTGCAGGGCAAACCAATTTCCTTTGAGGAAAAGATGAAACATACAGAGCCAAAGGGCAAATTTGTCTGTTTTTTTCCAGTGGAGTTCCTGCTCTATGGGGGAAAGATACCTGCTGGATGGGTCAATGACAGCATTTTAGTTCAGATCAGGAGTGGATGTTTGAGGTGAAACTCTCCTTCTACCCCTACTTCCCATCCTTTGGTTTGCATTACGGAGCAGTTCCAGATTCCAAAAACTGGTTCCTTCTAGATGAAAATAAGCAGTCAGATTTCAACTGATAATGAGCACAGAATCTCTTGGACCAGACTAGAGTTGTCTAAAGTAAAACCTCAAGCCTGGACGAGTGTGGGCATCTCGTCCTTGATACTGATCGTTTTGCTCTACAGAGCCTTTCCTATGATGCTGCCTTACTTACAAAACAGATACAGCCAGTCTGTGACCTGGCACCTACCAAACAGAAAGGATGGCTGAGCAGGAGGCTTAGAAACTTAAGGACCACTGCACTGCTGCAGTACTTATTTAAATATCCTCTTTTTCTTTTTCTTTTTTCTTTTCTTCCTGTTTTCTTAATACTTATTTCTAGAAGAAAAATAAAATTAAAAAAAAGAATGTGCTTCCAGAGCTGTTTTCATATTTAATGCTTTCTGAAAAAGACTTCTCATATCCTGATAATATCATTTGTCAGCATGATATCAGTACAGATATAAAAGGTCTGTTACTGCTATTTCCTAAGGGCTTAAATCTTTTTTCTAGCTTGCTTTTTCAGCTCCAAGAACTGTTCCTACTATATCAAATCTGCATTAAGCTGTGTCAGAAGTTAGGCGCTGTAATAAAACAATCCTAGAAAAATTCCCCTCTCTGCCTGCAATAAACTGGTTATACCAAGGGAATGGGCACTGGGGATGCTCTCATTTGTTTTCTATTTAAACAAAGATGCTTGCTGGGAATCCAGAGGTTAGCTTGCACTAAACTTCTGACTGGGAATTTGTTGTTGTTGTTGTTCTCTAAGAATAATTTTTCCTATTATTATTCTGGCAACTCTGTTCACTTTTTGTCATTTAAATTAAGCAGATCTTCTAAGAAGAAAGTATTTTGAAAGTTCCCTATTCTTCCTCCATGTGAAAGGCAAAGTATTCATTTTTCAGATATTTGGTTATGCATTAAAGAACAAGGTTATTTCTGGCAGGAATGACTCAGCAAGTCACATAGGTGAATGAAGAGGAGTTAGCCCACCCTTCTCCTCAGCTTGGAGATGGACTGATCTCAAGGGCCCTGAGGACCCGGCCGCTCTACTGCTCCCAAGGAGTTCAGTTCGTTTCCATAGACCATTCACAGGGTACATATCTTGTAAGAACTGCTCCAACCCATCAGCAATTTCAACTTGTATAAACACAAAAACTTGACCCCTGGGCAGGACTTGATTTATATGGAGGTAGTGAAAAAATGCGAAGAGGTTCTGTGGAGGATTTCATCTCCTGAATTTGTAAAAGACAACAGTAATCTAGTCTTTTATCTCTCAGGAGAGTCATCTGCTTGACCTCCTTATTAAAAGAGTGAAATCAGCTTGCCTCTCTGTGCCAGAGCAAACATTTGAACAGCCACATTCTCTGCTGAAAATAGCCAAGAAGTAATACTGACTATAGTCATGTGCTACTAGATAAAACAAAACAAAAAGCCAGAAATTATTTTCAAATAAATCTGATGGGCTTCCTCAGTTGTTTCATAAGCCTAATATTTTGTAGGTAAATAGATGAAGTATGGTGAGGTAGGAGCAGGACCTTCATGCTCTATGTGTGTCCTGTGAGGAAGGGGCACTCCTCCACACCACAACGCAAAGGGCATCTCTGCACCAGGGTTTGCATTTCTCCCCACAGTAAATATTGAGCTGTCATTTCCTCTCCACATGTAAAATGATGTTCTAGCATCTTGAGTCCTTACTTATAGATTTGCATTTCAGTATAACACTATTCTCTGGTTTATTTTATAGGTAGGAAGCTATTCCTAAATTTCTGGTGTGTCATAGGGGAGGAAGGTTGTGTCACATAAAATACTCTGTCATGTTCCAATCCAATGTGACAGAACATCTGCCTAAGTGACCTCTGGGTTTTGACCTGGTCAGATCTGCACTCCTTTCAGAAGACCTCAGAAACATTTCTATTTAAAGCACCTAAAAATCTGAGCAGCTGGTTCTGATCTTTACAGAGGAGCATTGCTGAAGATTGCAGGTGCAGATCAAGATGCAGCAATTACCAAAGCCCGTTGACATGACTGAATATTTGACTTTCTCTTGACAGGAAGCACCTGATAAGAACAAAACCAATGGACTATATTTTCGAGATGGGAAATGTCGAATTGACTACATTCTGGTGTATAGAAAATCCAATCCACAGACAGAAAAGAGGGAAGTATTTGAGAGGAATATCAGAGCAGAAGGACTTCAAATGGAGAAAGAGGTAAGATAAGTTACTTGAAAAATTGCTTCTGACATTTAAAGATGCATAGATCCAGAGTCTTGTTTTCTCTGAAACTTGATTGCTTTGTTGTAGTAGTCAGAAAAAAAGCTTTTAAGCATCCCTAAATATAGACTACTTATTGCCAGAGCAGTGAGAAATCTGAGCCTAAATAAAAATCAGCCGCATGGGTTGAAGGCCAAACAGGCCATTACAGTAATCTGTTTCAACCTTCTGCACAAGTAGGCTATAGAATTTCATCCACTGAGTTATGCAAAGGAGAAAATAAAGTGCTGGTTTGGGATGGCCTAAATTCTACTGAGTGCAATCCACATTTCTGCCTCCGTGCTTCCTTTTAGTTACCTGCTCGCTCTGTACTGAGGCTCTTGGCTCTTGGTGCTCGCTCCAGAGACCTGACAAGGAGTGAGGAGGAGGGGGCTGGCCTCTTCTCAGTGGTGGCCAGTGATAGAACTAGGGGAAATGGCCAAAAATTGAGGCACCAAAAGTTCCACAGGAACTTGAGGAAGAATTTCTTAACGGTGAGGGTGACAGAGCACTGGAACAGGCTGCCCAGAGAGGTGGTGGAGTCTCCTTCTCTGGAGATCTTCCAAACCCACCTGGACATCACCCTGTGCCACATGCTCTAGGGGAACCTGCGTGTGCAGGGGGGTTGGACTAGATGACCTCTACAGGTCCCTTCCAACCCTAGCCATTCTGTGATTCTATGATTCTATGACAAGATACTTACCTGCCTTGCACCTTGGCACGGGGGCTTCCTGGGCATTTTGGTAGTGTGAAAGCAACCTAGATGGCTCCCCTCTAGTGTTCTTCCTGAACATTTGAATAATCGGGCAATACGTATAAAATTTTTGTTCTCTCTGAAATAAAGAAAATGTTCCCTTTCTTCATTTTTTTTATGTGTAATGGTGAATGTAATTATGTTAGTATTGATGGCTTTCACCAAACATTTACCATGAACTATTCCTTCAAGCAACCTGGAAATAACCATTTTGATGAGATAGTTGATAGGTTGTTTTACTGGCAGTTGTTGTTTATTTATTGCCCTTCCTGAAAACATGCCAATGTCTATATGAGTATTAATTCAAGATCAACAGGGTGAGTTCAGGGTGGTTCACCTTCACATGCTAGGATTCTGTTTCGCTTCCATCAGGAAGAACGCTGGAAAAGCATTTCGGGTGAGTCTCTGCAGTCTGAGCAGTGTAGAAAACAAACACAGACTGTGTCCTTCCTCTTGCTATATTGCACTAACAGTTTCAAACCAATTCTTTCCTCTTTGGTGTTTCTGCAGATTTTTTTTTCATTTATTATTGTGCTAAGCTCAACAGTGAAAGCTACCAAATCCCTTTATATAGTGTTATGAAACCTAATATAATATTCTGCATAGAAAACTTTCTCAAACTGATCGTTTAGACTATAGACTCTTCTTGTGGCTACACATTGTTCTCTTTCCCAATTATATGGAATTTACTGTCTAGGCTGCAGGAATGTTCTGCCCATTTGATAATTCATTTCAGTTTCTGTTATGCTGCTGACATGCAGTTTTATTTCTTACTAATCTTATTTGGCCTTAATGTGACTTCTTGCCATTGCTAGTAATTGTAGATTTTCTAAACTGAGAACGATCCAAACGAGGTTGTGTTACACGGGTCAAGCTAATGCTTTTAAAATCTAGGGTAGCAATCTTTTTTAATATATGACTTTGACCTAAAATTAAACACTAACAGGTATATTTTATGATCACTTTAGTTTCAAAATTGAATTATAATCCTGAAGGAAATAAGCACATTCTTGGTGCCCCCAGCAGAGTGGCAACTACTTGTTGTGATTCGCCAGTACCTAGTTTACTACTTATGATTGCTGCTGCTCCTCTTGGTGAGACTTTTAGGTCATTCTGGAATATTTTAACAGCAAGACAACTGGTTTAATTGTTTTTCTTATATAATATATTGCTTCCACAGGGAACAGGTTACTCCTACATAAAGGAATAGAACCATTCTCTGGCTCTGACCTCTGAACTTAAAACAGGGGCAACAATTTACAGCTGCTGGAAACTTTCCATAAATTTTGTGTGGCTGCAGGTGCATTCTCCTTTGACTAGCGACTGTTTATATACTAGCGTTTAGTTGTGCTTGTCCTACCTTTTTAATGTGAAACCAAGGGCAAAGAGGAAAATTCTAAGCACCAGTCACGTTACAGTTCTGCAGCCTTATTCCTCAGTAATGCTGCAGTGAGAAAATAATGTACCGCAGTGACTCCTCCACAGCCATAACACAGCAGAAATACCCAGGAACTGTAGGATGCAGGGAGAAAACATGTTTACTCAGTGGCGTGAAATGAAAAAGTGAAGCTGAAATGGATTTATCGATGTTGAGAAAACTTCAGGCATAATGTCAAGATTGTGTAGCTGACAAAGATACATGTTTCTGATTGTGGGAAAAGCTGCTAAATGTTTTGCAGGTATTGCTCAGTGAATTCACACTTTTATTCCTTGTCTGTCTGTCATACTGCTGTCTAAGTTCTGCAGTCTTTTTTTTGCTCTGGATATCCAATAGTAGCAACAAAGGGATCCTAGAGCAGGAATAGATCTCAGATTAATGATGATGTAGGAAAAGGAGCTCTAAGAGTGAAATATAATGTATCTGAGTAGATTGGAGAACCAATTGACTTATTTTACCCAACCAAAGATATCGGTGCTCATTTTGTGTGTCTTCAGCATAGATCATTTTATGTCCCTTCTCCCTGCTTTTCAGTGTAACCTTGGTCTAGGTAGGATTACTATCCCAGTCCAATGTGGATCACATTCATATGATCCATGTGCACAGAAGCTCTAGGTATGTAAGGCACAATATAGGGCACAAAAAAAAAAAAGCCTGGATTATCTTCTCAGACAAAGTTTCCTGCATTGGTTTGACCTGTTTAACCTAATGTCACCATGAAGTAGATAACCAGGATATCTTGGCTCCAGGATCCTTGCTTACTCTCACTGTTGTTTTCATTTTCTAACAATCTGAAACAGGTTTGTATATTGGATAAAACTGAAGGAGAAGTCTTCAAAAGACGCAGGTTTTTGTGGAGATGAGGTCACTATAGGAATGCCTGTTTGCAGCATTGGTAATCTTAGGAGATGTCCCTAGATAGTACTCTTGCCTGGCAAATCTGACTGCCAAATGATTAACAAGAGAAAGAATAATACTGTCTATTATATCTTTTCTTTTTACATATATATATACACATACATATATGTGAGGGTATTTCTCATAACTACCCTAATCCAATGTAGCTCTGAGACTAGGATCAGCTCATGGGCTCTCAGAGATGAAATACATCACTTCCTCTGGGACCACAAAATCCCAGTGTGACATTTTCCTGGAAAGTCTCTTTTCAGTGAGAACAGAAAGTCAGAATTACATTGAGTACGTGGATTCTTCACAAGAATAAAGACTTAAAAACTCAGCCACCTGGCCAAAATCTAGCAAAATTCCCTTCTCCCAAACTATTCTTGCAGCTTCCACTGATATACTCTAGTCCCTGTCCTAATGGCCAAGAAAAATTAAGTGACTCTGAATGGTAACTTTCCTCTGCTGTTGCATGGATACATGTGGTATTAGCAACAGCTTTAAGTACAGCAGTTCAGATTTTACTGCATTAAAAGACCATGTGTAGAGACAGACAGCATGAAGCAGCACACGTGTTGTAGTTTTTCTGCCACAGCCTAACTGGACTGCAACACAGTGCAATGAAAGTGAAAGGTAGAGGCAAGGCAGTGCACAAACACCAAAAAAAAAAAAAAAAAAAAAAAAAAAGACATGAACTTCATGAACAAACTCAAGATACACTTGGATTTAAAATTCTTAACCGAGAGAAAGAAAGTTAGCTTAGATTTGGGTAAATACTGTGCATCCAAAGTGAATCTGCTGTTGGGAAGGACGTGGTCATATTGCCGCCCAGAAGAGATTACGTTACTTTGAGCTTGGCATATTCTTTGATTCTCCTTCTCATGGCTACACTAAGCTATTCCATATAGAATTTTTTTTCTTTTTTTTTTTTTTAACTATCAATATATTTGGGCTTCCAGCTGCAAGCTGATCTTTGTTTCTTCCAAATGAAAGATGTTATTTTAGTGTACTGGTCCAGTTTTCAGGGATAATCTGAATTGTGTGCTTTCTGCGCTATACAGCCAATTAAAAATTTAAACATTGCCACCATAAGTGTCAAGTTGTCACCAGGGCATCCCTAATTGCATTCAGTCCCTGCAGTTGACATTTCTGGGACAACATCTGGCAGCTGATATGGAGCTGCTGGATACAATAAGCTGTAGAAATATACAATAGGTGCTTTCTGGAAAACAAAAAGGCCTCCCAAAAAGCTCAGTATAAGTTTCACTTTTGTTATGTGAACAAATATTTACTGGCAGCCCTAATCTGAGTCTGAAAGCTGTATTTTGAGGTCTTTTTCAGTAGAGGCTGCAAAACAATTAAAGAATACTATTATTCCATGACTTTTCAAGTTTCAAAGCAGGGGTAGGGTGATAGCAAGAGTTCTATAATGCAGTTTCAGTTAATGTGGCTGTAACTTTGTACTAACGGGACAGGACTTTGGAGGCTAGAAATACGTATTTAGTAAGAGGTATATATTTAGCAGCAACCTGAAACCTGGTTTAAAATGATGACTGTTCAGAGAAATTACAGATGACAGAAAGAGAACACAATATAGTATCTTCTCGGTGATTCTTAGCTCGTCCCTGAGTGTAAAACCAAAATAAAATTATGACAATGTCAAAGTGATGTGAAGAAATAAGGAATGAGTACAAAACAAACAAGAATTTTAAAGACTGAAACTTTAAATACAGAAAGTGATGATGTGAAAATGAGGCATTATAATGAGTATTTCTTTCTAGCAGAAATGACATTGTTTTTATTTATTTTATTTTATTTTATTTTATTTTATTTTATTTTATTTTATTTTATTTTATTTTATTTTATTTTATTTTATTTTATTTTATTTTATTTTATNTATTTTATTTTATTTTATTTTATTTTATTTTATTTTATTTTATTTTATTTTATTTTATTTTATTTTATTTTATTTTATTTTATTTTATTTTATTTATTTTTAGCAATGCAATGCCAATACAGTTATGTTGGATTGAGCTGCTTTTTTTCCCAACTTGTGCGTCACCACTGGAATAGCTAAGTGCTGTTACATAAGCTTTATTGCTGATTCTGATTCATGGGTGGAAAAGAAGTTGACTTCCAGACCCCAAGCGGCGTTTGCAGAGCTGAGTGAGAAAAGGTGTTTAATAACTTAGCTTATGTAATTTGGCCCACTGAGAAGCACAATAAGAGTCTCAGTGCCTTTTGAGAGCCTCTAAATTTCTCTTTCAGTTATAACTTTGTCTTATTCACTTATTGGAAGAACAACAATTTCTTCTTAATTTATTGCTGATGTAGATGTTCATTTGATCACCCAGGTGTACAGTTGATGTCAGAGTGTTCCATCTGCAGCCCAGTGGCTCTTTAAAGCTTGCCAGGAGACTCTGTGTGGCTGGTGACCTTCTTTCTGAAGGGCGTTTCAGGAGCAGACTGAGGTTTGGGGAAAGCTTTCTCCTGGGGCACCCCTTATCCCAGCTGCCTTTTCCCTTTGGCCCCCATACCTTCCTTGTCGTGTTGGCCTTACTCTGCATGTATCCAAACCCCATCCACTAGAAAAAAAGGATCATTAGAAGAAACATTCCATCAACAAAAGTGCAGCTGCTTATCTATAGACCTTTTTTCTTTGACAAAAAGGAAGGAAGCCCCTGCATGCATGCGCTGAGTGACATATACACAGTACGTGCTCTGCTCCTGGGAAGCACCAGGACAACTGGTCTTCTGGACTGCACAGACATGGTAGGACAAGTCACATGAATGTCACATACAGAGAACTGGCTTGACTTTAGGACACACTGTATTTTTCTCAAGATAGAAAGGTAAGGGGCAGCTGACCTAATGAGTCTTTTAATGCTGTTGTGTTTCTCATCTTGCTTTCCTCTTCTGCAATGCTGTGTGACTCTTTTAGTTGCAGAAGGGCCTACAGCTGGCAGTCCCTTTACCATTTAAACCAACAACTCAATTTGTTCTAGCTGAGAGATCTGCATTTTGGATGTGAATGCATTTTAAATCACAGTTTTATGTGTATTACTGTATATACATTCTCTTTTTCCTTGCTGATAATTTAAAAAAAAAAAACCTCAAGGACTCTTTCAAGAGGAAAAAATCAAATCCTTTACTATTCTTTCTCTTTTTTAATGCATATGTTGATGGAGAAACTCCTTTCCTCTAGTTTCTCTCAGCATCTCCAGTGATCAAATATGCTCACATGCACTCACAGGTACTCAGAAGGAAAACCGGAATACCACTATATATATTGAAATATCTCTCTCTCTCTCTCTCTATATATATATATATATAAAAATATATATATATATTTGTATATTGACTATAATGAAAAATACTATGCAGGTGACCTCCTCTCGACATCTGGAGATAACTCTGACTGTTTTCATGTTAGAGGAGCAACAACTAAAACACCAATATGTGTGTGTAACAGTTGTGAGTCACAACTAAAACACCAATATATGTGTGTAACAGTTGTGAGTCTCTCCTCCTGTTTGCATAGCTGGCAGCTGGGCAACATGAGGCCCTTGGTCTTTGGTGTTCTTGGTCTTTAGGGAAGATCAAGTGTAGTTCAGTTTAATGCTGGATATGTTAAAGTACTACTGAGGGTTATATTAAGCATTCAGTAGCTTTTCTGCACTCTACGAGTTATTTTGGTCTCGCTTTTCTGAACCAATATGTAAGTATCTAGAACTAATGAACTTAGAGTACAAATTATGCAGCTTGCAGGAGCTGCTGTTTCATGAGCGTCAGAACATCTCATTATTAGCAGTAGCAGATTCTTATTTAAGGTCTAAGCACTGCGCTTGATTGCAGCTACAAATCACAGACTGAGACCCTGAAGTGACATAGACTGTGCCTGCAAAATTGCAAATGCAACAAGGGAAGCAGGCTGAAATGCAAGCCCTCCGTATACATGATGAGTGAAAGTACTTCCATCTATTTAATATAAAAATAAGGCGGTTCATTTCATCCAAACTTAGAGCAAATTGCGGACAGACTGGCTTCCCAAACAAAGATTTATTTTTAGTTATTTATATGATGCAAGTGGCAAATGGGATCTCTTTTCACAGAAGAGATATTCTGTAATATTCTATGGGGGAAAAAAAAAAGAGAGAGAAGAGTAGAATGAAGAGCAGTAAATTTGAAAAACATAATCTGTGATTTCTCTTGTGATATGCAAAATTTCTGTTGTTTTTAATGACTGAAAGATTTGGGGAACTTCTTTTCTCTTCGTTTCTAATGTATTTTGTTAAGCTTCTTTTATGTGAGTGTATAAATGCCATATTTTGAAAAATTGCCATTGTAAAGCACTAATAAGGGTATATTTGCATGCTTTATATAAGAGGTAGAAGTATATAGTCTTCTTCACCAAAACTGTCATCTTTCTATGTCTTTATAATAACATTTCACAGCATTTCCAAATGGTGAATATAGAAAGCTTTGGAGAAAGGTTTAAAAGTTATTTAGAAATTTACTCTGATGTTCAGCAGTTGCAGAACATGCATCTAATTTTAATTTATCGTTTTCACATTTTTAGTGTAGTTGGCTTAGTTTCAGAAGAATAAACTGTTTCTGAAATAAGTATTTCAACAAGTTTATTTGCTTCACTGTTGTTGCCAAAGCCCGATGAAGGTATTTTTCCCACCTATTAACATTCTTCTATTCTTCAGTTTTTGTTTTTGTTTATTTGTTTGTTTGTTTGTTTTGTGAGGAAAATTACATAAAGTCTTTTTAATCATTCTAATAAAACCTCTTTTGCCCTGGTCATTCCTTTTTAAATAGCTACCTAAATGAGACAGGCCTAGCGTTTTTATGATTCTCTACTAAATCTGAGGTTTTTAAACCTCAATTAAAAGAAAATTTTGTAATGTAATTTTTGATTTCTTAAAAAATAGAGGCTGTAATGGAGTTATCCCATTTAGGAGAAAGGTATTTGGGCATATTGACAAGCATCATTTTTTCAGACTGCTCTTTGTGTGTGAATGGTTCTGGCTATGAATTTCAATTTGATCGTTTGAAGAGGATTTAGCACCTCCTAAATTATTCTTCTTGAACGTACAGATCAGAGCTGAAAGCTTCTTCACCAGCTATTTTCAAGCATGATTCTATGCACTGAAAGCAATCTGTTTTGTTTTAGAAGAATATCCAAAGTGCCCTTGGAGACTGCAAAAATCACATGGAAGATATTTCATTTGCTTTGTCTGCACATCCACCTCTTCTGACACGGTAGTCAATTCTCCATCTCTAAATTTGCTAACAAATCTCAAAGCTCTCTTGCCTCGTCCAGAAGAATGGCTCTTCCCTGCTTTTCAGTGAAACTGTAGGATAATCTGGGTTGGAAGAGACCTTGGGCGGTCCGTAGTCCAACCTCCAGTTCAAAACGTGGTCAGTGATGAGATCAAGACTTAGGGTACTTAGGACTTTTATGTACCTTTTTTCACGTAGTTACACCTTCTGATTTTTTAATCTCTCTATTTGTTAACCTCTCCATTCCATAAAGGAACTCAGCTACTTTTTATGTTAATCTTAAGTGACAGGCAGCTCTTATGACCAATTTTAATACAGTTTATTACTTTATTAAAATCTCTATATCTCTATTAGTATTGATAATCCCGAATTTTGCTGTTGATATACTTGGTATATCCTATACCAAGTATACTTGGTACACTCCTTAAAACAGAAACCTGTCTTTCCCTACCTAGACCTCTGTGCTTATGCCCCTTATAACATAATAATCTGATCTGCGATCTCATTTTGAGAAGAATAGGAAGATGCTCAGGCATTCCTATAGCCATAGAAATGCTGGTTGGAAGGGAAATTTGGAGATCACCTTTATGAAGCAGAACTGCCACCAACACTTATTCTATATGTGTCTGCCAATGCAGACTGCAGCCTGGCCCTCTATTCCTAGAATTCTGTAGTTTGTACAAGGAGAGCTACTGCTTTCAGAAAAAGTGGTTATCTGAGATAAGATCAGATAAAACAAATGTCAAAAAAACAGCAGTTGAGTGGATACTGGCTGTGTCATGTAAAGGGTCCGACAACCAAGTGCAGGCTTATGGATTTTACCATTAACATCAAAACTTTATAAGAGAGAAGAATTCAAATAAAAAAATGCAGTGAGTACTGAACAAAAATTTAGAAGTCTCTTAGAGCGCAGATGATGCTGGAGGGAGTCAGTGTTATTTACTAGTCTGGATTTCCCCAAGTTTCCTCTGTGAGCAAAGTGGGTAAGGTGGCGTTTGTGGAAGAGTTGGGAATATGTTCTGAGTCACTTGTGTGCCCAACAGCCTGGCAGTGAACTAGAGCACCCCTGGAGGTAGAGCTGTAGGAAGTCGTGTGTCCAGTCGCTGCAGAAGTTGTAGGGGTGGGTGATGAGGAAGTTAACATTGGTCCAGGGGAAACAGGGTGCAATATCCCCAAAGGGGAAAGAACCATCTTATTTGCTGTGGCTGTTGGCAGTGTAGGTGTCTGCCTCTGAGCCTTCCTGGGGAGGAGCAAGCCCTTCTAGGCAGCAGTTCATCTCCTTTTAAGGATCCAAAATAGAACAAATTAACTGTACCATGAAGGTGCCTGTTCCTCTCCACTACAGACATCTAAACATAGTTGCCCTGAATCCCACCTGTGATGCCTGCCCCTTGGGCTGCTTCTCAGGCTCAATGTGTTTACAGGCATGATAGATTCTCTGTTTTGATGCCAACAGAACAACGTGCAAGTGTCCAGTGGGGGAAACTAGACTAGTTGTATGGCACACACCACATCCTTAATCTACTAAAGCCATCTGCTTTGTTCTTCCTGAGTCCAGGTGATTCCTACCACCATGAGTGAGTAGATCTCTGGGTTGCAGAGTCAACCCAGCCCTAGTGGTGTGTAAAGCAAATAGAACTACCAGAATTGTTGGACAACAATTGTAAAAAATAACAATTATAAAATTCCAAGGCCCTCACTCTTCTGCAGATTTTCCATTCTTTGCCATATTCTATTTCTTGTTTCTTTTTGACAGTGGCTTGATAACTGCTTGCCATGTAAATTCACCTTTCCATCTTGGTCTGTTTTTTTGCTGGGTTGTAAAAGGAAGCAGAATCAATGTGTCTTTACAATTTGTTATGCCATCATAAAAACACTATTTAAAATTATATTAGAAAGGTAATCACACTGGAGGTTTGGGGAAGAGAGAAAGATGACGATCAGAAAGCATTAAGAGGAAGCCACTGGCAACATGTGGGACTTAGCCCTTTATTACAGCAACACAGCAGACAGGTGGCAAAAGACCTTTTCTCCCCCTATAACTTTCCATATAAAAATCTGAGCATAAAATCCAGGCCCTTACAAATTCTTACTACTTTGAGGCAAGTCTTTTGTATATATGAGGAATGATTTAACGGGAGGAAGTGCTGGAGAAAGACAGTGGAGGTCCATTTCCAAATCTTCTGTCTGCAAGCCGTCCCTGAAGGCAGTTCTTGAGCACCTACAGAGCATCCACACCTCGCTACTGCAGGGTAAGAAAGTGTCATTTCCATTTCATTGGAGAGGAAAAGCTGCACAGAGAAAACTCACACAGGTAATCATAGCATGGCACATACCCAAGCACCCGAAATGCGTTATTACAGAATGGAGCATTAAGGTTCTGAAGAGTTGCCCCGGACTGTGAACGCTGCCTTCTCTCCCTGTACACACTGAGCTAAACTCATTGATGCTTCTTTGCAGCAATTCACTCTAACATGATACTGGCAGAAGAGCTAGGCTGCAATTGCAAACCTGTGTTAGCAGTAGATTTGGGAGTAAACCAGCAAAATTGCTAGAAAATGCCACTGCCCAAAGTAGTCATTAGCACAGATTGGATTTGGCAGATAGTTTTACTGGAGGAAAAACGGAAACTCCTTTTCAAGATGTGCAAAAAAAAAAAAAAAAATCAC
This sequence comes from Eudromia elegans, assembly GCA_003342815.1. Taxonomy (NCBI): domain Eukaryota; kingdom Metazoa; phylum Chordata; class Aves; order Tinamiformes; family Tinamidae; genus Eudromia; species Eudromia elegans. Next base: position 283,715 of record PTEX01000289.1, read on the forward strand.
CTAAATAGATTCAAAATCAAATATTTGACTTTGATTTTGAGATGCCATTTTAGTTGAAAAGATAGGTTTAGCTTTAAAAACAGAAAGCAGAAAAGATCTTCTAAAGTAATTATATAACCTATAGTATATATATAATATATGTCCATAGTCCATAATATATAATACATAATCCATAAATTTTGTGCAGTCTAAAATAGCTAAGGTTAAATAAAGTTGAAGTTTTTTATCTGTTTGCCAGATTTTTTAGAAATCTGGTGCAATTACTTCCCTTTCATAATTTATTCAGTTTGGCTTTGAAAAAATATATGTGTTGCCCTCTTCTCATTTCCTAATCTAATTTCCGTCTTAAACATGGTCACAGCTGATCGCTGAATTGTTCATGTAGGAATAACTCTGCCTAGCTGGCAAAGGTCTTTATTTGCTGATTTTGCTGATTCTGTTGTTAATTTATTTCATGGCTTATTTATCACCTGTAAGGTGTTAAGGGTAATTTCCATCAGATATTGCTTAACATAAAAGAAAATTAGATTTCCTAAGCCCTTTATTAGAACCTTGATGCAGAACTGCACCGATGAGTCAGGTTCGCTGCACATGCGTTTTGCTTCTTGACTACAGGAAAGTAAAATTAGATCGACAATCTAATGTCTCTGGTACCTGGGACATGGTACCAGGACTGCACTAAGCGCTATCTACTAGTACAGTTCAAAATAGCCCCAAACTACCTCTGAAGGAAACTGAATGGATTTGGGGAAAAAAAAATGATCTAAATAGTATTTAAATATCATTTTCACCTGGATGAGCTTTGATTCTTAGAGCCCCTGTCCTAACACAGGGTAATCCAGACTGGTGTCAGACTAGGTATAGGGCTCCATTTTAATGATAGCTGTTGCCTTTGGCAAGGTTCTCCGTCTTGTTCTTGCCAGGTTCACCTGAAGTTACCAGAAACACCAAAAAAGAAACTAAAAGCGAAGGATTAGGTACTAAAACAAAATAAGGAAATGCAGAAAACTGCATTTAACACTTGAAGCTCTTCCCCTCTGAGCCATGTGGAGGGAAGTAGGGAAGGGTTGGCTGTCCTCACTTCCTTCCTCGGTATTGCCAGGACTGGCTTGCCCTCTGGAGTATTTTGACATTATGTCCTGGTCTTCCCTTTTTCCCAAGATGGAATCTCCCATCTGCTTTCAGATATTTCCGTAGCACTCTTCTAGATCTTGTCCCCTTGTTCACCAGGGATTTATGTCAAATATACCACTGATGTTGCAGTTCCCAGCCCTGTTTCTAATTTTTCTGACTCCTTTCTCCTCTTTCTTTGCAGTTTTCTTTGCATTTCCCATGCCTGCATAATTAATTATTAACTCAGCCCTAACAGCATTTTTGGACTTCGTGGCTTCTTGTCTCAGTTGTTTCCATGGAGTAATTTGCTGTGCATAGGACCCCTCTTTTGTATCTGAAACTTTTAAAAGGAAGCGACGCCCTTGTTTCCTTTCTGAATTCCTGTGTTACCTTCCGCTGGCACTCAGGTCAGGCTGTGCTTGGTTTTCCCAGCGCACTCTCTCCTAAAATCTGGAAGCCTCTCCTGCCAAATCACTCTCATGTTTCAATATTGTTCAGCTGGATTCTTCTTTTCTTTTTGTTGCATCTGACGTAAATCACCTTTGCTAGAGTTTAACCCCATTACTTTTTGCCATATTCAGAGGGGAAAAGGAATGTGATTTATTCCCATCTTATTCACAGCTACCTGTTATGCATTTTAGGAACATTATTGCCTGTCTACTTAGCATTTTCTTCTGTATTTTGCCTCCTTCCCCTTTTCCATGCTAGGTTAAAATCTAATTCAAAACGTACGAATATCTGTATTTTTTATTATGCTCCATATTGTCATGGGCAAAGTTTTCTGAGGTTGAAATACCCCACCATTCATCTGTGGAAGCTACAGCACAGTCTAAAAGCAGGAGACAGGACTAACTGCCTTCCACGGTCGTGCAAGGGGACCCAGAGAGAGAAAAGTGGCATCGACTGGGGCCTGCAGACAAGCAGGAGAGCGATGGGTTTCTGCAGAGCGAAACAAACGCCTTGGAGGGAGAGGCTGGTCAGTTGAGTGTGTGTTGGGGGGAGAACGATGCAGACGGGGCTGCCTTGAAACCTTTTGCTGCCAAAATCGGTACTTTCTAAATTTCCTTTCCTCTCTGAAAAGCAGTAGGACTGTTGCAGAGAGTGAGGCAATGATTATTTCAGGAGGGAAGCTCTCCAGCTGTGTGTGGCTGCAGTAAGCGCAATCCACTTGCGCATCCCTCAGCAGCTAACAGCCGGAATGTGGATAGGTATGTGTCACACACGCTTTAATGTCGTTTCTTTCCCCACTGATTCACTAATATGTTCTGATATTTGAAAGAGATCGCCCCTGAGGGTGCATGTGCTCGTACAACAGAAGTAAATGTAGTGGCTGGATAAAGTTGCAACAGATTTGGGAAGGCACATCGTTTCTGCACTACACTCTTCAGACATGCCGGGTGCCCTTTTGTGCAGATCTGACAGGATCTGCCGTTTATAAACAATTTTTGTGCCCCAAATGGTGACTTGTTGAGAAAGCATTCTGCAGCTTGGATATTTTTTCATTGCCTTGTGCTGTAACACTAATGGATTTCTCCATCTTTTCCAATATTCACTGATCCCAAAGTGCTTTGTTATTAAATGCATTCCTTTCAACAAAATGATTAATTCCTAAGTTATGGAGTCCTTGAAGCCTGGGCTGTATTGATTTTCTGCAGAGATCATCTAATGGAATTATAATTTTCTTGTCAGGAGATCTTTGCCATAGAAGAAAAAGTCTAACAAAAGTTTATTTACAAAGTGTATAGAAAAACTGGGATTATTAAATGAAGTGGAATTTTTACCTGATTTTCTTCTTATTTTTATATTTGTACTCTTCTGGGTGTAAGAGAAGGAAACAGACCTCACACTTTTGTGATTGCTGTTTGGACTGTGATGTCTCTACTGCAGTCCAAAATCTCACTTCTTAATTTCAGAGGAGAGCAGCAATGTCTAGTTATCTCCTCACTGAGGATTTCCTTTCTCATTAGCTCACATATAAGGCTTATGTCTGGCAGAGTTTTGATACCACATCAGAGCAGTATATCTAAATATTTAGAGTTGAAATCAAAACCCAACTCTTAAACTTTGTTTGGAAAAGTGGATCAGTGTTCATATGTTTAGTATATTTTAAAAGTGAAAAGCATAGCTTTTTAAAAGATATATTAGTGAATGTAAACATGTGCTGCTTTAAGATTTCTACTAGATTTACAGGCGAGATATCTGACAAGTTCAAATAGCATAAACACTAAGCTTTAAAGATAGTTTTAGTAAAACAGGTAATATTTTCCTTTGGAACATGGACAGGACAAAGGGTTCTGGCCAACTTAAGATAGAGTGTTATTTCAAATATAGGTTTAAAAATAAAAAAAAAAGAGGATCCTCCTACTTTCCTGAACTGAACAATCTACTTTTTACTAGCTGAGGACTTTATTAATAAAGTTCTTAATAAGGTTTTCTGTCTCTAGGGAAAGAATTTGCAGTTTCCATGGTGCAAGTGAACTTTATGTGAGTATTCTTTGCCAGTATTTGTATCACTGGAGGCCTTAGTTTCACATGTGATAGTGATCTTAAATTTCAATATTATTCAGACAAATTTAGGATAAATTCCATCACTTTGGAGCATGTGCTGTCAGATCAAAACTGGCATTGCTTCAAATTATGGTGATGTTTGCCCTCAAAAAAATAAAAGGCTTCACAATTTTCTATAAATCCTCTCTTTAAAATCTTCATGTAGAAGCACTGAGCTAGTAAAGCATGTCAGGTGTGTCCTCTACTACATTTATTTGAACCATTAAAATACTGGGCTCCATCTGGTGCTACTTTGCTTTTCTGTGTCATACATGAGATGTTTTCATCCAGCCCCTTATGTCACCAGGCACAATGTCAATGGCAGGAACTGATTAATAGTGGAGCTGATGTTTAGATGTCTGCTTTGTCATTACATGGTGTGATGAAATGATGCTGCCTTATTACCAAAAGCTAGAAGAGTTAAAGGAAATTCATAAATTGCCCAGGAGATATTCAAGGTCCAGCAATCCATCTAGTTGTCCCTACTTTGAGCGAGGGGTTGGACTAGATGAGTTCCAGAAGACCATGTTAACCTCAGCTACTCAAAAACAATGTGATTCTCTGATAAGTAACTTATTCAGTTCTCCTAGGTAATTTATATGCAAAAGCTGTAATCAATCTGCCTGCACATTTTATGTATTTGATTGTTAAATTTGTGAGATTAACCACTGGACCAAAAATATATCGCCTTTTTCTGCGCCAAAGCACTGCTTCTCCAATAAGCCTCTAAAAGCAAATATGAATATTTAATAGAAAATTCTGTAAATGTAACTATTTTCTACTTCAATAATGAATGATGAGGCATAAATATGTTGTGGGAAAATATTGCAGTTATATTTTACACTTGGGATAAATCAAAAAGGAAGTTGCCTGACAAAATGTAGTGCAACTGTACTTTTCAGAGTCCATAATGCTAAATGTAACATTTTGTACTTCAGAGAACTTTTTTTGGTTCATTCCACAGTCAAAAGGGAAGATTTGATGACATAGGCTATGACTATAAATTTTGACTATAAATATATTATGACTATGACTATAAATATATTAACATTTTTAATCTAAAGTTGCAGCAAGCAGCTTATATCTCATCTAGAGAATTCAGATAAAGTGTTTGCAAGAAGAAAAAACATCCTTTACTATCCTCCTATTTGGAGATTAGCTATCTGCTTTTTTTATACCTGAAAATAATTTATTTCAGATGTTTATTTTATCTTCCAGTTCAGAATAATTTAAAGATATATCCCGTGTGTTTGTCAGGTGAAAAACGTGTTATTATATATTTTGATTGACACTGAAATATGTCCAAGCTGAGTTAAATCCATATTCATTCAGCATATGCAAGTAGGATTATCATGAAATATCCTATGGTAAACTCACAGCTTGATCAACTTCCTTCATTGAGATAGTCATGCTACAGGCGCTCCTAATGCTTTTCTCTACAAAGTGGGATCCCAATTAGAGGATGTTGTTTCCCTGATAGATATACTCCATCTAGGCTACCTTACTGTGAAATCCATGCTCTTCGTTATAAGTGAATTTAGAAGACACTGGTTAGATTTAAAAGCATCTTGTCTCATGTTGCTGCTTAGTTCAAAGGAATTTGTAGCTCTTTATGTCAGACTGTATATTCCCACTATACTCTGCAAATGTACTGCAGTGCAGTAAACTCAAGCAGGAAGATAATATTTGTATTTTGCTTTTACTTTTTTAAAGACACTCTCTTCTTTAAGTTGCCCTGCCCTCCACAAACCCACACACATAAGGAAGCACACATGAAGGGGTATTTGCGAACATTTCCCCTGGTGACTAACTGTTCCATGTCCAGTATTGAGATCTCATCAGATGCTGCCAAAAATCAAGCCCTGTAACAGTGACACCTGGATTAGAGGTGGATTAGGTGACGCGTTGCCTGACGGCTGGCAGCAGCAACCCTCCACCTGAGTCACTTGCTTTGGTGGAGCCGAACCCCTGCAAGTAATCTGCAAAGTAGTGCAAATAAAGCTCGGTCAAATGTTAGGACGAGTTGTTACATGAAAAGCTATTTTAAATTGTAATCATATGACCTGATGTCTCCTCCTATCAGGTTATTCTGTATTTTGTGTTGGTTATCCTCTTATGTTGTAATTGTTTTGTTAACAGCTTTGCCTGTGTTGGTTGTTTTATTTTCTTTAATCTTGCTTTCATCCTTGTATCAGTTGATACTTTTTTTCCTATAATTTCTTGTCATTTCTTGTAAACCTAAAAAGTTTTAAAGCTTTTTAGAATATATGTTGAAATGTGAGGGATACCTTAAAAAGGTGAGGAGAGGCTCTACTAAGTGATGACAGAGTAAACATTATAATGGTAAACCCTGTTTTCTTCTTCCTTTACCGTGTTTCCCTACAGATAAGCATTCATAAATGAGAACTTGTTTTTCTCAGTAGCTTTCATAGTAGCATTAAAGCAAATAAACAATTACACCACTTGATTAGAGACACTATTGTTGTATCCGTCTTCAAGGTTATATGCTGTACAACTCTTTTTTTTTTCTACCTTCTTAACTTTCAGACTCAAGAAATACTTACAATTAGGTGAGTCCTACAATAATTCTTTTTTTCTTTTTCCGTAAAATAACTTGAAAATATTGATAATGGATAACAAAAAAATCATTCCTGGTGGAAGAGGATGTGTAAGAGAATATTTGATGAGGGATACTGATCTCTAGCTTTGAGCAAAGAGGATGGAGTGCAAATACAGCAAAATGTAGACTTTCTAGAGACATTCAATGTTGGCATAATTTTGTTCCATTTACACTAAGAATGTTAACTTCAGAAAGAGGAGAGTCAGGTCAATAGTGTGTGTGTTGTGTGTGTATGCGTGTGTGTGTATATATATACATATATACATGTGTTCAATTTTGTCATTAAAAATCGAAAACGTTTGCAGGAATACATGTGACTTAAATAGCAGTTAGCATGTGCTTTCAAAAGTAAAGTAGGAACCAGGCCTTTATAAATTTTCCTTGGCCTAGTTGATGACTATCTCTTAAAAGTGGATATTTATACCTTTGGAGTTACATAAATGGTCCTAGTTTCATCTCTCCTATTGTCTATGTAGCTATACCAGAGAAGAACATGGTGCTTAATTTTTAAATAAAATTTACATTTGTTTCTTGTTTTATTCCTTTTGAAATTCAATGTCTATGTGAACTTAACAGTAAAAGAGAAAGGCAGCCCTGCTAGGAGAGCAAGTCTATAATATGTGAGCCTACAACACTCTCTATATTCTAGGATTTGCAACGATACTACAGTATTAAAAGTCACCGGTGAGTGAAGATACAAGGATTAAATTAAAGAGTATCTCTGATGTTGAAATATGGATTATAGAAACATCTATTTATGATGATCAAATATTAATTTAATATTTCCAATAATTAGATAAGATGATAATTCCAAGACAGCATAAAAAGGAGAAAGAGAAGGTGGGAAAGAAATGAGGAAGATAGAACTTGTGAAGAAGAGAGTAACGGCACAGTGGTCTGAAACTCAGTCAACTGTGTATTGGCTGTCTTTGACCTAACCAGCAACAATATGAGTTCTGTCATACAAACTTGATTTGAAGATCAGGGCTCAGTTAAACTAAATGCCACTTCCCAGTGCCTTTTAATAAGAATAAAAAAGTAAATAAATCCCAGTAAGAAACTCAGTGTTGCATAAGAAATATCTTCTTTTCCTGAATGTTTTGAATTTCCATGTCTGGAAGCTTACAGTCTTTTAGCCAAAGTTTCTGGTCTCCAACAAATCATCCATTTTTTCTAGAGAAAATATTTCTTTCTCCAGCCAGTTTCAGTAAGCCGGGTGTTCAGAGGCCTTGCAGAATCTCTTTCTGTGGAGTTATTCAGGACTTGAGTGGAAAAAGTCCTGAGCAACCTGACCTAAACTGGCCATTTTAAAGCAAGGGCTTGGCCTGAATGACCTCCAGAACTCCCTTCCAGCCTCAGGTTTCCTGTGGTTCTGGTCTCTTTTCATCCTGAGCTTGCGCTGCTCTGCAGCCTGCAAAGAATGGTATTACTGACCAGAAGAAAATCCTTTTCGCTGTGTGTATTCCAGGGAATCTGTTGGAAATGGCCCTATTCTGGCAGTAGTATCGCGATAACTCTGTGGGCGCTGGTGTGAAATCCAAACGCATATTCCATTTTTATATTTGCAAAGTATTTATTTCATTGTCTGCTCCTTTGATTCCTCTGTCTTTTATTATTTCTTCAACTAGACATCACTTTTTAGCAGAGTGTTTGGGACAATAAATTCCATGTTGCATTGATTTTTGTTTGCGTGTTCAAATAATGTGAAACAGACTTTGCTTCTGCAAAGCTTTTAATGAGCCAAGCCTGAAAAATCAATTAGAAAAGAAGGATGCATCTCTTCCCAAGGAAACCATTAGAAGCTGAAGGACACTGTTTCTAAATACTCATCTAAAATCATTTAGCAGATTCCTTTCACTGAAGAGGTTTTGGGTTTTTGTTTTGTTTTGTTTTGTTTTGTTTTTGCAATCAGGGTATTGCTCTTGATATTCAAGTATTTGATTAACTTCCTTGTCTGGAGATTAGGAGACTGTACCATTTCATTCAGTTCTTCCCTCATCCGTATTTTTTTTTCTCTTTCCCATCTTGCTTTCTATTGGTAACACTGAGAAGATTATATTAGAAAATCCTGGGAAAAAAACCAAACTGTATCTTAAAATGTCTGTGTTTATATTTACATTAACTATTTGGAATATTTTCTTATTTCACCAAAAATGTAATATATAAGAAAGCTAATTCAATGAAAAATTTTCTTTGTGAAATACGATATTCATAAGGCTGCCATTTTTAGTAAGGCTCCAATTATGTCCTGGAAAGTGCATACAAGCTTCCTGCTAAGCTTTCATCACTAAATTTAGGGACAATTTCTAATCAGTTTCCTCCATTATTAAATATTAATGATGTCAGGACCATCGGGACCACAGTTTCTTTCTGTACATTGAGCTGATTAGGAGCTTTTTGGTGCTTTCTTTTTTTTGGCAAAGCTGTGTGACAAAATTCTAACCTCAACTTTGAGGGGGTAGTTTTTTCAGGAAACATTTTAGAGCAGCAGAGCTTTACCCTTAATAAAGTCTCATGAGGGAACGAGAAGAGGGAGCTTTACAGAATGTACATATAAAGAAATAGATTAGGGACCTGATGTGGAATCTGTCCAGATCAGTGGAAGGATTGCAGCTGAACTGACTCTCTCTGGTTCATGCATTTTGGGGGGACTTTTTGCTATTGGGTTATTTCATAGTGAAATATCTTGCAGGAAAAAGACAGCAGCACTTTTTTCAAGTTTTTGTTGCTGAGAAGTCACTTGTTTTGTTATGTATGTTATGTTCTAAACCCACTTTTTCTTCCAGCTCAGTAGCAATCTGTAGTAGTTTTTGAGGATTCAAATACTCCGTTTGATTTTTTTAAAAAAAGGATTATCATCATCATCATGACTATTTGTTTGTTTGGTTGTTTACTCTGTAATAAGGAAAATTACATACATGTATCTTAACTCATGGAGCTTTCATTTCGGTCACGCATCACAAACTGGTAATAATGTCGTTCTAAACACATGAACATGCAGGAGCTGTTTCAGTAATTTCAATATTCATCATAACAAAGGAAGAAAGAACCAAACTGATATCAAAAATGTAAATGTGTCCCCATATAGTCACTGTAGCACCCAGGTAAGCCATACCACATGTAAGAACCGCCAGTAAGTTCTACTAAGAATTAAGGCAGGTAGCATTGAATATAGTTTCTAAAAGTTTCTAATAGTTTCCAAAAAACTGCAGAACCATCCTCAAAGCCAGCTTAACCCCTTCTTGTCTTTTTTTCTCCCAATATTTACATGTCCCTTTTCTTATATCCTCTCCCCTTGACACATTTCTAAGCATTAAAATGTTACCTTGAACACAACCTGTGTTAGTAGTCCAAGTTAGTGATCAGTGTAGTTTTCGTGAGCTGTACCGGATGCATTTTGTTGAGAATTCCAGACTTCCATTAGAATTTGAGCCACTCACCTTCCAATATTAATTTGTGATTCTTTCTCCTCAAAAATATGGCTTCTGCTGACCCTGGTGTAGCATTCTGAGAGAGTATTAGTTCCCTGTCGCATTCTGAGAGAGTATTATTTCCCTGTCGCCAGCACAAATACAGAACGTGTTCTCCCCTTCCTCTCTCTACTGTGTTTTGTGTTCATTGCTAGGCAGCCCCTGTGAGCTGACAGCTACTCTGATGAAGACCCTACGAAAAGCTCTGTCTGTACCACATACCTATCCATACAGAAGAGCACTGTCATGTTGAGAAATAGTAGGGATTGCATCTTCTCTACAGCCATGGTGTTTGGCCGTCATTGGCTCCTGGACAGCAAATCTGTACAATTACTGTGTTGTGGCTGGCATCAGATTTCCTTATTCCCATTGGCTTCAGCTCTGATGTTTGAGTTTCACGTGGTAAAGAGTAGAGCTGGAGGAATGGGAGTTGGAGACTGTGATTCTGTAGCTGGTGGAGTGTGTTGTTTCTCCATGTGAGTAATGATGAGACCACACCATGGTACAAACATTTGTGGAGTGCCAGATAGGTCTCTATTATATGACTCAGAAACAGACTTCCTATGTCAGTTTGCATACAGAAAATCAGGTCAATTGACAGAATCAGAACCAAACTTGATATTTTGGATTCAGCTGAGTTTCAGGACTGAACTTCCAAACCAGATGTACATACCAACCTCATTGGCACCCCACACTTGAGTAACCCCTAAAAGATGTGACAGCTCCCCTCCATGTCATCCTTTCCATGTGACAAAAATGCATGTATGGCCAGAAGAGAGTCTCAGCCCAACCATATCTCCCTGAAGGAAAACAGGTCAAAATACAAGTAGAGCTATGACTACTTGAGGAAGAAGCAGGAAGTGAAGGGGTGATGGGAAAAAAGTGTATATATTGACCTCCTATATTATTTTCCCCCGTTTTTTTATTTCAAAAAAATTAAGCCCCTGTGGCTGTTTTGTTTTTCTGTTACAGTCTTCACTAATAAACAGCGACATCATCTTTGTGAAGCTGCATGCCCCTTGGGAGGTCCTGGGCAAATATGCAGAACTAATGAATGTAAGAATGCCATTCAGGTATGTGTAGATGTATTTTGTCTTAACCTCCAAAGTCACACTTTACTGTAAAGATAATGCAAAACAAAAAAAAAAAAAAAATCACCATCATGCACACAGAAAATCTTTAAGATACCACACATTTAGAAAATATAAGTGGAATACCATAGATACTGTATTCATTGCTGTTTCTTGTTAATGCCTGTGATTTCAATACGCTATTGGTATGAAATTAAGGTGAGCTGTAGCAGTGCAGCTGTTTTCATGGGGTATTCTATTCTTAGGCCCTTTAACCCCTTCACTGCTGGAGCCCCCTGCATTCTTGTGCGCTGCTGTTTTTTAAATGGACATTTCATTGAAATCAATGGGAGGTCGAGAAGATCCAGGTACGTAAGGCAGCACAGAAGGTGCATGTCTGTTGGACGTATCTGGTATGTTCAGCACCTGTAAATTATCTGCTTGTATAGTGTGTAATTAGGGAAATACAAGTAATAAATAAGTATCCCATCAAACACAAGAACAGAATTCAGACTGTAAATGTTTTTTGATACAGAAATTGTATTAAATGTTATTGATAGCCAAAATAATTTCACATAATCTTTAAAGTTATTTTTATCATTTAATATTAGCTGCATGTTACACTATGGTATCTGAATACAAAATATTAGTCTTACTCTCCTGGTTATCAGAACTGTTAAAATAACATGAAGACTTTCATTTGAACAGACCAAACCCACTGAACTGAGAGATCTTGATTCTTCTTTCGATTGGCAGAGTTTATTCATGAATAACTCCATTGATTTTAGTGGATTTACTCCTGAGCAAGGGAAGAATCAGACCCAGACTATGCAACTGCTGGGTTGGTGTCCTTTGTAGGACTTCTGCTGCTTTTTTTTTCTGCTGCTTTTGCAGCAAAGCTTCAACTGTTCTCTCTTGTGCTTTCAATGCTAAAGAGAAAAATTTTAAAGGTATCACAAGTTATTGAAAGGTATTTATATTCTTTAAAAAAATACCTCTAACACACACAAGTGATTTACTGGACTCAAAATATACCCCATTTGATTTACTGGGCATCTTACGTGATGAATCTGTCCAAGTGGAAGGATAAGGTGTCCTGATTAAAACGTACAGCAAGAACTGAGATTTTAGTCTCTATGAAAAGCTTGTTCTTTCCTAATTTGCTGTCCCCTTTTTGATATCCATTCTTCATTAGATAATAAGGTAAACACCATTCAGATTACATAGAAAGCCTTAAAAATACTAAGAGTTTCCTGATCTGCTTTGTGACCACAGTTTCATTCTTTTCACATCTGCAGAGAGGTATTATTACCGTTTGGAGGAAGTCATGGCGATTTATGGATGTGTGCTGGGGTGGTTCTTCCTTGAGTTTTGCTTTAAGAGTAACAATATAGTCTACCATTTAAAAATTGAGACCAACATTTTACCAAATGTTCACTATTTTTGGCTGCCTGTTTTCAAGTGCCCTTGTTTCAAGTACTCTTGCTTTAAGGGCAGCTGGTTACTTACAGCTCTCAATACTTTCAGCTGGAGTTTTCTGGAGTCCAAATAGCAGTGGAAAAAAACCCAAACATGCTGCTTAAAACCAATGTTCCCAAAACAGTGAATACCAGTGAGTACTTGAAGCAGGATGAAGAAGAGGAAGCATCTTCAGAAACACTTAGCTTTGACCCTCCTCTGCTCCTGTTAAATGGAGTGAGAGAAGTAACTACCTTGTGGAGGAATTTGCCAAAGGAGACTTGGAGCAGAATGGAATTATTTGGAAAATTTTACTTCACCAGCACAATATGGACACCAAGAACTGTCAAAATGCATGTTATTTGAATTTTAAGTTAAAAATTAAGTTGAAAATTAAGCTAGAATAGTAACCTTTTTCCCCCTATGTTTTAAAGCATCTTTGCTGTTTTGATTTAGAAAGTTCTCTATCCTGATTGCATCAAATGCAATGAGAGCATTCCCACAGCGCGTTAAACATTCACAAGTATTCAGAATGAGATAGGTGGTGTGAGCCCTTCATTCTACAGAAGTGACATAGGTCAGTATTCAGAATACACCTGTAGTGGATGACACAGTCAGACCCTAGAGCAGGAAACCGGAGTTTTGTCAGGCACTCAAATCTTCCAGTAGAGTCCCAAACCTCCACAGAAATGTCCTTGGATTTCCTTCACTCTCTCTACAGTCTGATCCCCCTGCAGGAGGTGATGGGACAGATGCTGGCAATTGTGGTGGCAGAGGGGACATGAGGTGGACACCCTGCTCAGCACCTACAAGGGATGACTGGGGGGCTGTTCCCCACATCCTCGGTGATGTGGACCCTGTGGGGACCACTGGGGAGTAGGCAACAGCATTTGGTTGGCATGTCTCTGCTCGCTCACACTTATGGGCTCGCTGGTTCCCCACGTGCACTCCCTCCTGCACAGCTGACCACACTCATGTAGCACCGGGTTGAGCACAATCTCGCTTGCTTGGGTAGTTCATATTTTCATCTGTGTCGAGGGATGCTAACCAAGAGCAAACATTAGTCCCAGGTTGTATTTCATGGGTCCTGCAACACTGCAGCACCAGGTACAACCTTCCCCTTGCGCTTTATCAAGAGCCGCTTCCATAATTCACTAGTGGATGTGAAATGCATAGAGGGTAATTTTTTCTATAACTGCATCTGGTCCTATAAAATTCCTGCAACTGTTTAGGGAGTTTGAAATAGAAATATCCCTATCCTCCACATATACCAACTAGCAGAAAAAGAGGAAAACTGGGAAAGCCATGTTGCAATTCAAGCTCCCCCAGAACTTGTGTGGCTTCCTGTGACAGTCTGTTAATCTCTCTTTTAGTCTCTTCCTCCACCTCTTACAGGCTTCTATCTTCAATCTCCTTTCCTTCCTTGCTAGTTCATACTGTAACTGACGATGGGTTTTCTTCTCGACTGGCTTCATTTTTGCTGTTCTTCCAGGAGAAAAATCTATTACCTGCACCGCCGGTACAAGTTCATGAATAGGTGAGTACAATTCGTATTCCACTGCAGTTTGTAGTAATTTGGGCCTGACAGCCAAAATATTGGTTCAGTTCAAGCTGGCAAGAAAAGTATTAACAGAAGTGCTAGTTTATAAGCTGTGTTTGTGGAAGGGGTGGAGAGGCGATTGCACACTAGGATGTCTGCAAAAGCAGCAGTTACATTTTCAAGGCATCCGCCATGTGAAAGAGGTTTTCTTTTTAAAAAAAAAATGAACAAAGACATTTTTCAAATATGTGGAGCCTTTTAAAGATGGGTAACTGTATTCACTTATTCTCAGTGCAGTGCAAACATTGCACATATTTCTTTTAATGTAGCTGATTAGGGAGGTTTTCAGAGTTAAAAACCCACGGTTATTGCTTTTTTTTCTTTTTTTCTCTTTTTTCTTTTTTTCCTTTTTGGTTCCATGCACCTTGCTTACTTGTAGTACTGATGGTATTATTTATTTATGGCTTTCTCTGTGGGAATGCTTGTACTCCATTGGTAGAGTTCAAGCAATGAACCAAATTCCTTTCCAGTATGATGCTATTTAGATCAACTTGAGAGATGGATATTTTTCAAGAACCTTTGAAGTGTTTGCATTTAATTATTAGATAACTTAAGGCTTAGATTTATGAAACTCAAAGTAAGGAGAAACTTTCAGTGTCCACAACTTGGGGTTTTTTTTTGGAGGGGGATACTTTTGACAATTTAAATGAAATGTCTCCAAAGAAACTTTAAAAATGTACAACCTTAGCAGAGACCAGATCATATTTTGGTATGTATTGGCATGTATTGTTGATGCAGTTTTCAGTAAGGTCTAGCTGTGGTTTACCTACCATTTCTCTGAGTTAAAACTCAGAGATGGGTTAAAACACGGGTTAAAACTCCCATGAGTGCCTGTGAGAGAAGAATTATTCCTGAGAAAGCTTCACTTTGGTTTAAAGTGGATGTCCACTTTTGGACATTCATGGAAAAATAAATTCTATAGTTAACTCTACAGCATTAGGGTACATTAAAAGCCCGTCAGCAAAGTTTATAAGCACACACAGCTCTGAAGTCTGTTATGTTGCCCCCTGCCATCCCCACTGTGCACTAAATTTTGCAGCACATGTTCAATTTGGAGATTGTCTTGCATTTAATTAAAGCATAGCCATTTTAACTACAGCCATAGATTAAATGGAACAAGCACGGGAAGATTCTAATATTTGTATGTACTATATGGGATTTTGCTTTTATATTATTTTTCTAATGAGTCAGTCTAATCAGTCTAATTTGAAGTCAGTATGGGAAGAGATATTATCTTCTTGTGATGTTTTGATTCCTGAGTGATGATTTTTTTATGATAATCTAAAAAATTATATTGACATTTGGGCAAAATTCATTTTATAAACGCATTTTCACAGGACAGAGACCAGAGCAGGCCATTTGTAATATGTCAGCCTGCCTTGAATTTTATCTCAGAAGAAATCCAGTGATTCCAGAAGTAACAAAACTCAACCAAATATATTCGTAAAAAAATAAGGGTATCAGTACCTAAAACTCCAGTTAAAATGTACCGGGATCAGCAAGTCGTGGGATCACAATGTGTCAGAGTCAGGATCGGGACTGCAGGCAGGCAGGCACACCACCATGTAGAAGAGACCCAGAGTGAGAGCCTGAGCTCAAACAGTTCCTGAGCAAAGGGGTGAGCCTCAGACAGGGCCTCTGCTCTTTCTCCATCAGCTCTTCCTGCACAAGATGCCTCATGGGACTGGAGCTGGAGCACAGATCTTATGAGGAGCGGCTTAAGGAGCTGGGATTATTTACTGTGGGTGAGAGGAGGCTCAGGGAGACCTTATCACTCTCTACAACGACCCGAAAGGAGGTTGTAGTGAGGCGGAGGTCAGTCTCTTCTCCAGAATAACTGTTGATAGGACAAGAGGAAATGGCCTCAAGTTGTGTTAGGGAAGGTTCAGGTTGGAGATTAAGAAAAAATTCTACATGGCAAGAGTGGTGTAGCATTGGAACAGGCTGCTCAAGGAAGTGGTGGAGTCACCATCCCTGGCAATGTTCAGCAAACATGTAGATGAGGCACATGGACATGGTTTAGCAGGCGCGATGGTGATGGATTTGCAGTTGGACTTGATGATCTTGAAGGTCTTTTCCAACTGTGATGATTCTAAACACCTGCATGGTACCAGAGCACTGATCCTGAGCACAGGCAGTCAACATCCTAGTGAGGAGTGGGCACTTCAAGCCCAAACAACCTGTGTTTAAGCTCCATGAACTTAGCTGGGATTTAAGCACAGTTTTAAGACTGGAACACATCTGGAGTTAGCGTGTGCTCCTGCTACACCTTCACGCCCCTGGAGCTCAGGCTGTGGCAAACAGCCTGCCCTTTGCTGTGGAGAGCCCCAGCCCGTCCGACAACACTGCAATGAGCTCGCACGTGCTTGTCGTCACCATCGCACGCCGGTTCTGCACAGTCCAGAGTTGTCTCGTCAATGACCAACCTCTTGGATTGGCCCAAAAAGCTACTTTAATGCAAGCAACTAAGTTCTTCCTGGAGGAAAAACGTTCTTTACTCTTTTTTCAGTGTCCATTAGTTTTCCATGTGGCAGGTAGTGAGAGAAGCCAGGCTCTTATGTGCCCTGCTCATATAGTGTGGATTAACCTTCAGGAAAGCAGTGAAACACAGCAGACTCTTGACGCTGTGTGTCTGTATTTGTTAGAATCAACATTCCAGCTCTTTTGAGAGAGATATGCTCACATGCAGTAAAATTTCTGTAGTGCCAGCTGAGGAAAGTGTTAGAGCAGCCTAGAGACATCTTAGGAGTTTGATCTTTTTCCTTTCACAAGGAAATTACATCCATTGTTTCCTAGAGATGGTTTCACTGTATTGCAAGGTCTAGCCCCTGCAACCTCTGCAGACCTGTGTGGCAGCAGGGAAGGAATGGGCTTGCCAAGTGGGCCAAGCAGTCCGAACCCTGGGAATAACGAGCCAGGCAGATTCTGGGTATGCGCTGTGTGAAGTCAGCATGAATAAAACATGGTGCTTAAGAGGGGGAAAGCACTCTGCATGCGTGTGCACACTGTGATAAACTGGCAGCAGAGCTATCTCAAACGCGCACATTGACTTGCCAGATGAATGGGAAAGGGCTGCAAAGCAGCCCGTTTGTTTGTAGATTAGAGGATCCCGTGATTTTAGTCAACAAATGAGTGTGGAGCAGGGTACTTAGTAAACACTTCTGCCTGCCTCCTCTTCCCTTGCCCTAACCCAGAATACTAAGCAGAATAAATAGAGCCTGGTGGTCTTTGTAGAGGAAAACCTGGAGGCCAAGAGGAGAGAATCCCTCCAGAGAGAAATCCTTTTTTTCCTCTGGTATTTCTTTCAATTTCACCAAACCAACCTTTTCCCACGTTATTCATGGAAAAGAAACACAGAAATGGTACCAAAATGGGTAGGTCTAATTTGGATACAATTTTTGAATAAGTGCCAGTGTTTAACAATTAGCATTAGTTCACATATCCGGTGTGAAAATACCTGAGAGTGGAAGATTGGATACTCTGGGATACTTGTATATGTATTTTAAATGGAATCACATAATAATTTCATGTTATAGTCCCACTGACTGCTGCTTGAGTATGGATCTCTCTTCTGTAAGGTGACTGTATAGACTTTGCAAATTTTTTTGAAGTTAGAGTTATCGATTTGACTTTTGTTTGAACAAAATAACTATATTCCAAGTCCTTGGACTGTGCTCTGAACTGAACTTTAACTTCAAAGGATATTGGTTCTTGCCTTTTAGTTCCAGCACTAGAAAGAGTCACCTAGAGATTGAGCTATATGCATAGTCCATAATTTGTAACCTGTGATTTTGCAGGCTGCATCATTATTAATGATGAGGACTTAAAGGTGTTAGGTACTTTTGAGAGAGCAAACTCGTTACTCTAAACAGCTCTAGAGAACTCATTGTTCTATTTTATGTTTTTTCATTATACCATTTTAAATTGGATCTGTTTCAGATTCTGAAATCAGAATGTGAATTCAGATTCACATTCAGATGAAAAAGCAATACTGATTGCTCTTTCGGAAAGCAAAACCTTAGTTTGCTTTCACCTTCTAAACATAAGGATCAGCGCACGGGTTACCTGTTAAACTATATACTCAGTCCTCAGGTTTTCTGGAGCTATTTCATGAAATTTACAAGACAGTAAAATTGAAGCAAATGAACAAAGTGGCTTATTTCTATAGCATCAGTTGAGCCGTAAGGATGCATGCAGAGAGCAGTAAAGGGACACAGCTTGCTGCAGTTCAGCTGCCAAATCTCTGTGTCATAGTCTGTGCTACTCTAATGCTTATACACCCAAAGTGTAATGAATCCATTAAGGCTGAAATTTAGATTACCATAACTGAAAAGCTGGGAAGTTAAAGTTTAGATAGTTGCCAAGAGTTTAATGAGTTTGAGTAAGGTTTATAGTACCATGTGCCACCAGCATTGCTTTTCTATTAAGACAAAATAGGATTCTTCTCCATAAAAAGCTGCTTATTAATAATCATGTTTAGTATGTATGATTTGGTCTGACTCAAAAATGTGAAAGACTTGTCTTTTTTTGTATTTGTAAACATTAAGTGGCCTAAATTGCCTGCATATGATTTTTTGTAATTACTCTGTAATGTAATTAAAGACATTTCTCATGCTCTATCTCAGCTGATCCCTTTTCATGTATTGCAGGATCGAGAAACAAATAAGCAGGTTTCGAGGATGGTTACCTAGAAAGCCAATGAAATTGGACAAGGAGACACTGCCAGACCTGGAGGAGAATGACTGCTACACTGCCCCATTCAGCCAACAGAGGATCCATCAGTGAGTATTTTATTACATCCTAAATCCAAGATGAAAAATTTTCCAATTGGGTTCACCTTGGAAAAAACATCCAATTGTTAATGGAACATTCAGACACTAGTGTCTTCAAGTTAGGTCTTTGCTGCACAGAGGGAGAGGCAGAAAGTCCAGAGAGAGCATAAGGTCTGTCAGCATTTCTAATAATTAAAGGTCCAGCCCAAATTCAAAAGAAATTAATGGAAATTTTCCCTTTGATTTACTTCAATTTCAGCTGCATCCCAAAAGGAGTCAAACTGCTTAATTCTCTCCTGTGTCAGAATTGCAACTGCTCTTTATCTGTTAAAGAGGTACAAAACCAGCATGGAGATAAATATTATTGCTGTAATCAAAGTTTCTCCTTCTTACATTAATGACTGAAATAAACTGATATTGGGTTTCACTCCCAGTTGTGACTCTACAACAAACAGATCTCTAAAAAAGAGGGAACCGCTGTTTTGTTTCTATTTGTTTTTGTTTACATGCCTTTTATAGCAGCAAAGCTGCATGCAAAATGCCAATGCTTATCAGTTGTGCACACGGATGAGTGTTGCACAAATGCCACTACAGAAATCATTTAACTACTGGAAATGTTCATTAGCTTGCAAAACATAAAACAGGAAACAGTTCAGATTGACTTTCAGAACTCATGTTGAATTTTCAGAGCCATCAAATACTGGAGAGAAAAGGAGCCCTTTAAGGGTAATTATAACTTTTGCAATATCAGGTACAATCACGGACTACCCAAAAGGAAGATCACAAAGAACAGACAGCACTGACTGAGGTGCTAACATTCATCTGGTACAGAGTAAATTGCAGTCAACTCAAAGACCAAAAATCTGGAGCATGTGATTCTGTTCAGGGAGAAGCCAAGTGGCTTAATGGTCTTAAATGCTTCACTTTGAATGAACATTTTTTCTGGGAGTGGATTTTTTTACTGTGATATGAATGTATAAGTTCAACCTCCTCTGACACAAATAGTGTCTTTCCAAATACAGAAAAAAAAAAAAATCTCCAGAGACATTTCAATAGATGCTAGCTTCTAATGTCAGAAACAGCCAGGGTTACCTGTAGTTAAAGTGGCTGTGCCCTAAATAGAGATGAGGTTCAAACTACAGAGTCTTCCTTCACTTGAGCGCAAAGATGGGCCAGTTACTGTGCCTTGCCTCCAACAGTCAGAATGTGTGCAAATTAGTTTAGGACTAGATCAACTATAAAGAAAATAAAGAAATGTATGAATTGATATTTTTAGTAACTATAGTAATAAGTTTTCTTAAAACCATTGCGCTCACGAAAGGTTTTATGTTGTCTAGAAGACAATTTGGCATAAATGAACGGGAAAGTTTTTTAGATTTTTTTCATTCTTACTTCTGTCTAGCTCATATTTGAGTTGGAGGGCCACTTTTTTATTATTATTATTATTATTATTATTATTATTATTATTATTATTATTATTATTATTATTATTATTATTATTATAAACTACTGGCTTAGATTTGTGAACATTCCCGTTGGCGTTCTGCATTTCCTTTATATCGCTGCACCCTTTGAAGCTGGGCTCTAACATCCATCTGCTTGGCTTTCTCTTTAGCTTCTCATTCCTTCAGTGGGCACTGGATGTGAAGCTGGCTGAGTTCCCTCCTTGCCCCAAAGCTGTTGGCTCTGACAGAGCTCCTGTCTTCCCCTCGTGTTGCCGCTGGCTGGCTGTGTTTTTCATGTCCTCTGTCCTATGGGCGTTTTGCAATATAATAACTTCTTCAATATTCATTTACTGAATTTCATACAAATTTTTTAATTGTTCCAAGAATGTTGGTAAGCAGAGTATTTCTGTAGTGGCCTTAGTATATGTTTTCAATCTTTGGTCATGGAGTGCAAGTATTCATTTGGAAATACAGAGGTAAAAAGCATGATTTTATTGGTATAGGTTAGCAGTCAAGAAGGATATACTGTTGGAGTCACTTTGTACAAACTACTGTACAGAGGATATGTACATTACATAACCATTCTTTTCTCTTTTTAGCAGAAAAGAGTTAATATTTAAATATAAAAATATATTTTTTGAAAAACGGTCAAGTCCTTGATTTAAATTTCTAACCTAGAGACTCACTGTTTCAAGAATGTGAAGACAAATAGTTATGAAAATTATTGAGCTGCAGACATTAAGAATTGCCATCTACAATAATCTTATAATAAGTTACCTCCGTTTTTCTTCTGTAATAAGAAGAGTTAGGGTATTTTCATATTTGCTAAAATTAAATGAAAACAAGCAGGTTTTGCTGGAGCACTCTTACTGTACCATATAGTAATTACCAATACCTTTTGCCCCAGCATAAGAATGGAGTCTATATTAGTGTTATGAGGGGCTGAATGTGGAAAACACATTGCCCTCAACAGGTACTTTACCCTGTACATCTTATGTACAGGTTTTGAATTTGGAGTTTCAAGTGTATGCACTAAAACTTTTCTTATAAATCTGGAATCTTTAGTGAAAAGATGGGATAAATGTGGATAAATGTGGGAAGTATATTAAAAGATTCATTGAGATTCTGGCTATTGTAAAGGAAAATTATGAGAATTTCTGAGCAACTGTCTCCTTCATGCTCTAAGAAATAGCTACTAAAACCTAAAATACATGATCGGGCTTTTAGTTACATTAAAGAGGATTCTTCTGATTAGTGTACCAATTTTTCTAGAGAGCAAACTAGGCCTTTTGCCAGCTGAAAATGCCTAGCAATTCTCTGCTGTCAGAAATCAATCTTTATCTTAGACATTCTGGTCTGTCAATTAATGGTTATTTAGCAAAATAACCACAAATGCAACTATCTTGGAAATATGACTGAGTTTTATAACTGAGTTCTCACAGGAGACCTTCATGTCATCACTGTAGGTTTTGCAACATTCTCTGGATGTAGGTTGCAGGATTGTTCCTTCCATTCCGGTTTTAAATGCTTTCACTATTCTAGAATATTATTCCCTAAATACTCATATAACATTGTTTGTGCCTGCCATTTATTGGTGCCCAAATATTGCAAGGCGGGTTCTGCATTCCTTACTCCTTCATAGCCTTGGTAGGTTTCTTTTTTTTTCAGAAAATAATGAGTATAAAAGTATATGGTGTATATAATGGGTATAAAAGTATACATATTTTTTAATTTAGCCATGGTTTTCGTATCCAGGTGTCTAGTCTGAATATGTACTTGAAATATAATCTGAGTACAACCTCCACTTGCAAGATTTACTCAGAAAAGCACGAATTGAGAGAGGGCTGACAGTACTTACAGCACAGAATCTGGGAAGAAAAATACTGAAGACCATGCTTTGTTTCTACAGGAATTCAAACTTTTCAAGTACTGATGTGCAGTGAGCATGTTGATTTTAATAGATCATAATTAATTATTTTTTCCATTCTTAGGTTCTTCCTTTCCATTCACATGCAAAGGCCTGGTGTGGAGAAAGGCTAGCTTTCAGAAAACCTGAAAATTGGAGTTGAGACACAGATAATCCTCTGGGTACTTCCCAAAACAAGCAAGGAAAACTGAAAGAATAACATTTGTAAGAGGTGCCTATCTCTTTTGCAACATGGTTTAAAGTTTTATTCTGAAGGCATTATGGCATACTGTACAAAGTATGCCACATACCTGAAAAAGTAGACCAAAATTCCTATTATTTTCCAATAAGAGGAAATCTCTTTTCAGAGGAAAGAATCTCTGTCTGGTTGAGACAAGCATTTTTCTAGAATTTTGTGGAATTAGAAAGTGATAATTTTTCAAAATAGACCTCTTGAGTAATAGCTCTCCTCTGAGAGAGCTGAGTAATAGCTCTCCTCTGCAGCCACAGCTTGACAAGAGTTTTATTTATGCCAAAGTATTTCTTCTGAAAATTATCATTTACAGGAATGCACAGTGCACAGTATCTAAGAGATATGACAGTAATTAGTTATTTTTCTACAACTTCTTAGTTATTTTATGTAGTGAGCTGCTAGTCAGCTGGGCGTATTAGCAGTAGTAATTATCTGTTATTTCTTAAATAACTGTGTTACTAGGTAGGAAAATGCTTTTAATTGCTACTCAGAGATTTAAAACTTTACATCAGGAGCTGTTTTCCCCTTTCTTCAAGAGGTGAAAAACTCTGTGGTTAAATATTAATCCAAAGTATAACTAAATAATACACTTGAAATATTTATCTCTAACATGAAAATTAAATAAAAACTTTACATGAGTAAGAGGAGTAGGGCAGTATTAGAATTAACTAAATAAATTCCAGCAGTTAGCAGAGGTGTTTTCGTTTATAGTAGGTCCCATTGCGGTAGCTGAGGATCTTGTCCCATGTCTTTGTCAGACTTTTTGGATGTGCCTCTCTCAGAGTGGAGCTCCACTTCACATTTTCTCTGCTGCTCAGATTGGCCCTAATAAATCCCCTCCACACCAGGATGGTCCCTGTCTCCGTCCGCTGGCGCTGCTTAGCCCCTAGATTATGGAAGGGACCAAGGAGCAGCTGCTACTGAGACGAGGCCCTGGGCTTGGTGGACCAGCATGGCTATTGCAGGGCTGACGTACATTCACAGTATAATAATTATACATTATACATATAAGTGGCATAGTTGGAGGTGGAGGGGCGCTGAAAGGTGGTTTGAGCATTTTCAGGGCTCTTTCTAGTTTACTCTGGCAGTTTTGAGGCTGTGATATGTCTGTTCTGAGAGAGTTGAAGCCTCAGATATATTCTCCCTCCCAAAGAGAAAAGTGATCCTGTTTTAATCATGTGATGGAAAAAAATCAATAATAACCATTAATAAACACTTTATTTTCGATAAGCATAAAAGTCAGCTGCTCCTTTAAAATCCCATAAAATGGAAATAGAACAGAAATTATTAATAATATGCCCATTTTCAACTACAGGGATGGGGGTGATGTTCTCCCTTGAATGGTGCAGGTTCCTCTTGTTTCCACAGCTTCTACAGCTGATGATTTTGTGTCCCTAACATTAAATCAGGTTGAGATGTGCTGTTGCCTCAGCTGACAAAAAGTTAGTGCCAGGGTTTTACCAGGGAGTTGAACATTTTTCCTGTGCTAAAGGATACGTTTCTCTCTTATTAGTTCAGACATCCGTGCTTTTGGTCTGCGTTGCCTCCAACAGCAGGCAATGGCTTGGTATGTATTTTTTAGTCCCAGGTGCATCAGACATGGAATATTTCAGTGAACGCTCAGACAGCGAATGTTGCAGATCCCATGGACATCAGAAGATGCACGTGGCCTCGATGTACAGCTTTGTAACCACATCATGAATGTTCAGCTTTCAGCTTGTACATCTGATCGTATAGCAGAAAACAACCTTTCCTGAATTTCAGTTCTCCAAAATAAATTTAAAAGTAAGCCTGGTTCCTTCAAATGGGTGTTGGACCACAAATTCAAGAGCTAAAGTTACCCCTAAAGTGTCTGTGTGGCAGAGGTCTGCAACCTGCAAAACTACCAAAGAGAATGGATGAAAAGCAATTTATTGGCAGTTTGTTCTTCACTGAATTCACATTAATTTGAGGGCATTCCTTAGATGATAGTTGGCTTTACTGTCTTTTTTGTACTTTGTTATTCATGAAAAGATAGTTTGAAATCTCCAGCTCAGAGCATAATTAAGAAAGCTAAATATAATTTCAAAGCAATTAACCTTCACTGACTCTTCATGTCGCTTACAGCATGAATATAACAGCAGTATTTCCACATTATGACATTTTTAAAAGGGGTTTTAATTAAGGATCAACTCTGGAACCTTTTCTGCCAGAAGCATTCTCATTAACTTCACTGGGATTCTCTTTTTCAGCAGGGTCAGCTCAGATAAATGTAGGTTATAGGACCAGGCAAATGGGCTTAACTGTCACGGAACAAATCATCTATCTATACATTATCTTTGCATGTAGTAAAAATAACAATATATTAATCCTTCCTTTTTATCTTATGAACAAAGTGACAAAGTAGCGATCACAACCTTCATTCTGAACCATCTCCTAACTACAGCTGACGTGCACACCGGCCTCAGAACAAACTGTAGCCTCCTTATGCACACGAAAGGCCTGGTGTGTGCTGAAGTTCTAGCAAGGGCAACAGGAATGGAGCAGCTGAAGAAATCCCGCCAGCTGAAAGGGTTAAAAACCTTCCAGAAAGCCCTGAGCAGGTCACAGTAATCTCCGAAGAATTTATCTTGGAAATGGCTGCAGACAATGAACCAGCCTTGGTGGCTGTTCTCTGAATATGGATTTACCACTTGAATTCAGGAAGGAAACACCCTAGCGGCCTGACTGGCGCAAGAACTTTGGAGGATACCTAGATCCAGATCCCGAAAGCCCAGGACAGGTCTGAAGAAAGGTGGTACAAAGAGATAGATCCTGCGTTGAACTGCCCAAATCTCAGCTACAAGGGCAAACCCCTGGGAATTCAGAGAAAAATCAGAAACTCCCCCAGCTTTGTCACAACTTATGCCAGCTTCGAATTGGAAGTAGTAACACATAGCTAACCCTACTTAGGATATTTTCAGCCTTTCAGCGTCTCCCACTCACGTCTCCCTGCTTCTGTGCCCTGTGCCAGAGCTCAGTGCGTCAGTTCTCAGTTGTCTTGATCAGCTCTTTCTGGGCCTACTCTATAGACAAATTCACACAGAGTGTCTGGGCTAACAAACAAAACAGATTGCTTTTCATGTTAAAAATACCTAGGGTTTATTTTTAACCTTTACTACATACAATTACATTCCAAAACTGTGAGAAAGTTAAGGATAACCCAGGATATCTGCAGGACTTTTTTTTTGCACGCCTCTCTCTTCTTTGGTGCACTGTATCCCCAGCTCTACATCCATGTCTCTGTGAGAAATATTGGGAAATGCTGAAGGACGTGTGCCTTAGCCTGCGCCAGCCGTGATGAGTTCTCCCTCTCCTTTCCACCTCCTGCCCCCAGATACCTGCCCAAGGCGTCATCTTGCCCCATGCTGCCGGCCCAAGGATGGGCATGGCAGAGGCTCTCACTTGGGCAGACCTCACACTTGCCTATGTTTTAGCATACAGGCAGGGTTTTTCATGGCAGTTAACATATGGGACGTTCACATCTGCTTCACAGAGCTACCTGCACGTTCCTTCTAGGCCAAGCAAGATGAACTACTGTAACAACACAGTTGCTGCAACTGCAAATGAATGAAAAGGACTAAAATGCTCTTCTAAGCAAATAATTCTAATTTCATTGTAAAAGCGCACAATTTTTGATTTCAGCCCATTTGTCAGTCGTGCCTCAAGAAAAGAGCCAAGTTTTCAAAAATCTCAAGATCAGTACAGACTCCTATGCCACCAGCAACTCCATCTGCTTAAAGTGCCTCAATGACTTTCACAGTCTAACCTCAAATCCCATCTCACCTCACGCAAGCATAAGAATTTTTTAGGAGTGTTTAGGTGACAAGTATGAGCAGTATTTCTAATCTAAAACATCTATATTGTTTGCATTTTTCAGTGACTGTGCTGATATGCTAAAATATAATGTTTTCCTTGAGTACGTATGTTAGAGGTGGCTAGGAGATATATCATATGCCAGCCGATCTAACCAATACAATATATTTTGTAGATAATGTTTTGTTGAATTTCCTTGATTCATTATAGTTCTGCCTAAACTGTTTGAACCTGTGTTCGTACATAATTCCATGAGTAGCTCTTGAAAGCTCTATTTCTGCTTTATTTTAGCTTCCAGGAACATGTATTCAAATATATAACATTTTCAGGTTCTAACACGGTATTTTGGTTTTCAGTAGCTCTGGCTAATGGAATCATTTTTTACAGAATTGATGTTTCCATGTGACTCTTAACAGTAAAGCATAATAAAGAAGTCTTAAATGGAAATCAAATGCGCATTTCTACAGCTGCACTTACAAATCCTTTACTTTTGCAAATACTTCTGTGAGAATTTTGTAGTTTTTGACAAAAATTCTGATGTATTTATGTAATTTATGATAACGAATGATTAAATGTCTTGGATCTTTCTGCAAAACTCTGCATCATTCTCAGCTAGAAAATAAATACTGATACTGAGGTCATCTCTGCTGAATCATCTCACTTAATCTGGTCTCCTTTCATTTTCCTTACACTTGCTCGTATACTGCAGATTCTTAGCATGCTGTACAAATTAATGGAACTCAGCCCCATTTTAATTGTGTTACATGTTGTTGTTTATGTTTTATATAGCTTCATCATACACAACAAAGACACTTTCTTCAACAATGCTACGAGAAGTAGAATTGTACACCATATTTTACAAAGAGTGAAATATGAAGAAGGGAAAAACAAAATTGGTAAGTGCTGAGCTGAGTGCCTTTATATGCGGGTGCTAAATTCCACTTAGTTTTTCATTGCCTGTATTTATTCAGTCCCTGTCCAGTGGCTTTCCAGATAAGAAGTGTCCATGTCTCCATAGTTTTTCCTTACTGTTACTCATTAGAATTATGGCTCACTTTTTCCTCGGCAGAGGAGCAAGGCCTCCATAAGGTGCCTGATCACTTTTTGGCACTAAATAGTGATATTTGGTTCAGAGTGCAGCTGTATTTGCTGGCCTTCTGCCCCTACAGTCTTTCTCGTACCTGTTCTGTCTATTAGTCCTGAAGCTTTCATGAGAGATAAACTGAACATACCTCACAAAATTATTGTCACATGAAAATGAAGAGTTTCAGCTGCCTTACTGTCCTGAAAGTCAAAAGCATAGAGATCTTCCGTCAAGTTCTCAGCTCTCAAGAAAAACAGCCCATCATCTAAATAGCTTCCTCCAATGAGCTTTATTATAAAACAAGCCTTAACATAGCACTAGACCAAACTATATGGAGCTGAGTTTCAATCATAGTGTGATTTCACTAGAACAATCCTGAGGGTGGATCTGGCAAATGAATCTTTAAACCTCAGGCACAATAAATCGCAGATTGTGATTAATTTTGAAAGTTCTCTTTGCTTGGGTTATCCCCTAGACCCTCAAAGCTGAAAAATATGTCAATGGGCTGCAAATTATATTTATTCAACCTACCATTAAAAAGGTTTTTTTGTTTGTTTTATTTATCTAGCAGTTATTCTAGTCCTGTAGATAAATAATTGGATACTTTTTTGTTTTTTAGGTCTGAATCGATTGCTCAGTAATGGCTCCTATGAAGCTGCATTTCCTCTTCATGAGGTATTGTTCCTAGTTTTTGTTCCCTTTAGAACTTACACTTCCCCCAAAATCATTTATTTTCAGTCTTAATAATGTTATTACTCTTTTTTGAATTCCTCACCTGTCTCTGATGTCCCTTCCATTTAGTAATATTGAAGACCCCGCTCTTTGTGACCATTTTATGACATTTTTGAGTTACCCAAGCATCTTCAGAATTAGGAGAGAAAAAATAGACTATTAAATTTATTAAATCAAAATAATAGCATTATGACTGAACTAAAAGCAAATTTAATTTCAGCAATCTCAAAATGTTTCAACCTTTTCAACCTCTTTCAATACAAATTTACTAAAAATTAAGGGGAAAATAGACTAAAAGAACATGGAAATTTAGAGACTAAAATGTAAAAATAGCACATTTCAAATTTTTTTTTTTCCTGAGGTTAAAAAAAAAAAGGACAATAAATAAGAGAGTTGCCCAGGGGCTGTTCTGTGGACAGTTTTTGGTATTGATGGATATGTTTTCAGAAGGCAAGATACTGTGCTGTGGATTTCTCCATCAATTTCTCCAGTTTATAGGCTTTGTCTGGAACTCTTGTAATCAAATACATAGTCTTAAATTTGAATGAAGTCAGAGGAAAACATCCTCTTAATGTCGTATTTATTGTTGGCTGTCCAAGTAAGGTTTGCATAAGTTGTATTACCCCTACAGCTAGTGAGAGAGATTTGCTAGCTTTTCTTGCTTTTGCTACTGTTTTTCATTAATATCCAGCTCTGCGTTTTAGGGAAGTTACAGAAGTAAGAATTCCATAAAAACCCATGGGGCAGAAAACCACAGACACTTGCTTTATGAGTGCTGGGCCTCCTGGGAAGTGTGGTATAAATACCAGCCCCTGGACCTCGTGAGGTAAGATCTTCCTGCTTTTAACGTGTCACATTGTATGTGCTTAGGGCAGAGGTACTCCTGCCATTTCATCTTTCCTCTGGCAAAATCGGGAGGGGTTCAGGTAATTCCTGTAGTTCTTCTTACTGGAGAAGCCCATTTTATTCATTCCTCATGCTATGTTCAAAGCAATGTCTGTGAAGGAGCTTGCTGGAAGAGCTCAAAAGAAAGCAAAAGAAGTTTCCTTGAGTTTCCTGAAAGCAAAACTTCTAATGGAAGCATTGTAGAGTATTTAGGAGTGAAAAGGATGACGAAAGAAATCTGTGGAGGCTGGGGAAACACAGCTGAGTCTCCATCTCCTGGGGAGTGCTTTTCCCTCCTCAGACTCTCGCTTTGATTAAAAAACAAAAAGCAGGCTCTCATCAGCCAGGTCCTCTTGTTCTGTTTTGTTCTGTTTTCTTCCAAAAAGCAACCACAAAAGTAGCCCCCTGGTGAAGGTCAGTGATGCTTGCAGACACTGAGCCTGCTGCTGGTGGAACCTTGGTGTCTCGTCTCTGCAGTATCCCCCAGACTCAGGGCAGCCACGTCACCACACTCTGCATTTGCTTCCAATTGGAAATAGTTTGAAAGGAAGAAACACAGAAAGCTAAGACTTGACTCTGAATTACGACTGCTCCTTTAAATCAGGGTTTCCAAATGGGCTCATACACTGTAGTAGAGGATTATGTGGGGTTTTATGGTTATCTAAAAAGTCAGATCTCTTTGGAAAAACTGGTATTGGATTTTAGTGGCCTTTTTCTGCTTAAAGATAAGGTTATGAAGCTGCAAGAACCTATAAATAAAGTCTTAGAATGTACTGGAATCGTTAAAGAGATTGATATGCTGGCCATTTGGAAGGGTTGTATAGTTCATGCAATTGGTCCAGTCCATGAATTTCCCCTTTTATAAGTTCTGTAACTGATAGAAATCTTTGCTTTTATTGATTTTCAGAACTGTTTCTAAATAGAAAGTTGTGCAGAGGATCACCTGTAGAGAGAAGGTGTTAATGTTTAAAGCTACATAAATCCCATCCATTTCATGAAGCATAAGATGCTCAATTGCGTAGAAAAAAAAATCAGAGAAGCATAGTAAGAGAGTGTTACTGAGTAATATTTTTTTAAAATGCTTTAGAAAACAAAATCATGTATTTTTATCTCAGAAATGAATTGGGAGAACTTTTCATTTCTTTCTGAGCACATTGACCTGGACTAAAATGTGGAAGATTTGTCAAATTACACTACAGAAATTGATGATTTAATGAGGAGAGAACAGTTATACTGAAAATATTTTTTTTTAATTTCTCTGGTCAACAATAAGATATTGATGTCAGAATATAAAAGATTTTTCTGTGTAATGTTGTTAAACCCTTTTGGCATTGCTTTCTTCTGACTGATGGTCAGGGCTGCTGTTCTTTATCTGTATGTCTTGCTGAGCTGTTGAGTCAATATCTGGATTTTTGTTTAATAGTAATCTGTGAATGTGTGCTGTTAGGCACCAAAAGATCTTTTAAGTATGTGCATAAATGGTAACAGAATAAACAGGGTTAAAAACATGATTGTATTGGACTTTGACAGAGTCCCTACTTGACTAGTTTGAGTGTGATATTTAAGATTTTGCAGGATCTTTAAGATTCTCATCAGACAGTGACCTGCACAGATTTTTCCACGGCTATTTTAAAAGGGCAGATAAGCAAAGTAGCAGTCACCCTAACTGTGGGCACAGGTGTCCTGTGGTGGTTTGGAGCAGGGAGCCCTGTGAGGCTCCCCCCGTGCGTGGTGTGAGTCACAGTGCTGGTCAGACTTGGAGAGCTTAAAGCTGCAGCCGCAGCCCAGCTCGGTATTGCCTGGGACTCAACATTGACTGCAATAAAGTCATCAGAGGAAGGGAAATGGCAGAGGAGGGGAAATGCCTTTTTCTTCTCACTTCACAGATGCTAAATCCCTGCATTTCCTTAGCTCCTGCCAAGTTTTTCTTGTCTACTGCCACACTCAGGAGCTCCCATGTCTAGTGAGCTGAATGTTTTTTCCCTTGAAGAGCTGACAACGCCAGCAAGACTTGTTTGTTTCCCTTGGGAGTATCTCAGTACGTGTACTTCAAGAAGAAGCTTTTTTTTGTACCAGTTCTGCAGCTGAAGCAACTTCTCTGTTTTTTTTTAACCCCCAGGCCAGCAAGTGTGTGGGGTGTGCTTGAAGGGATTAGCATTGCCATCCGTACAAAAAGAGCGGATGAGTGTTAGTTCTTCCTCGGATATCTCACCAGAACCTGCTGCTCACAGCTAACGTTCCTGTTATTAGATGCTATAGAAAGGCTAAGGAATAAATTACTCATAGAGAGTAAAATGACCCCGTCGTTAGTAGATTTAATATTTCCACCACAAAATCAAATGCAGCAGTGGTGATGGAAACTGTTGTTGCTCTGGTGCTGTCTTATTCTTCCCTTAGCTGTTAAAATGAAGTCTTAAATCTCTAGTGCTGTCAATCTGGTGCCTTCCAGATTTCATTTAATCTCATCAACTGGCCGTTATGAAGCTAGCAGTCACTAGAAATAAACAACAAAAAGCCATTTGAAGGGAATTTTGTTATTCTGCATTCACACTGCATTGAAAGGCATTGCAGTATGAAGGTGCAAACTTGGCACAGCTGCAAAGGCGCTGTTATAATCAACAGATGTGGAACCATGATTTTAATTACACTTCTGCTGAAATTTAGAACCCATAGTTATTTTACAAAAATAATTTAAGATTCCTTGAACTGATAGTAGTTGTAATTTAAGATTACTTAAACTGATAGCAACTGGAAAAAGAGAGAAATCTTTATATGCTCTAGGATGTTGTAAATCAATGGGAACAATTTCAGTGATTCCTGAGAACTTAGAATCGCCTCCTTCATGCACCTCACAATGTTCTGTGCACAACCTTTTTCTCCTGGGTTGTCCAGAAGTTATTGCTCTTGCTGCTTTTGTGGTCACAGGACCAAAAGAGAGTGTGAAAAATATATTTATGATGTGATTGCAAAACACTCTAAATGAAGCTTTAGGTAAAACTAGTGCATAAGTAACTTGCATTTTGCTTTGTGTTTACTTCAAATGACTTGATTGTAAGCTGTCAATTCCTCTTTGATCTTCTGTCAAACCTTCTTCCCTCCTACTGTTCTTCCGAACATAACGGAAAGCTTTAAGTGTCCAAGACATCTCTGGAAAGCTTTGGCTGTCTTACACCTTGCCTCTGGGATGCGATAAGTTCTTGCATTCTGTCTTGCATTCTGAACTGAAAAAGAATTAATGAATATAGATAAGCTCTGGGCTTAGGTCCAAATCTACCTCTATTCCAGCCCATCCATTCGTCTTGAACCCTCAAAAACAGTATAATGAAGGTCAGTAAATCTAGACAAATACAGTAACACATTTATGGTATGAAATGAGACTTTGTAGTTTAAGACATTTCAAAAATGTTCCTTGCTGCTAAATAATGAGTTTGAAATTTTGTCCCTATTGAAGTTAGTGGCATTTCTATTATTAGAATGGGGTGGGAGGAGAAACAGTACACAGGTAGGTGGTATTGGAGGTCTAACATGCATGCTACCAGAAAACTGAATTTTATGGAGATTTCTTTCTTTATATTTATACTAGTGACAGAATATATGAGGATAGAAGAAAGGTTTTATTCTTTTTTATGCCTCAGGGTTTTTCAAGTCTTTGCTTTTGAAGTTTTATGTGTAGAAAAAAATCTGTGAGAAAGCCACAAAAGATGCATCGCACAATTTTTCAACTTTGCTATTAACAATCTGGCAAATTGGATGATAATGAATTAGCAAAATTAACAGAAATGCAAATATTAGGGGCAGCATGATAACAGATGAAATGTAAGTGGAAGTGATGTGCAGACATACATCCTAGAAAAAAATCCCCGAAATGCTTCACATACATTAATGTGTTCTTGATAACACATCAGTATTTGAGTAAGAGAAGAGCCATCACTATGGGTTGTTCCATGAAATTTCTGTCCAATATATAGTGATAGGTAAGAACCAAAGAGCTTTTTCTCATGTTTGGTGCAACTTGAAAGAGGCAAATGACAAAATATAGTCAGCTCCATCTCCTGGGATGATGAGGGTACAGACTTACTCACATATGAATTGCAATAAACATGGAACTGTTCAGAATATGGTACCTGGTCAGATCTCCAAAGACCTTTCTATTGCCACAATGTGCTTTCTGTGTACTCAGTTGGGTGAGTGATTTTCTGAACAGAGACTTATAAAGTAAATATTCTAACTACTGTATTGGAATAAGTGAAATAATAAACCTGATCCTGATGATGATAAGAGTAACACTTGTGAAATGAGGGTAGATAGTGGAAGCATTTGTATGTATCTAAGCCAATATACATCAAAGTAAAGACAGTATACAATACTTATTTTTCAGTTTATAAAACCAGGCTCACAGGTGAGCTCAGATGCTTTTTCCTTACATTGCTGTGATTTGGGCTGCTCCCTGTTGTGTCTATTCTGTCTTATGCATGGTCTGAATTCTGCTTGTGTCTTAGACTAAGACAAAACTTTCTACTCAATCTTGAGACCATAAAAGTGGGGGGTTTTTTGCAAATATTAGGTGGAAATGCTGAATGGTACAGGACATAAAGCATGTTAAGCGTGGTCTTCAGCTAATAACTTGGAATCATTCACACTCAAATGTAGGGAGCAAAATAAAAAAGGTAAATATTGCTGAATGTCAGATTTACTACTTTGAACTATGTACCTGGAGAAAAATAGATTCATAAATACTCAGTACAAGTAATTTCATAACATGTGAGTTTTCTATCTCACTGCAGGAGACACCATTTGACATTCTGGGTTTCAGCCAAATCACTAGACCAAAGGGTTCACTAAGATCTTTTTACAATCAGAGCTGCTGCCCTTGCCAGAACTGAGCATGTAACTGTTAGCTTTCTGCCTCTTTAGCCAGCAAATTTGATTCTCTCTTGGATGACAGAAGGATGAAAACAACATGACAAAATTTGTCTTCCAAAACTTTGTCTTCCCAGTAAACTTCTATGATAATAACCAGTGTGGGTCAGTCTTACTCACTTCACCCTTGAAAGCATGAGTTCAATAGAGAAAGACATTACTCAAGTTGGAAATTCTTGACAAATTCTTGGAAATTCTTGATTTTGTCTGTTCCACACCAACCATTTATTTTTCTTCTCCATTGCCACCAGCCCTGGAGTCTATCATGGTCTTTTCCTCCTCACTGGAAAAGTTTGACTGAGAATATTTTCTGTTAACATGAAGGTACCTGTGCCGGCTGACTCCTGTCTTTGTCCCTGAGGAATTCAGAAGTTTCATCATTAGCATAAATATGGGTTCTCAAGTTCAATTAACTGCCAGCTTTAAATTGGCTGTAAAGTCTCAAAAGTACAGTATCATCATGTTGCCTCATTCTTCGAAACTGGTCTTCCAAATAATATCTTAAAATCTTAATTAAAACTGTGAAAATTACATATTAATTTGTAAAGTAACCAAATGTAATGATCAGCCTACTGTACCCAAGGTTATCAAACACAGGACAGTGCATGCAGCCTGCTCCTAATAGTAATGCAAGGGGTTTTGTGCATTTGAAGTATTTTTCAGTGCATAAGTCAAGGTGTGGTTATGTTTGGGAAGAGTCACAGGACCACAGAAGAGTTGAGGTTGAAAGGGACCTCTAGAGATCATGCAGTCCAACCCCGCTGCTCCAGCAGGGACACCCAGAGCACGGGGCACAGGGTGGCATCCAGGCGGGTTTGGAAGATCTCCAGAGAAGGAGACTCCACAGCCTCTCTGGGAAGCCTGTTCCAGGGCTCCATCACTCACACAGTAAAGAACTACTTCCTCACACAGAGATGGAACTTCCTGTGTTTCAACTTGTATCCATTACCCCTTGTCCTAATTAATGCTTACTAAGAAAAATACTGACAAATATGTAGCAAATATGAGGTCCCTGGTCTCTTTGTTGTTAGTTTATAAACAATACATCTGATAAATCAGAATTAAATCATAGTATTTTCCTTAAGTCAGTAAAAATAATGCATAAAGAGCTTTGTTGGACCCTACTTTCACTTTTCACTTGTGTTAAAATCATAACATTAATTTTGCTGGAAGTCTGCTAAGAAAAGAAATAAGAAAATGGAAATAAACTGTGTTGGAAAATAATGTCTGGTTTATTAATGTCTTTAAAATAATTTAGGCCTGAGTCATTTTTTTCTCTTATATCCATTTTACACAAAAGTGCTCATACTGATTTCAGTACAATTACTTGAGAAATACATTTGCACAGTCAGAAGAAGCAAAGCAAGCCATTTATTATCAATACATGAAGAAGCGCTTTTTTTAAATGAACTCAGTGTTTCCTCTCTGAGATTTCCACTAACCTCTGTGAACTGTGAAACGTGAATTTTTGAGTTCATTACAAAATTGAGTTACATGCCTTGGTGTCGATTTAGAAGCCTAACTGCAGGGCTTTTGCTTCAGGATACTCTGGCTCGGCTCTTTTACTCACTTTTCGGACAGGATTAATTTTTTTTTTTTTTTCTGTTAACAAACATGGTAAATCAGATTTGCCCTAACTAGCAGGTAACTTTGCTGTGTTGTGTTTTAAAACAGGCGATACTTTGGTGAGAAAATTGGGCTCTACTTCGCCTGGTTAGGCTGGTACACAGGAATGCTCTTCCCAGCTGCTTTCATTGGATTGTTTGTCTTTTTGTATGGAGTCACCACCTTGAACCACTGCCAAGTCAGGTAACATGAGCACTTTGGCTTGGGAAATTACAGCTTGGGCTTATTATAAATAATTTAAGAGCTCTTTGCATTAATTGTTAATTGTTTCATTTTGAATTGTCAAATGAATACTTAGGAAGA
This sequence comes from Eudromia elegans, assembly GCA_003342815.1. Classification (NCBI taxonomy): domain Eukaryota; kingdom Metazoa; phylum Chordata; class Aves; order Tinamiformes; family Tinamidae; genus Eudromia; species Eudromia elegans. Next base: position 319,353 of record PTEX01000289.1, read on the forward strand.
GCCAGTGCTTTGCTCTCATAAGGTACCCTGTTTATAGCATCTCGGAACCGGGATGGGATGCATCTTTTCTTGCCCAGCTTTGGTTGACACTGATGCTAGCCGCTCAGCATGAAGGAGGAAAACAGAAACAAGTAGAAAAAGTAGGAAAAGCCTCGGGTTTCCTACCTTATTCTTTTACAAGGCCAGAGAAAAGTGTGGAATTTTCACTGTCTTCAAAGTCATTCCCAAAGCTCCTCCACAAAGAGGCATTTTCACATGAAGAACTTCCTGGACCTTCTCCAGAGTGCTACAACTCGGCATCTTCCACACCTCACACGTTGCCTGAGGACACTCACAAGAATGAGTCAACGTTATCTAAATGAACACTCACCCTCACCCTCCTCCTACAGAAGGTCACTTCTGATTCACCGATTCACCAAGAAGCTGGAAATGATTTAGGAAAAAAAAAAGCAAGCTACTCCTAGGTTGGCTGTAGTTATGTTGGCTCTGAAGAACTGTCCTCTACAGCCAGGATCTCCAGACTGTTAACTCTGAAGCCGTAAGGAGTCAACAAATATCCGTCATACACATGTGGTTATAAGCATTTTGCCTTGAGTTACAGAAATAACAAATACTGTTTGATACAGTACTGTTTGAAATATAAGCAACTGAGAAAGCTATTTGTCAATGTTAAGACTGTTATGCATCAAACTATTAACATGTATCTTTTTTTTTTCAGTAAAGAAGTCTGTCAAGCTACAGATATCATAATGTGTCCTATATGTGATAAATACTGCCCGTTCATGAGGTTGTCAGACAGCTGCATTTATGCAAAGGTACATTTTCAAAAATGCAAATAGAAATGCTTTCTTGCTTTCATTCCATTAGTCTTTTCCATGGGACTCTGGTAAGCTTGAGTAGATAAAAATCTTCAAAGGAGAGATTAAGTTCAACCAATATTGAACTTGTTTGGGCTGTAAAAATATCTGGATGTAATTTGTATCAGTGGATTCAGCAGCCTCAGAAGTAGTATGCCAGAGGCATGTGCTACTGCCTCTGTAGCATCAGCCTTTATCTTTTCTGTGCTCCTTAAGATGAACACTTTGGGTATGAAATACACCAAAGTTTGAAGTGCTTATGCTTCCAGTTAGCAGAAATCTCTCTCGAACCAGACTGGGGCTTATCAGCTGATTCAGAGTTCTGACTTTGGCAACTGCACATCACACATCAAGGGAGGGGTTTCAGCCTTCAGGATCACCAGCCCAGCTGTGCTGGTGCTAAATTCATGCTAAACTCTTTTGGTAAAAATAGGAAATAAATCATTACTGTCATAAATTGATCAACTTGATCGTGTCTTTCTTAGGTAACCCACCTTTTTGACAATGGAGCTACTGTCTTTTTTGCTGTTTTCATGGCAGTCTGGGGTAAGTTTTTCTTCTGCTAAGCATAATTCCAGCACGTTTTCTTTAAAGCTTGCTTGGGATACAGCATAGGTATTTTGTAAACTCCCTACACTGAGGTGTGCAGTATAGGCCTTGATTCTTTTTGCAGAAGTGCCTAGAATCGGAAATTTTAAGTTTTAATTATTTTAATCATCTTTTAAAATGTAAATAGAGCAAGCAGTGTCTATATGGATAGTTGTATGTTGGGGGGTTTTTAAGTGTTTATAGATCTGTTGGCACTTTACTCAGCCAGCAGGCTTTGTCTCAGGTTCAAGAAGCTCGGTTTAGCGTGTGCACTTAAAAAAATTAATGCACTATTTTTCCTTGATTTCAGAAAGGCAGTGAAGCCTTCTCTGATGGAATAAATGGGAGATTTACTTGAATGGTAAATTGATTCTAGAATGACCTAACTTTTGCCACAGAGGTTGAATTTTGCCTGTAGTACAGGTTCTGTTTCTGGATCAGCTCTTTTCCCTACTGTGATCTTGCAGGTAGAATTGAAGGCAAGAGGGAACAGTCATTTGTGGCACTACATGGAGCTTTTCAAACATGCCTTGAGCATGCCCAGGCTGTTAGCTGCTACCTTGCTGTCCTGAGAAAAGATTATTGTCACATATCTTAGAGGATGCCTAAAGGAGGTGCCTCAAAAATGATATTTATCCTACAACTCTGGGAGGTTAAGCCATCCTGATTTAGTCTTTGTTCTCCATTTCTTATTCCATTTCACACATCTCAAACTCCTTTGGAAAGATGGCCAAGTAATTCTCATAATCTACATTTCAAATAGTGAATCTCTTTGTTGACCCACAAAATGGATCCAAGAGCCAATGTCAGAGCTTCCAGGAGACCCCTAGGTTAGACCCTAACAGCCTGTCTCCAAAATTATGTTTTCCTCTTAGTTAGATAAGTTCAGCTCATATTTTGGTTGACTCTACCTATCCTGTTTCATGATTTATTTGAGTTATTAACATATCACAAACTAAATTAAGGAAAAAAATCAACAGGTTGTAAAGGTTGCTATTTTGGCATTGTTTCGAGGTTACACCAGAGCTGAGCGTTACCAACAATTTCAAAGTCACTCCCTTCAAGTTTTTGTTATATATATACTTAGCTTTTCAGCCTCCTTCTCTATGCACTCACTGAAGCTGAGATTTTCCAAGACAGACAGGAAAACTGATTCCTGACGAAAGGGTTGAAAGTTTGTGCTGCTGTGGCAATGCATGAGGTATTTTCATTACAGCTGGGGCTGAAGTAACATTAGAACAAGGGAAAACACACTTCCCAGAGACTTTCAAGCACTATATTTATGAGTTAGCTTACCTCCTGTCTTAAGTGGATTTTCAGTCTGCAATAAGCCTAGTGCCAGCTGCAAGCATTACTGTCACTTTAGTAAATCATAGGGGAAGAGAGGAAACAGTGATAGCTTTTTGATTGTGGAAATGTTTTTTACATTGGCATGAAATAACTTGCAAGTGGATGACAAATTGGCTGTGAAAAGTCCAGCCTTCTAGATGATCCCATTTGAGAGACAGTAACATATAAAATAATGACAGCAGAATTTTTTTGGAAAAAAAGGAGAAAGAGAGCAAAAAGTAGAATTTTATTTTCTCTTTAGCCTAAGCATAGCCACAGTCTGTTGTCTAAAATACCTTCTTCACTGTCTTCAGATCCATTTACGAAAACCCATCTTGAGGTAGAAGTCTTATCTGTTTGGCTGGGGGTTCCAAAACACAGGCATGCTCAGCCCAGCATTCCATGCACAGGTAGTGTGTATGCTGGGTTTCTTCCTCTTCCTCTGCAGATATCTCCAGTTGATAAGTGCAGTGCACTAGTAGCTTCTTTTTAAATAGAAATCAAATGCTTATTCCAATAATAAGACTGTTGTGGCTAGGCTATAAAAGGAATTACAACTACAATTACCATTAAAATATCAACATGGGCAGCTTGATTTCTTAATTTGTTGAGTTTGAGGAAAATATAAGCCTAGTTTGTAGGGAAAAATCTCACTCTTTTTACTGTCTAAATTGGATTCTTACCAAAGACAGAAAGAGAAAACAAGAGCAAGATGTTCACTACAAATCAGAAATTTCTCAGAAAAAAAATTCTACGTATGCTTGATCCTGAGTTGATTCTAAACATACTGTTGTAAAGCCAGATGAAAGCATAGCGTTTGCTTTGCCACTTGGAATAACAGGGAAACCTAGTCCAAAGATGTTATTGTTCAGATGTTGCCTGAAGCCCAGTAGCCAAGTTCTGTCACTGTCCAACAGCAGACATCACCCAGCCGTTAATCGTTTCTAGTGCTCTGCTAGAGAAACAGTGAACTGTCTGCTTCTCTGCTTGCTTCTTTCTCTTCCTCTGCATGTCTTTGAGGGACTAAGGACAAAGAAAGTCCTTTTTGTAATTTCTTTTTGTCTGCCTCGTAGCACATTTTATTTGATAAGGGAAGTAGCTTCAGAAGGGTTGCTGAAAGGCAAAGCTGTGCAAGTGAAAAGGACTACCTTTAAATTTCTTTTTAAAGAGATACGGCATACATACAACATAAAACATTTTTCTAACTATATCAGTTGTCTATTAAAATGACCTAGCAAACCTGCCTCTAGCGTACAACATTCGTATTGACCTGCTCTCTGAAGAGGCAGAGTTTAAGGCAGTTCTGTAGCAGTTGTGCTGGTTGCATTACCACAGCTGAGTCCAAAAGCATTTGAGGAGGTGACATTAAGAGAGATGTTCATGCAAATGGGTGCTGAGGAAAAATAGCAAAGCTAAGTTATAAAAGAAATCAACCATAATTTTTATTAAAAATATAGCAGAAGGTCTGGGAGTTAAAAGTTATGACAAATTCAAAAAATTGTAGCAGGATATTTGGAGAACTCTCAGCATCTGGGGTAAATGCTCCAATCGGAAATGCTCTGAGAGGAGCACTCTGAGTGCAACTGAGTTGTGTTATGCTCTCATAGTCAGTAAAGCTAATAGGTGTACGAGGCATTAGTGATCACTTGACTAGAAAGGAAGGAGAGAAATTTCAAAATGCAGTATTTTAACAAATCCTCAGTAGTACAGTAAATCAACCAAAGCTGGTTATTTATAGCACATTTCAAAATACGCATCAAGGGAAAAGTGCATACTGGCCTCAATAGGGGGAGAAAATTGTGCCACAATAAAAGCTGAAACAGAGCTATGCACATCTCCTATTTGGTGCTTAATGATTTGAAAATAGCTTTGAAAATGAGGTTGATGAACTGAGCATACCAAATCTAACAGATGCTAAATATAGCAAATGTAATAGTCTCCTCCTCCCGGTACATGAGAAACAAGAGTCAAGAAAAGCCCGTTCATCATAGACGCCTTTGAGAGATTTGTGCCTGTAGATTCATGTACCTCGGATATCCCGCTTCCAGCTTCTTTTTGGAATGGATACAGAGTGATTCTAATCAGTCAAGATTGTGTCTATCAGATCAATGGAAAATGCACAGAAACAGGAGCCAAGAGAAACTATACACTTTTCCAGTCATTGCTATGAGGGCTGCTTATTTGGTGTGGGCAGAATAAATCAAAACAAGCTCCACCAGAAAACAAGCAAGGAATGAACCCATGTGATGGTTCAGCAGCAGCAGCTGCAGAGCTCCATGAGTGCTTCCTTTTGCTGATCCAAACTAGTCACACTTCAGTTATTACAAAAAGTCACAGTCACATCAGGCTTAGGAGAATCAATCTTCATTAGATTAAATCAAAGCAGCTGATTGCTGGTTACCCAGCTTTCAGAAAAAAACAAATGGGCAAGCAAACAGTGGTGTGGGATCTGGAAAGAGCTTTCCAACATGCCTCTCCTTAAACATGCCTCTGACATCTTATGTCTTCTGCTTCAGAGATTTGCTTTCAAAGTATATTTTAACTGTGTTGGCTAATACATTAAAATATAATAATTCTTACTGAGTAAAAACTCACTTTTATCAAATTTAGGGAAGTGCTTAATATTATATTACGTCATCAGCAGTGCACAGCAGTAGAATAGATAGTCAATTAAGAGAATGTCTTCAGTACTGGATGAGGGACATAAGGTGAGTCTGTTGTGGCACTGTTAGATTTGATATTATCCTAGTTCACGAGCAGAGTTCTGTGTTCTCTGTGGTCGTCATCCTGGTGTATTTGACTCAGGAATACAGGCAAGAGCCATACCTCGCTGTGGGAGAGGAAGCCTTTCTATCAATTTGAATTAGTTTAAGGCAACTTCTACATTCTTTTTAGGTAGCATTTTTTTTAAAAAAAAAAAAAATAGCCTCAGGATTAGTCTCTAGAATAATAATGAATAATTGTATGATTAAATGCTTCCTTAACCATTCCTTCCATCCTAAAATGAAATCACAGTCACACACACACATATTTTAGTATCACAAGTATAGTGTCTGTCAATAAGGGCTGAACATTGGAGTGTTTAACTGTTCTAGTTAATGCTACAACATATATGTACTGTCCTGTATGGTAAGAGAAATGCTTAGGGTTAGCAAGGTGTAAGAGAAAAGCTTCAGTTTCCTCAGTAGCAGTTGATAGTTCCTCAGTAGATTTTCATGATCACTGGATTTTTCCTCTGACTTCCAGTGCTTATGTATTTTAAATGGTATTCAGAAAAGGAAAGTTATCTACTTTATCTACACTATCCCCAAGAAACCCTTAGCATCATCAGAAATCTGCCATTTTTAGCTGTGATGACTCACAGGAACAATTTATTCTTTGAGACTCTTCCCTTGGTTCATTTGAAATTAAATGTTTTCATTTAGGACTAAATGAAATCTCTACAGCTTCAATCACACTTGACACAAGCAAAGTAATCCTTAGAAAGCAATACCTTTTCAAGGCAGTTTTGATCATCAGCATGATTTGCTGTTCAAAGAAGCCCATTTATGCAAAGAAATGAAAATAATGTAACAGCTTCATTCACCGTTTCTGTGATAGTAGTTAACATTTTCATGACTTAAAAACAATTTTATATTTTTTCTTTTTGCTCCAGCAACTGTTTTTCTGGAGTTTTGGAAAAGAAGGCGAGCAGTAATTGCTTATGACTGGGACTTGATAGACTGGGAAGAAGAGGAGGTTCGTATAGAAAAAATTGCTTCCTAATCTTTAATACAAAATAGTTTGATTAAAAACATAAACATATTTTTTGTTTGGTTTTATTTCAAATTTATTTTTCAAAGCTTTAGGAGCAAGGAAGTTAATATTTTTATCTTCAGATGGTTCATTGGGATTATGAAGAAGCTTTCCCAGGACAAACTGTGTTCTGCTTTTACGCCTATGTAAATCCAAAAGACTTTCATTAGTACTTGTCATGTGGGAGGATTTTTTCTGAGGAAAAAGAAGTACATTGTAGGGGAAGGTTACCAAACTTGTGTTTATTAACAGAAGTTAATTGTATCATTGTGCTGTTGGAGATAAAATTGCACAGGGCTTGTACCATTTGCTGAACTTTCAGGTACTGAGTATCTTCCAGTTGCAACAGAGTGTAAGTTCTGTGAAAAGAGGGAGGGAGATAACCAGATAACTTGATCAAAGTACTTAATATGTCCTCTGTTTTTAGAGGAAATCCCCAGTGCTGGAATCTAAAAGCTGAAAAATAGCTTTAGACTTTCTTCTGCTGAGGTTACCACAAGAAGCAAAGAACATGGAGCTGGAAGCAGAGGTCTAAGTGGACTAGCAGATTTTATTATGCAAAAGAAAAACAAAATTCAAGAGTAGGTAGGGCAGAAAAAAGGCTTCTCCGAGTGGGATTCAGACATCGTGGCATCTGCAGTGGCTGCTTTCCTTCCTCTCTGGGGGGCTACAAGGAGCTGCTCAGTGCAGTTCGACTGGTGTATTTGTGGAAGAATTTCTTTCTCATTCATCTTGCCAGCACTGAAACAGACTTCTGAGTTACAGGATTTTTTTCTCTACAAGGCCATGTGTTGAGGTCATGAAATGCTACATTTGCTCATTTTTTAAAAATGCTTAATGTCTAGGAAAATAAGCCAGGAACATGAAACGAAATAATTGAAAAAAATGAATTTTTTTTTTTTGCTTTTATTTCTTCTATTTATTTGATTATTTTTGAAGCAAACAGAGCATCACTTTGTTCATGCACTGTTAAGTCTTAGAAGTACCTCATCACCATTGTCCAAGTATATAGAGAATACTGCAGGGCTGCTTTGCCTCTCCTGAGATTAGCAGTCTGCTCTTGCCAGTGCTGAGAGTCACAGGGAGGGCACACTGAGACAGTCCTGCTTGAGCTTTGGGTATCGATTATGACTGAACCGCATGACCTTGTCCCCTCACGGCTAGTTGCAAGAAAGACCCTGATGATGATGATGATGCAGACAGCTGAGACATAGGACTAATTCACTAAGCTGCAGTTTCTGAGTCAGAATTCCAGTTCAGTACTGCAAAAGGAGAAGGAACCTTTAAATGAGCAAAAACAAACACATACAAGACTAGGCCCTTTTTCTGCTTTTCCCAAGAAGCCTGGTCTTGCTGACAGATGTAGTTTGGGATGTTATATAACTGGAAGTTTCATAGTTTAACCTTCCTGGAATTGGGATTTATATATATGTTGAAAACCACCTGCCTAATTTTTTTTATGATCAATTAATTTGCAAAAATTGATTTTCTTAGTAAAGTTGTTTTTAGCTGATGTAGTAGGAAATATATCATTTGTTTCCCCCCCTCCCCGCCCTTTATTACTGGTATTTACTGTATAATAATACTGACTGATTTTCAGTTGCTGTTGGAAGAGTCTTTTGCTCAGGTGTGAGCACAGCAGCCTAATGCCCATTAAGGACCAATCTTCACTCTGCTTCCCTTTCTCTTCATGTACCCTAACTCCACTTGCAGCCTTGTTGCTCCTACTGGAGATACGTGTCCTCTTGCAGAACCCATAGGGAGGCTTCCCCATGGAAGTTCCCCTGTCTCCTCTCCAAGCTCCTTGGAAGAGCAGTACATGCCTGTGCCTTAGAAGAAGAGAAGCCATTGGCCCCTCAGCTGGAGTAAAGACTGAAAAAGTTGGAAGCTGATAGAGTTGTATTATTTTGTTTGTTCCCATTTATACATTTTCAAAGAGCTTCTAATAGCTGGAACTGTCCTCATATAAATGTGTTTATGTTATGATGTCTATTGAATAACATCATCATGAGAGAGGTAGCACAGAACATAAGGATTTTGGTGAACTTCCCACAGGGAAGGGCAGTGGGGCAGCCCTACTGCAGCTCAAAACCATGGTGGCTTAACTGAGCTAACAAGGCTCTAAATGTAGGTGGTACATCTATGTACTATCTACAAATATAGATGTAGTCTTTCTCCAAGAAAACCTCATGCGGAATTTCGTAAGAGAGTTGCTATGGAAAAGCAAGACTTGAAATTTCTGCTGTATTGCCCAAGTCAGGAAGGAAATGAGTAATACTGAATGACATGACTGCTTCTTCAAATGATGAGAAGAATCTTTTTCAGGTAATGAGAAGGAAACCAGCTACCAAGAAAACATCAGTTGTGTTCAGAAAAAGGAGTGGCATTTTTCCCCACTTTGTTGTAGAATTCCAGTATTAATAGGATAAGAACTAGAAAAGGCTAGAAAAATCTCTGATATCAGTCTTGAAATAACGTGGTTTGCAGGTACATATTTTGATGCTAGTTGGGGAGTTTACTAAATACTTTTAATATGCTATTATGGCTACAGTGATGTCGTTTCCCAGCACAGCTTTTACAGTAGGTGGCTGTTGCATCCAAAAATGCAATTACCAATAATAGTGATCTGAACAAAAAAAAGTGGTCTGAGGTTTCCTACAGAATCTTTCCTAGCTGTGCTCTTCATAAATGTTGTATGTATGTTTTTTAGGAGGAAATACGTCCCCAGTTTGAAGCCAAGTACTCCAAGAAAGAGCGAATGAACCCCATATCCGGGAAGCCAGAGCCTTACCAAGCATTTGCAGACAAATGCAGCAGACTCATTGTTTCTGCATCTGGAATATTTTTTATGGTTTGAGAACTTTTATTTATTTACTACTTGCATAAATGCAAAACGGTATTACCTCTGCTGAGATAGTACAGAGATACTGGATATGATTTCTTGAAAGTTAAATAAGGTCTAGTGTGTTTAGTGCAGGCTAAAATTCTCTACATGGCCAATACCCTTAGTTGCAGCGAAGCCACATATTGGCAGAGGAGCGATGCTGTCACATTTAGGCACCAACTTGGGGTGACTGGTTTCTTTAGGCTCGCTGTATAGACAGTGCAGAGTGATGAAGAGATGCTGTGCAGGAGGCATTTGTCCTTCTTTCCTTCAACTGGACCTCTGAAAGCGTGTTTACTTGACACCTAGATGCCTTACTGGACTTCGATTCAATGTATAAACTCCACAGCAAAACAGAAACTCAGTTGTAACTTAAAATCCAGCTTAACATGTATAAATGAAAAACAAGGCTTTAAACTACTTGCATAGATAATTTAATCCATTTTCTCAAAACAAGCACGAGATTTTAGGTTTAATCCCCCATATCTTACAGGCATGTGCAAGAATTTTAAGACTATATTTATATTGTTTATGCACCTATTGGATTTTAGGCAAAACTTTTCACATATACCATAGCATGTGGGGTTTTTTTCCATACAATCTCCTGTTTGTTTTGTATTGCCCTGGTTTTAAACCGTAAAATACAACATGAAACCTGACTTCAAATTTCCAACTTTAATTAAATGTGTACCTGTAGGAAAGAAATAAAGAAAGTAGCTATTTTATTCCTATCCCTAAACATTCAGATTTAAGGATTTCATTCTATAGGTTATTACAACACTCAAGTACGTATTGATTTGTCATGTTCTAAAAGTTAAAACTGCAGAAATACTTGGAAATCCACTGAGTACTAAAGGTAGGATTCTGTTATGTAGTATTTTCTGAAGCAACCTACGAATTCTGAACTTAATATATGAAGTCCAAACCAGAATTTTGATCTTTACAAACCAGGATAGTCATATCTCTAATCTGGAGTTAACATTTAGAGTTAAGAACACAGCTTTTTTTTTCTGAAATTATTAAAAAATTATTAAAATGGTTTCAATCGCTCTTATTTTTACTCTTTAGAGTAGCATATGTAATAGAAGTAATGCTTTTCCTTGAAGCTAGTGTTACTTATACTTGTAATTGATGCTATTAATATCATACTATCGTCATGACACAAGTCTTAGATGCAAGAGGACTGAAATTTTTCCTTCCCCATTCACACACTTTATGTTCTTGCCAGGTCAAGTGCTTCCCAGCCTCTTAGTCCAGACTGCCATGCGGACTGGAGAAGCTGTACGGGTGTTCTAGCCCAAAGCAGTGCGTAAGCACCAAGGGGCATGGTCACCAGGGCCTTAGCACGTCTAGCTGTGGCTCCTGGGGCGGGTTGCCATCAGGTTGACAGGAGCATCTGCACCGTGTAAGGAATCCGGAGGATCTGATAAGCTGAATAATAATTTTTTTCCAGGGCAACTGAATTTATTACCATCCCTAAGTAGAATCATTCCAGAACAAAAGCAAGAAGCAGCTTGTGAGGGTGTCTTGCCGGGGTACTTGTTGAAGCAGGGCTTACAAAAGGAGACATTTTTTCCCCATAAGTGCAATGTCCACCAAAGCACATTATCCCAAAGGTGGCTTAGCTAGAGCATAAGCTTGAAGCTAGCTCCTGCACATCACGGAGAAATGCATGTGTAAGGAAATTATCCAAAATCCAGATCTGGAAATGCTGTTTCCTACATTAATGCTAAGAAAGAGTTACATTTTCAGGGGAATGTTTAAATATTATCTTAATATGGTATTAGAAATATTTTACATTATAGGAAATGAGAAAAAGGTTGAAATGTTCATATTAAAACTTCTCTCTGCAATGCAAACAAATTAATTTTTCAAACATTTCACTTCATTCAATGTACTAGAAGTGAACTCCCATTCAGCTTAAGGTTTTCAGGTCGTTCTCTGTCTGCTTTTTATCCTCCTTTAGATCTGTGTGGTGATTGCTGCTGTTTTCGGAATCGTTATTTACCGTGTTGTGACTGTCAGCACTTTTGCTGCCTTTAAGTGGGCTTTAATCAGGAATAATTCTCAGGTTGCAACTACAGGGACTGCAGTGTGCATCAACTTTTGCATCATCATGCTCCTGAACGTGGTAAGTAAGCCTAAACCACAGCCAAACGGAGCACCACGTTGGTACACAGCTCAGTCTGTAGATTTCTGATTCTTCCCGCTCCTAACTTCATTTCTGCCTTTGGCAAAGGCAAGCCTGGGTTAGTGACTTGAGCTTTCTGTGTGTTCCCTAAGGTGGGCCCATGGCCTGCGAAAGGACAGGAAGAAGAGGTGAAAGCTGTTCTCTTGGAAGTTACATTGAGGGGTGTCTCCTTTTATGTTATTTTCAATTCACTGCTCTTTTCTGCAGCTTCTAGAGCATTTTTATCTATCCAGAGCACACAATAATCACATATTGTGGATATAAAAAGAAGTAAATATAAAGAAAACTATGTATATTCTTATCAGCCAAGCTTCCATTTCCAAACCTTCTTTATAAACGACAGTTTCTGCAGGGAAGCAGTAACACAGCAGCACTGCATGAATAAAAATATCTGTTTCTCAAAGATTTCTCCAGGGGAAATGTTAAAATAATGGAAGATGCCACAAAGATATCTTTTGGAAAACTTCAGATGTTTTCTTTTTCCAAATCTATCAAATAGAGTACAGCAAAGATGGATTTCTTAAGCCTTATGCTCACTACCATGAAATACCATGGCCTTAGAACTGGATATGGCTCATGGAAGCAAAAGACCCCAAAAATATGAAGCTGTATGAGCTTTTCTAGTGGAGGAATTAGGAACGTAATCCCTCCTTTCCTTTAATGAATGAATGAGGTTTACAGAAGGAGAGCAGTGGGATTTCCTTTGAGGATGAATACTTGCTTGTTGTTTTTTCTGTTTGCTTGTTTTTGTTATAGCTTTACCAGATTGTATTTCAAGAAGTGTAACCAGGAGGCCAAGGCAAGAAAGAATTAAAAGAGAAAGAAAAGGTCAAGGTGATATGTAGTTAGGGAATTCACTTCCTCTGCCAGGAAGTCAGTGACTAACAAAAGCTGACAACCCCAAACCATCAAGGAGAAGGTCTAGACTGGAGGCTCTCAGATCTAGGTAGATATGCTGGTACATCCATCATGACAAAATTATGTGACCTTCAAGCCTAATGTCTCCCAAATAATCATGCAGCTTGATGTCATTAGTTTTATCTGGGTTGATAAAGACCATTAATTTGAGTGATATTCTCTACCGAAATTCCGAACACAGAATCAAATACGATACTAAGCAGGGCCCTTTGGGATGGGCATGATGAACTGCAGTGCCAGCTGATCAGAGCCAAGCAGCGCTGACAGGATCTCTAATACAGCCTCCCCACTCCAGAAGAAATCACAGCAAAACTGCTCTGCTCTGCTCTTGTTCTGCTCCGTGCTTCCACACCCCCATCCACAGAGCAATGTGCATTTATAAAACAGCGCACGCCCTACCGAGAGAAGCATGTAAACAAGCCAGACATTTAGCAGTTTTACACTTGCCATTAGGAGATACTTTAAAACCTAGAAGAAATCACGTTTCACATTACCTGAAACGGAATTGTCTGTTCTGGAGGCAGCAAAAAGTTGTTGTAAACGCAAAGTGGTTGTTAACGTGGATGAGGTAACTCAAGATGACTTTAGTTCTTAAACAGTTGGTTTAAGCTGTAAATTGTACCTAGCTTAGCTTAAGCAACAGTTTATAAAGATAACTGCAAATGAAAATAAACATTTCTGGATATTCACTTTAGGAATAAACAAATACTTGGGCCTGACAAGGGAGGGGCTCTGTATGCCTGCAGGCATCGGGGGAGCTGAGGCTTCTTCTGCATATCTCGTTCACGGAAAGTGCTATGTCAAAATTTAAAAAATACTTCTGTTCATTGTTTGATTATATCATTATATCATTATAGTATTATTACTATATAATTCTGGTTCTGTCATCTTTATCACAGCATCACAGAGATTATCTGAATGTCAGATTTAAAATGTAAATGTATATATTTCCTAGGAAACAGTCCTATATTATTAACTATGGCAATATGGTCTGATCATATTTCTAAGAGCATATTTCTTCTCTATTGCAGCTGTATGAAAAGGTTGCTCTTTTTCTGACAAATTTAGGTAAGCAGTGATAAACACAAAATTGAATTGATTTTCTTTTTTTTTTTTGGCTATGTAACACAACTGTGTTCAAACCTTCTATCTAAATATCAAATCATAGTTAGTTTATAATCTATAGCAATTTTTTTGTTGTTTATTATAAAGGTTATAATATAAAGATTATTATAAAGAAGTACATACATCGACTTAGCTATAGCTGAGTTGAATCAGCAGTCGGTTCATTTCCAACAAGTTTGGTTCTTGTTCGAACCTCATATACCATGAGAACTGAACAAATAGTTATTGTGGAGGCAAAGAAATAGCTTGTCAGAGAGCGGGGAGTGCCCAGCTCTCACATTGTGTAGAGATATGGAAATTACAGGATCACTTTCATAAACCAAATTTAGAGCTTGAGACTAAGGTGCTTCCTGGCTATCAAACATCTCATTTAAAGAGGGGCAGCAATTTGGAGGGGAATGTTTAGCCGAGTCTTCAGCTCTAGTAACATCTAAGCTCCAATGTGATTCCAGGCTTTGGTAATCTTTTGAGATCACCCATGAAGGTCATGATGTCTGTGTTAGAGTAAGGACAACATGCTGCTTTGGTTTGGTCATGACCAAATGCTGTCACTAGGATGGCAATGGTCTGTCACTGTATAACTAGGGCTGGGACACAGTCTGGAGATCCTGAGTGGATCTGGGAGATTGTAGTAGCTGGTCACAACTGTCAATGACCAATCTTACTGAAAAGAAGCCCAAAACATGGCTCTTGCCAAAGGCCTATTAAGCCATGCTTATTATTGCATGTGTAGCAAAAGCTTTTCAAGGAGTTTATTTTGAACCTTTGTATGATATAAATGATGTATTTTGGATCAGGCAGACAGATTCCAGGCTTTGCTTAGAGGAAACACAGAGCTGATTATATCTAGAGTGATTTTATGTCTGAAAAATCATAGATGCTGCATTCAAAGCATATCTGTGTGAGAGGCTATTTTATTCTGTTTTTTTCATCCTTGACTGAGGCCTGATTTGAAGCTTGTAAGCTTAAAATGTTGCTGCCATCCTGTATCAGTGGAAAAGGCATTTGCTCCTTACAGTTGAGAAAAGTGACATCCAAGTATGTTATTTGCACAGGATCTGCCCTTTTCCTCCCAGTGACACCCTGGGGACAGTAAGGCAGTCATTAAAGACCTTGAAGCTTGATTAGTTTCTGCCAAGCTATCATCAAGGCAGAACTACTTCTTGTAGCCTACGCAGACTGCGCTAACACGAGAACTCTGCGGGTCAATCTATTCTGAACATGCTCAGCCTCTTTTGCGCTTCCTATTCTGTCTCGGAAGTGGCTGATTCGGTGTGGATGATCGTTATCGGGGTAATAAGCTCAGCCCGGTCACACTCAAGATTTGTTTTTCCAGTCTTTACCTGACCTTTCCCTGAGTTCACTTCTGTGCTCCTCCAGCAATGCTGCCACTGTCTCCAAGTCTGGCTAACAAGCAGCTCTTCAGGTGCTTCTCCCTGTTGAAGTCAGATCTGTCCCTCCCACACATGGGCATAAAAAATGCTTCATTTCTTTCTCCTTAACTAAGCACAGAGTTCAGTGTCTTGGCATGCCTTTCTGAAGTACTAACACCACTCATAATTTATAGTTTGTTTTCTAGTTTTGTTGATGCATCCATTTGAAAGTTCCTTGTGCATGTAATGGCTCTAATTAATGAGAATCTAATTTATCAATGCTGTTTCTGTAGTTCCAATACTTTAATGGAGGTTTCCTTGAAAAAACAAATACAGCAGTCCTGCATCCGTGATGCCCGGGGCCACCAGCAGTACCTGTGCTTCTCCTCTGGGCACTCCTGCTCGCAGCAGCGCAATGACTAGTAGCAAGCTCGGGCCAGCTGGGCAGCACCTGCAGGATGCGGTGCTGGTGTGCTGGCGCAGAAGTTGTCCTGTTAATTCCTGTCCCGACCGCTCTTTAGATGGGAATCAAGGGTCAAGTTGAAGGGAATGTGTATGTCTTCTCCTTTTAGATTGTCTAGTCATCCATCCATTGTGAAATATTTTTTCCACTCCTGTGTGATGAGTTCCCTCAGAAGAGGAAAGGATTGATTCGTACAATGAATATGATAACTGCATAGAGTCCTTAGGTGCCCATTATGGTGGGTAAATCCGTGAAACAGACCCACAGGAGGATTTGCTGCAGTTCGGTGTGCCATCCCAAACAAGAGGCATGCACAGAGCTGTCTAGGGAGATGTTTGACTCCAGTTTTGTTCTGCCAGATTGCAGGAAGGGAGGCAGCAAAGGAGCCTGAGCCTGTAACACACACAGGAATCCAAAAGGGATGTTAATGTACATATTAGCACCACCGCTTTCGTACAGTGTATTGAGAATGCACATAGCCAAGTGTCAGAACAGATTTCTAAGGGTATTACAAGCTAGCTGCTGTTTGCTTCTCTTGGATACCATGTCTACTGTCAGCATATATATTGAAATCAGCAGGCTAATTTGCAGATGCACTGCCAGCCCTGATAGGTGCCTGCAGCTCTTGTGCCAAGTAAATTTGTTACTCTGATTAAATCTCTCAAACTCTGCTCTCTGTCTTCACAGAGCAGCCTCGTACTGAGTCTGAGTGGGAGAACAGCTTCACTCTGAAAATGTTTCTTTTTCAGTTTGTCAATCTGAACAGCTCTACCTTTTATATAGCATTCTTCCTTGGAAGGTAAGACCAGTATCTGTACCCTTATGTTCACAGAATATAGTAGAGAGGAGAAACACAACTGTCTGTAACGAAACAAAATGGGAGTGTATGACCAAGCATCTCCAAATGCAAATTCCACACTAGCAAGATGGGAGAGATTATTTCATTCTCTTTTAAAAGACCCAGAAACAGACATATTATTATGACTTCCTAGCACCATATTCCCTCTCAACAATTGCACTATTGGGATCAGGCCTTCCACAGTACTACATGTGCAGGTCACTTTGCTCTGTCTTCATATGTATAATATGTACGGGTAAGTAAATAATTTAAGATAGTCATTTTTTTTTCCAAATACTGAATACTTTGCTTCCTTCCTTATATGATTGCTCTGTTAGCTCTGAACTGAGAGCTATTAGAATTTCTTTTTTTTTCTACAGAAAATGAAAAACTGTATGTGTGTGTATATGTATGTCTCTTTCTGTCTCTTTTTTGCTTTTCTAAAAGCAAAAGATGAGCCTATCAGCAGAGATGGAGTATCCATTAGTGTGGATTATTTGCATGTGGCAATCATTCAGGGGGGAAAACATGACACATTCACAGAAGGCAGGTGCCTGAGCCCTCATTAGCGTATGAGGAAATGGTCTGGTGGTTGAAAGTCAATTTCCAAAGCCATTTTCCAAATTGACGTAATCAGTTTTATTCAGATTTGCTCCCTCCTCTGCATAGTAAACATTAAGCAACAGAGTATTTTGTATTCATATAAAGCTGGAAGTAAAATTATACTTTGCACTCCATGTGAATTATATTAGGAAACTCCCAAAACTTTTTTCAGCGTAACAGCTTCTCTAGATCTATCAATCCTGCAAGCATGACATGAGGAATAAAACAACAACCTGAACTTTCTTTCCCTTTTGAGAGCAGAGGGCTCATACCACATAGTTGATGTGTATTCCTGTGTTACAGATTTACAGGACACCCTGGTGCCTACTTGAGGCTGATAAACCGCTGGAGACTGGAAGAGGTGAGTGTTCCCTGGCTGCTGTGTAGCTGCAACAAGCTGCACTGATTTATCTGCTGCCAGTGTGGCTGCAGCCCTCAGAGCAGGCACATCCCTCTGCCTACCTGTTTCTGAGTATATTCCTGGGTTCCGGCTTGCTAACTCTAAGCTACTGGCGTTCTACCGTCTGTGCAAAAACATCTGCTCATTGATAATTAAAAACACACATCTGTGTATTTTTTGCAGGGCTCTTCATTTGACTAGCAATGACGAATGATTTAAAATGTGCTTACTTTTTTATTTTAGAAGGTTTTATCCGTGAAATAAATTGAAGTCAGATATGAATCTGGTGACTTTTTGACCACCTAAAATGTTCTCCTCTCTCAGCTTTTTCAGTCTTGCTAACCAGGGAGTTAAAATAATACAATAATAATAATAATAAAACAAAAAAAACCAAAAACAAAACAGATAAATACAAAGATACATTTGAAAATTGATCAAAACTACAGAACAAACTTCCCAGAAGAGTTAATGTCCTGGTGTTTGATATTGATAAATCCAGACAGATTTGGAGAGGGATTGGCTTTGTAAATCACTTAAGGACCAATCTCATTTTTTGTTTCACATATATATATATGTGTATATATATATATTTGCAGAAGTCATTACTGGAGGTGAACAACATCAGTGTACAGATCAATAATGTAGCCTCTAGTATGAAAGTAGATAATATACTACCATTGGTCCAAAATGGGCCAGGCTGACCTAACATCCCATTGCTGCCAAAAGGAGGCAGTTTTGCTCTTCCCTTGAGCCTTCCTCCAAATTTTTCCTTCCTCTTCTTCCTTTCCATTGGCTATGATGCTCTTCCCATCTTGTGGGAAGCCTACTGGGTTTCTCGTATCAGCAGAAACCCTTTCCTTTTCTTGTCTGAGTTAGTTAATTTTTCTGATAAGTTACTGGACTGCAGCAGCTCCAAGAGGTGTCGGGAAACTGGGAAGGGGAAGAAGCTCATGTGCGGGAGCAGAGACAGGAGGAAAAGGGAGCAGAGCCAGGTAGGGAAGTGTGACGGTAAGGGGTCACAGGTTGGTACAGTTCGTCTGCTGAAACTGAGATGCACCCACATGTCCTCCTAAAGGGAGAAGAAACATTCCTCAAGATGGAGGGGAAAAAAAAGTGCTTTAAACAAGATAAAACAACAATACTACCACCAAATACCAAGCCTTGAGAAAAAATATTCATCCCATGTATTTTCACCAGAAGTAGTAAGTCCCTACTGTTTTGCCAGATAGACACCCATTAGCCTTCTGTGCAGTTGTTAGATGAAGCCAAGTTCAAACCTTTATGCCCAGGATATAGTCCCCTGGCTGTGGCCGTATTCAGGTCACAATGCAGGTGGTGTGTTAGTGATGTTACGCCTGTAACGTCCGTGATGTTTTGTTAGTGCTGAACCTGTCCTTCTTAGCCTGTACTGGCTCATTTGGCTGATTCCTAAAAACAGAATGATGATGGTTTAGTAATAAGTCCAGAGAAGTTAGTTAAGAAGCTGCTGGCCTTGCTAATCTGAAGAAAGCCTGAATGAGCTCCACAGAAACCTCAGCAGGAACACTGGCTCTAAGCATCATATCATACAGTGTGGATAAGAACCTCAGAGTGCATTTTATTACAGGTCCTAAGCACTGTCGAGTTTTTCTCTATAGAAGTTAAACAGTTCCCGTTCCAGGTCTGTGACAGTGGTAAGTTTCACTTATCTGTAATTCGCAGGATTTAACAGTGCAGCCTGGATGCCCCTGTTTGGACCTATGGAGTCAATCGCACAAAATGCTTTTTGAGGGCAGGAAGTTTTGGGCATTTTTCTCTTTCTCCGAACACCAGATTGAAAACACATGGAATTACATAAGTTTGTGCTAGCTCAGTCTCTCTCCCAAAAGCAAGACCACTTGTTTAGGCACTGCTAAAACAAGTAAGCACTAGCTGGAGAAACAGAGAACCTTTGTGTGATAGCGAGAGGTTTTTATTTTTTCAATAAAAATAGAAGTCTGATCATTATTTACATTACTCATTAAATAATACCAGGACTATCCTCTGTATATAAACTTTTGTTTGTATGGGCAACCAGGAGGAATTCTGCACTCATTCTTAAAACTGAAGCCTAGTCAGCCTCCTCAAAACATATTGAAATCATTGGAGAAACTGGTATTCCCCGTGCCTTCCTACAGTTGCACAATATGTTAGCATCATTAGTGTGAAAACTGCATTGATTTCTGCTGATTCTGGTTTTTGCAAGGAATTAGGTGATGGGCTTAAAAGACTCGTGATATAGCTTCATACACTCCCATGAGTTTAAATTCATACATATATATGTGTATTATATATATATATAAAATATATATACGCAGCACAGGATTACCCTTAAACATATTACCTAACTACGTACCCTCTTTAAGAAGTGTTTAACAACTCAGCACTCTTTCTGTTTAACCTTTTGTTCTTCTTTTGTGTAGTGCCACCCTAGTGGATGCCTTATTGATCTCTGTATGCAAATGGGTATTATAATGGTGCTAAAGCAGACCTGGAATAATTTCATGGAGCTGGGCTACCCGTAAGTCAATGCCATGCTTATGCCTCTGTAGGTCAAAGAATGTTAAGTTTATTGCTGCCTTCTGACCAGATACATGAAAGAAAAAAAATCCATCCTATGGTAGAGAATGCTTAAGACAGATTTCTAGACATGTAGGGGTAGCTGTAGTATCTGCATTTTTGTGTTGGATATAGTTTTCAACAGTGAAATGTAACTACTAAATAATAATTGAGGAGGAAGTACTTGATTTTATTAAATTTATTTTCCCTGTTTTAAGACTCATTAAAAATAACTGTAGGACTACAGTGTTCCTTACGCAGGAAGTATTGTATGTATCATTTTTATCTGCTTCAGTAAGTTCTAAATTGCATTTCTCCTTGCTGAGTGATAAAAGACGCCTGAAAGGCAGTTATTGACTGGAAAAAAAAATGCCCTGCTAGCACATACATGCTCAGAGGGAGAAAAATGTTCAGACCTGATGCACAGCCAAGTTTCCAGGTGGAAATGCCCCACTTCAGGGCACTGTAGAGTTGTGCCCTAGCTAAAAGGGTTTGACGAGTATTCATATCCTATTTGCTTATTTCCCATTGATTAATACTTGATAGGCAGAGTTAACATAGCAGTTGATGGTGGAGAGCGTGTCGCAAGTCAGCAAGGGAAGAGGAGAACATGAGGGAGTGCTTACGTGTTGGGGAGGTTTGTCCTTGCAGAGCTCTGCGGTGGGATGGGACGTGCCCAGCTGCAGGATCCGCAGCGGGGCGGGCGCGGGGTTCGCTCCCCGCCGTGCAGCACGTGCGGCCGCAGCCTCCGCGCTGACCGAATCCCCCCGTGACGGTCACGAGGTTAGTGATCTGAGTGGGCAGAGTAACCGGGAACCAAGTCACGCAGCACTCGCTGCCTCTCCCGGGTCCCTCTGCCCGTCACCGCTGTGCAGTAGTTACAGCCGGAGGAATTAGCCAGGGAGGGAAAAGAGCAGCAGCAGCAGCAGCAGCAGCAGCGATCCTTCCCTTCCCACTCCCTGTCCCTTCTGCCCGTTTTACTTAGACCTTTTGGCAAGCTGCTAATAAGGCTTTTGAATCCTAATAAAGGGCACCGAGAGGATTAAAGAAGGAGACTTAAGGAGATATAAGGGATCATTTGAGAAGGGCGAGAGATTTAATAGGGAGAATTCTGCTTAAAGGAAAGTCGCTCAGATCATTTTGGAATCACAACACAAATCTGGGTAATGTGAGACGCTAAGACTTGTTCTGAGGAGGAAGGAATTTGGTCTCCAGCCCTTTTATTCCATCGCTGCTGCCCTGAAAGCCCTCTGAAGGAGGACTTATTTTCCCACACCCACCCTTTTCCTTTCTCTGGGGGGGGTGGTGGTGGAAAGTAAAACGTCCTTTAGCTAAATGCATGATTGGAACCGACACTGTGTGGATGATCAGATTGGTGGCAATCCAGCAGTTTACAAACTCGTTGTGCCTCCATCCGCATACTAGCTATAGCATGCCTAGACTCAGGCAGTCACCAGCACTGTGCTTCTCCAAAGGCAGCAGTGGTGAATGTGTCCCCATAAAATAGCCCTATGAGATGAGCTACAGCAGCCTTTATTGTTTGGGGGGATTATTTTTCTTTTTTCTTTTTTTTTTTTTTTTTTTTTTTTTTTTTTTTTTTTTTTTTTTCAACTCTAGTGCTGGCGTGTGCTCCCACAGGGACCTTGGAGACACTGAGGGCAATCTGAAATGCCCCTCAGGGCTCCAGCTGTTCTTTAGTAACAGGAACCTCAAAGGCTGCTGTCACTTCTCTCCCTGGTACCTGTCACATTAGCTTTCGTTTTGAAATTTCTGCCTGAGAGTTAAAAACAAAGTTTCAAAGAAACCTGCCACAGAAACCAGAAAGTTTCCCTGAGTGCTGAGGTTTGAGTGCTAGAGCATTTATTGTTCAGTGGTTACATGTTTTGATGCAAATACTATCGTGTCAGAGGGGTGCTCTGCTTCCTATAAACACCACCTTGAAACCTTCAGAAATGTGAGTCAGTTCTCCTCTCCCGTGTTGCTAAATAAATACATACAGTAACTAGGGGATGAGGTATAAATTATTGCTTCACTTGAAGCTGGGAAACTGCAATTTCAGCTTGGCATTTGACTTGGAAGAACATATACCCATGGAGAAAAAGACATTGCATTACATTGCTCACATTTTTCAGGACATACAAATCAGAAAAAAAAGGACATTTCTTTGGATATTACCAGCAGTCTTCAATGTTAGTAACACATGGGCTTCCCCTCTCACACAATAGGAAATTAATTGAGATGCATCTCACAATATCGGTCTCCCGTTCGCTTCATCCCTCAATTTTCCCTCTTTGTAGGAGTTCAGTTCTCAACTCTCTCACTACCTGACCTCAATCCATCAATCACAATAATGTCTTTTTAATAAGAGTGGATCTTTTTGCCATTTTACATATTAGAGACCAAGATCAAGTGAAAATATTTTTTTTGTTTGTTTGTTTTTCTTTTCCTTTCTCTGCTGCAACTCATATCCCTTTTTGGCCAAGCCTACCAATGCATCTCTCTGACCTGTGGTGTTTATTTCAGATATAGTCATTCCTTTCCTCTCTGGCTCAGTGCCTCCCTCGCTGCCCTTGTTTTCTCCCCTTTCTTTTCTCAAAGAGCAAGATCTTTCCTCTGGCAATTCCTCAACCATCTTGAGATGCAGATAGCTTTCAGGCCAGCGGTTTTCGTGGCCACCAAGTGTGCTGTTCGTAGCCCACCCATTCCTTCGGCCCTTTGTTTCTTTGAGCAATCAGTTCCAGACACCCTATTTCCATCCAAAGATACTTCTGTCCCTCTGGGGTTGCTCAGGGACTCCTTGTCCTGCCCAGCATTGAGCCATGTGGAGATACCAGCTCGCTTGCAGGGAGCAGTCCAGCTGTATGAGCTCTCAATGTCCTCAGTTCTCACTTGGGTTTCACATGTCTCCACACAGCATTGCATTGCACTAGGCTGTATGAACAGGCCCCAAAGTGACTTGCCGTTTTGTGTAGGGAAGAAGCAGCTTAATAAAAGGTTGTCAAAATCTCTCTTTCGTTTTAATAGCATGTAGGCCTCACTAACAGCCCACCAGCCTTATCTGTTTGCACACCGATTTCACTGTTGTCAGCCATGTGTATTACTAATGCTGTGCCTTCCTGTGCTTTGGGAAGTTCATTATGCAAGGTATGTTGTGCATGTTTAGCCTCCGCCAGTTGTGCCATGAGCAGTCAATAACATTCTTTATTTTGTTTCTATACTTTATTTGGAAATGTAGACTAATTCAAAACTGGTGGACCAGGAGAAAGCTACGACAAGAGTATGGCACGCAGAGGAAAACAAGTTTCCCACAGTGGGAAAAGGACTACAACCTTCAGCCTATGAATGCTTACGGACTCTTTGACGAATACCTAGAAATGAGTATGACACTGACCACATTTCTCTCTCTTTTGCTAGATTTTAACCTTTTTGTTGATGTTGAGGGCTCTTGTATTCTTTTAACTAATGCTGAATGAAGCTAACAAGACTACAAAATGATTTTCATTCTCACAAGTCAGGTGAGGAATGGGAGTGAGTTTTTCCAGAACAGACCAAATCAGTGCAGCTAACCACACTGCCTCTGGTTTGTAACCTCGCATTTGTGAAACACGTCTGAGGCTCTGAAGGCAAGGGTGTTTTCCAAACTGCTGCCCGCTTCTTTGCTTGTATGCACTTCTGTACACCTTTGCTGCTTTTTACTCAAGGAAATTTATTTGGACTGTTATTTTCCAACTCTGTGGCATGGAGCTATATGCTTATTTATGTTTAAAATTTGTCACTGTTTGCTCCCTCACATTTACGAAGCAGCTTGCTGCTAAAAGCTGTTGCTTAATCTAGAGAAGAGTGGCGGGTAAATTATGTAAGAAATGCTAGAGAACAAGAACTTTTGCCTTATGTGACTGAACTTCACATGCCATGAACAGTTTTTTCTTTTTCTATTCTTTTTAAATAAATTGAAAGTTTGACAGTCTGAGAAGCTGCTTTTATAAATTTGTCTGAGTGGTTTCAAATGGCTGCCCATGACTGCACTGCAAAAAGAAGTGTATTCAGCTCTTAGCTTGGCAGGTACTGAGAGATCATAGCTGAGACTGGAGTAAAAATATTCACTCTCTAACAGTGCCACTTGTTGACCTCCAAACTTCTCTCCAAATTACAAAATCTGAATGTGGTCTTTTCTCCAGATAGATGCACATTTGTGCTGTCCTCCTGGCTCTGAACATTTGGGAAAGAAATGCTGTACAAGAGTCATTAGACTATCATATAGTACAGAATAAGGTGAAATGTTGTATTTGTCATCTTCCCTGTATCATGCCTTGCTATCTGAGACCTTGGGGTAGAATCTCGACAGTTACATTATGATCTTTCTTTTCTAGTTCTTCAGTTTGGGTTCACAACCATTTTTGTGGCAGCTTTTCCACTGGCACCACTTCTGGCCTTACTGAACAATATCATTGAAATTCGGCTTGATGCGTACAAATTCGTTACACAGTGGAGGAGACCTTTAGCCTCACGAGCCAAAGATATAGGTGAGCACTGGGTGTGGGTGCATGTGTGAGTACCCAGGCACGCGTGTGTGTGTGTGAGAGCCCATGTGCTTGCATGTGTGTGTGTGGTGTTGATTTTAAGGCAAAGCACTGAGCGCCTCAAGCAAGGGTGATTTAAGCAATTTTCAGTCTTCTCCCCCATTACTGAAGCATGGTTTCACTGTTAAAAATATCTTCCATTATCTAATGCCAATCTATTCTGGCAATTAATAGTATATATTGGAAAATGTCTCTTAATGGCTCTCTGGGTCACTTATCAGCTATGATGTTTCAATGAAGTGATCGGTGTTCCCTGCAGGTTTTTCTTGTGGCAGACATGATGTGTGACCACATGTAGTTGCTCAGCTTGGATATAATAACCAGACAGGGCAGATGAAACACGAAAACCAAACTAGAACAGCTGCTGTTCTGTAGCAGTGCTGCATGTTTTCTAGATGGCATTAGCACCTTGGCCAACAAACTCCCCTGTGAATCTAGGGCTGTGCCCACTAGGTCTCTGCTTAGGTTAGTCTGGGAGGGTCTAAATTCCAAGAAACAAACTGCTCCCAGTGACCCACCTATGGTGCTAAACATAGGCCTTGTGTAGCTTGGAGGTCACCCAGCCACCCACTGCTGCAGGGGCTCTCTGAGCGTGTCTTGACTATGGTCTGATCTCCTCCAGTCTTGCAGTGTGCAAAAGCTTAACGCCTCTGGAAAAGCATAAAATCAACTCATCCGCCCAATGCTGTTCCCTGGTGTCTTTGGATGGGTAAATAGATGCCCTGCTGCATTGCTGAAAGCACCATATTTAGCCCAAAACTTAGAACAGCAGAAGGCAAGGCTTTCTGCTCTAAGGGCTGTATACAACATATCTAAACTCTGTGTCTGAGTAAGGCCTTGCAGGAGAACAGGGCAGAACTAAAGCGCAGTTATGTACAAGCAAGGACTTCAGCCCGCACACAACATGCACTGGAAACACAATTTCTGGAAGGAGAGTTGTGTAATTTAAGGAATAAAAGCATGAGGAGGTAGATTTTTTTTTCCAGCCAGACTCAGGTGTGCTTCCTCAAAATGTATTGGTCCCTACTGAGAAAATGTTTAGGGACAGTATGATATGTCATCAAAATCAGTAGATGTATCTAGCCTGCTTTTGGTGGGATTCTCAGGGTTGTTCCCTGTGACCAAGTCACTGTGAGCCCATACTGCAGAGCTGTAGGTCTGTTCAGATTGGGCCCAAAATGCCCAGGTCAGGCCTAGGATCCCAGTGTGCCCTTGTCCATGTACATCTACATTATTAGCATGCCATGACAGCATGGGTACGGACAGGAAATGGTAGCACCCAAGGCCTCTACAAACACGGGCAGGCTGTGAACTGCAAGTTCTCTGAAGTGGCAAAGCCTCCTCCGAGCATCAGCTTGGGTCCATTGAGGTCCTGCAGTTCAACATGCAAGTTATTTTTACTCAGTAACTTTCTAATAGAAATTGTATTAAAAAAAAGAAAAGAGAGAGAGACAGACAGAGAGGGTTGGGATAACTCCTTCAGATCATGTAGCGTTTGAAGAACTTTTCTCCATATTTCCCTGAAGCTAACATACTCTCTTTTTTGGACAGGAATCTGGTATGGGATCCTGGAAGGCATTGGAATTCTCTCTGTTATCACAAATGCATTCGTTATAGCTGTGACGTCCGATTTCATCCCTCGACTTGTTTATGCTTACAAATACGGACCTTGTGCAGGCCAAGGAGAAGCTGGGCAAAAGTAGGTTTTCCTTTGGGACAATTATTGTGTATTAAAATTACTGCCGCCTTGAATATATGCAGCAGTACTCTGTGTATGTACGGCCAACCCAAAATTTATTGCTTGTGCTTAGGTAACAGATATTAGCCCAGGTGTTGACATGTTGTATATTCATAGGATGAGTTGCCTGGGTAACTATAATTTATTACATCAGTTCAAGGAAAACATGGCAGAAGCATTAGGGAGATTTGGTGGGTGTAATAGTATGCTATTTCCATCCTTGATTCCCACCTGCACTTCCCAGCTGGTGTACATGGATATAGCCCTCTTCAGTTATGAGGCAGTGCTGGTATTTATCAGATACAGATTTAATCAACATTTTAAACTTGTTCACTAAGCTTTCTTTTTTTTTTTTCCTCCTGATGTGGTATTCAGTATGCATTGCCTTGAAAAGCAGTGTCTGTCTAGTGAGAAGCAGCAATTCCCAACCAATAAATCAAGGTATAGTTACAGGATGGAGTAATCTGATTTCCTTCTCTTACATTAAATTTTTCGGGAGACGTTTTGGAGCTGAATCCCTGCTCCCTGAGCAGCCTTTCTCTCAGTAAGCACTGAGATGGGGCCAGGATGTGCACCCCTACCAGCATGGGGGAGTGTGGCCGCTAAATGGCAACGTTTAAAACCTGCTCTGTCGGGCTTCCCCTTGTGCCAGAACGAATTTCGTAAGACATTGAGCCACTAGCACGGATTTTACTGCACTATTGATTTTCTCAGGACCACTGTGAAAAAGCAAAAGCTTTTAAAAAGTTTATTCTTATAAAGAGGCAAATATGATTCACTAACCCCCTAAGTAGTTCTGCATAGGGGAAGTAGCTTGGCTCAAGGGGAAAGCTCTTGTCATCTTGGAAACATCTTGTACATTGAGTTTGCACATCTTTGACATTTTTCTATGGGAGCTTCTCAGGTAAAATCATCAGATAATCTGTGGAGGAACCAACATAGATAGAAAGGTTTTTTGTCACTGAGTAATTTGAATGAGGTGGCTGCTTCTCTCAGAAGACATCTGTGAGTGTTAGACCCATGTGATACACACTGAAACTATATATAAAAAAAAGTAATTAACTTAAATCCCAAACTAGAATAGATCCTTTACAAAATCCATTTTGGTTTGATATAGGAGACCTGGCCTTATACTGCTGTTGTTATAATCCCTCAGTACTAAGCCAGATAGATAGTTCAAATCTCCCTGAGTTGTTATCTCTAATTGTTGTGCCAGAGGTTCAAAAAGGTGAATATGAATGGTTCTCCATTCACATGGGGCTTGCTGTGCAGTAAGAGTATGAATTTTACATTCCTTGAGAAACTATGTAAACATGCTGTGTGGCTTTGACTCAAAATCCCAATATATAGACTGATTTGGAATTTAAATTAAAGGATCTATTTAGGCAGCCTGAGACTCTTGGTACCCCTAGCAGTTCTTGGCAGGACATAACTAGCCGTCAAACTCTCCATTAAAGTGATTTTCAACCATGGGTTGCCTCACCCAGAGTTCATCTAGGCTCATCTTAGCTACTTGTCCAAATACCTGTAGGATGGCTGCTGGAATCAAGGCATTGTTTGAGAGGTTTTTTTGTTTAACGGGTGTTTGAGAACCACTTTCTGTTGCAGGCTTAAACAGACCATTTTCCTGCCACTGTAAGTCAGAATTGCCTGGAAAAAAAACCTACTGAGAGAGATATTTAGAAGCTGTCCTTGTGCTGTTTAAATCAGTTTTGTGCAGTACTATTCATTTGGGTTCCAATACTATACTTGCAGAGTATGCAGTATATCACATGGAATAGTTTTGTGAATAGCTTAGGTTATATCTGATCATTTTTTGTGTTGGAAAATATGTTTAAACAGCTTTTTGATTAGCTCAGCTCAGCGTAACTGTTAGGAGAACAGAGCCAGCTTTGTTCCCTTCGTATCTTTGTTCCTTCTTTGTATCTTGAAATCTGGCAACCTGGGTAATGCTGCGGGAGTTCCTTAAGTTCTAGATTTGAACATGATTTGTATTGAAGTTACTCAATACAGCTGAGTGAAGAATTTAAAGCTTTCTCAGTCCCGCTGCTCTGCCCAGACCTGAACAGTGAGCCCAGCCTTACCCACGCTTGAAGCTGTGCAGAGGGAACAGCACAGCATTCTTCCCTCAACTTCATTAACACTGAATTTGAGCTTCTTCGTGACTCTCCAACAGCCCTTTGTCAGGCATTATGCATTCCCCAGTCCCTAGTGTTCTGCAAACCTGTGTCTCTGAGTGCTCAGTCACACTGAAATCATTCAGTGCTGAGTTCCTTTGATTAACTGGAAATTTCAGAGGGAAAAAAAAATGTCCATTAAGTCCAGTTATTTCCATGAGGTGTTTTAAATCGATCGCTTTTCCATTTAATTTAATGTCCTTTGTGCTTGTGTTATGAGAGTAACAGTGGAAGTATTCCAATTATCTCCCTAGTGCCACTCATTATCTTTTCTACTGTGTCAGCTTCTAGTAAACTCTTTCCTAAGGTAGATAGTTTCTTTAGTTGCTCGTCCTCCATAAAAGCCTGCCATTGCTTCACCTTTATGGCTAAGCTGACCCACTTCAGCATTTCTGTCATGTTGCCTCAACAACCTTTTCAAATATTAATAAGTGTCACAGTTAACTGTGGATTTTGTGAAACCCAGAAAAAACATCCTCCTGGGTACAGTAGATAATGGGAGAACCTTGCTGTGCCCTCACTGTCCAGGACTTTCTTCTTCTCTAGGTGTATGGTTGGCTATGTCAATGCCAGTTTATCTGTATTTCTGGTGTCTGACTTTGAGAACCGTTCAGAGCCAACATCAAATGGAAGTGAATTCTCTGGTTCACCCTTAAAATATTGCAGGTAAGCATCTTGTTAAAACCCCTCTCTCTTTGTAAGGCGCTGCAAGGGAGAAACACCATGATACTTTTTAACTTAAAAAAAAAAAAAAAAAAAGGTAGCATAAAAAATAAAAGTGTACTATTCAATACACACTAGTGAGAGCAGTCAAATATTATTGCAGAACTCTTTCCTTACAGCTGAAGGAGAAGCTGAAAAACGGGTGTCTTGCACGTGTTCAGGATTTGAATGAGGTTATGGACTAAATCAAACACAGTCCCTATTATCCTGGAGATAATGTGGTCCCTCAGGGCTAGTAATGGTTGGCTATGGTTACTTAGATACCAGTGAGTTGAAACTGCCATTGGGTTACAGCATAACACATACACCATGAAGCCAAATTGCCCAGGAGTGAATCACTGCACAGGTCTGTCTAGCCTCAACAGTGCCTGTCCTGAGCTTGCTTTAGCAGTCCAACATCTCTTATCTGCTGAATGAGTAATGTGTTTTTATGCTTGCTCATGGGTGTCATTTTTAGTAATAATCATGTACTTCTGATCATCTCAGTTTGCAGATTGGACAAATAGCTGTCTGTGACGAGCTTGTAATGAGAGAGATAAGCAACTGATTAATATTAACAGGCCAAGGAATTAAGGGATCTACGTAAAGATCTTAAAAGGGGTCTCTGACAAAAAATAGCAAATGACAAATATACTTGCTATGTTTCTATTGCAGTGTTGGTTTACCAGCCTGAGTCCTGGTAACTGCAGATTCTGATCACTTTCTCCCTTTCTTTCCCAGCTTCGGGCATTGGCTTGCTGCTACTCAAAGCCAGTGGTAGAAATCCCATTAATGAATGCAAAAGTTGTTCTCTCAATATCCCATACATGGAAGACTATTAAAATTGGTGCCCCTAATCTCTAGAAGATAAATCTGTTCTTTGGAGGTACACTGAATTTGATGTATACCTACCCTTGATTGAAGATGTCTTGGTTCCTCTGGCTGAGTTTTTCAGCTACTTAACCCATCTGAATTCTGCTAAAAAATTCAGTCATTTTAACTGTACTTTAAGATAGATATTGATAAGGAAGGAAAGACTTGTATAAGCGTAGACATTTTTCCAGGAAGGGCAGTCTATCAGAGCCCCACAGAAGTGACCACATTCTGATGCCTGTATGCAACACAGATGTTCCTGTGCTGCTTTGGTTGTTTGTGAAGGTTTTCTGTATTTCTGCATGTGTAGACCTTGGTTCCTAACAAATTCAAAAATATGAGACACTTTGCTGAACTGGGACCTGAGCCAAGTTATGAAACATCCTAAACTTTGAGGTCAGCATGCTAACTGCAAGGAAGATCATCCCAGATTGAAGAACTTGTA
Source organism: Eudromia elegans (assembly GCA_003342815.1). Lineage (NCBI taxonomy): Eukaryota > Metazoa > Chordata > Aves > Tinamiformes > Tinamidae > Eudromia > Eudromia elegans. Next base: position 349,809 of record PTEX01000289.1, read on the forward strand.
CTGGAGATAACACAATTTAAGAAAAAAATGTTGCTGACTAAGATCCCAAAATGCAGTTTATTTTGTTTTGTATAGCACCTTCTGAAATCTCAGAAGGTGACACTTAAGGGCGAATGTAGATTAACTCTCATAAAGAGGAAATTGCTGTTTATTTCTTTTGCTTGTCTGAGTTTTCTTTAGTTTCTTACAACTGACTTAGAGATCAAGCTTTATTATTTATTGTGGCATTTTCATTGTTCTTTATAATGAATTTTAAATCCCACATAGGAAACAAAAACAAATTTCCCACTACTTTTAAATTAAGTTTCTACAACGTTATTTTGGAATTACAACTATGCTAACTGAGCTGCGCTCCAGAATGGTCACATTTTCCTGATTCATGATTTGTTCACGTAGTTTTGGAGTTCTTGTGGATCCAGCTTTCACAATAGACATCTATCTCTTAGTACTTTGTTGAGATCTGAAGTCTTCAAAGAACCTTCCTGTGAGCCAAGGCAGTAGATCACTTTCTGACATAGACTCTGTTAAGGTCAGAATCACTTTCCCCTAGACTTTGGATGCCTGGGCTTCAGACAGAGACTTAGTAGAGCTGCTCAGGCTTTCCCCCAGGGATGCCCCAAAGGCCAGATGCATACCTGTTGGTCTTGGGAATGTGCTTGGGTGCTCCAAGGTATGAAGCAAACTGTGGCAAGTGGAGGTGATCAGGGTGTTTGCTTAGCATTGTTACAAATAAAACACTAGCGTAGGCGTAGCCTAAGAAATAAGCAGCAGTTTTGGTGAATAGAGATTATTTTGGTGCCAAAAAGATACAGACAAAGAGCGATGGGCTTGTGATTTGCTCTTGCTCTTAGGTGGCTGGCTAGGAGCTTGCTAACTACCACACTCTGTTTGTCTTCCAGGTACAGGGACTACCGAGACACTCCCCACTCCGCGGTGCCCTACGGTTACACGCTGCAGTTCTGGCATGTCTTAGCAGCACGGCTGGCTTTCATTATCGTGTTTGAGGTTGGTGGCCGTTCCATTGGAAAGTGTATTTGTTTCTCTGCTGTAACGAAAACAAAAACATGCAATAGATTTCCATCTAAGGCTTTTCCACTAGGCCCAACTGGGATGGTAGCAGTTGAGCTTTTCCTGTTAGTTTCTGATATTTAGATCGTAGTTTGTATTTCCCATTCTGTTTTCTGAAAAGTATTTCAGTTTTAACTAAAAGGTGAACACAACACTGATAAAACTCACAAAGTAAATAAAAGCGTCATTTACTTCCCCTATTTGCATATCAGCATCATATTTTTCATTATCAAATCTGTGTTGGCTGAGAAGCTGTATGCTGACAAATGTGTGAATAAGGGATGAAAGAACCTGAGAGGAAAGGATGAAATCTGAAGAATTTAAAGAATTAAGAATTTAAATTAAAGATCATTTAAACATTTGCAGGAGTTTTTTTACATGCTAAAAATAATGCTATTATATTAGTGCTTACTGTCAGAATCTCAGAAATTTTTAAGACAAGACCAAGACAAGTCAACATCAAATAACTCTTAATGAATGGGCGATTCAGAGGAAGAAAGAGGGGAAGGAAGAAGAATAAACTAAGATCATTTACCAGCTCCTGAGGTTTGAATTTCTGATGCTTGAAAATCCACGTTTTCTGCTAGAAATGAGCTGCTCAGCATACCTCTAGCATGAGCAGGATGAAATGCCTTGTACAATGTGAAGACGCCAAACAGAGAACAAACAGGTTTTTGAAGTCTGTCCCCCTCTCTGAAGTCATAGCAACTAGGGCTTCCAACATAGATATATAAGTTGCAATCACCATAGATTATTGGCATACCCTTTATGAGCACATATTGTGTTTCTGTCTCAAATAATACTGTGTAAATTCATTCTGACCTGGGATTTCAAAACACCTCTTTGAATCGCAGAACAGAAGCATTTGAGTTAGAAGGATGCTGAGGAGCCAATTTTTTCTTTTTGTACAGAAAGCAGTTCATCCCATTACCAGAGGAATATTCATTCCTAGCAACCTTTAAAGTAGTGGGTCAGACTGTACTCCTGTCTGTCTCATCCTCTAACGCAGCACCCTATGCAGGTATTGTATTCACCCGTTAAGGCATGAGCTTCAACACACAGAGTTTGAGTGTCAGGAGCAGCTTAACATAATGAACATTGTGCTCTGCCCATGTGAACTTGCTGTATAGGCATGGTATATCTGTACTGATGTGGTATATCAGCACGTATATCGGTGTTTTTTGCTGATGGATTTGCTGATGTGTGGCTGGGGCACCCCGCCCAGAGCTCTTGATCCTGCTCCTTACGTGTCAATGTGTCTCAATCTCCAGATGTCTCCAGGCCTGTGGATTTCCACAGCTACTTACTAGGTGCCAGGAGTTATCAGTGACTGCTAGGAGACCTTTGTATCTCACTCACAACAGGCATCTGTGGCTTTCCCTCCCTTCCCAAATGGACATTTGCAGCAGAAAACATACTTGTCTTTGTCTACAGAGAATTTTTTTTTTTTTTAGTGAGGGTTTTACATCTATTGTAATAGAATATTTCTGGATTAGATAAATAATTCAAGATATTTCTTTCACAAATTTATATACTAACTCGGCTCAGGCACCCCTTGGCACTGAGCAATGTAGTAGTGGTTATTTTGGCCTAATTCATAAGCAAAGATTTTTCCTGTCACTTTTAAAGGAATTATTTGTCCAGGCTTAAATTAGCAGTCTTTGATGGTGCTAAGGCTGAAGAAGCTATTTTATTTTATTTTATTTTATTTTATTTTATTTTATTTTATTTTATTTTATTTTATTTTATTTTATTTTATTTTATTTTATTTTATTTTATTTTAGCAAAGGAACAGCAAGATAAACTCTGCTGCTTTTTTCTGTTGGGAGCAAAGTGCATAGAAACACATGTCATATTTTCTCTTCAGTGTCTCTCAAAGGAAGGATTTGGATTGGAATACCTTTATTTCTCCCATCTTTAATGAGTGTCTGATCCCATCTTGCTGAGGTGCAGGATTAGTCTGTTTTTCTATTCCTCCTTTCAAATAAAATGAATAAATATTCAATCAGAATCTTTTAGGAAAAGAAAAAAAGAGACTCAAGCAATCCTTTCCCATCCCACTCGAGCTTTGCTATGGCATGCCTAAAACATGATGTATAAAAGGGCAATTACTTTGTGTTTATTTAGGATGTTTAGTAAATGTGAGCATGTTTTGGGGTAGGGTATGGAGTGTAAGAGAACTGCTTTTCTTTACATTGATAGTTCACTGGTTTGAATACTTGCACAAAGATTTTGTGAGGAAAAAAAAGTGTTACATCACTTGATCCACTATAGAGTGATCCACTAATACCAGGTTCTTTCCATATGAATCAACCGCAAAGACTGAGCACAAGGGTTTGAACACACAGAAAGCAGAACAACTGTGTGACCTCACGTGGGCCTGGCAGCCTTTGGCCTTTGCTGAGCTCCACTAGCCAACGCCTTCAGCTGGAGTCTTGGTGGGAAAAAGCTGCATGATTTGTTTTCTTCAAATGTAGGAATGGGTTTAGTTCTGACACGGCTTCTACATGTGTGTTGAATGGAGATGTTCAAGAGGAATAGAAAGCACTTGCTTGCTTCCTGAGCATATATTCATTTCAACCCTTTTTGTTTCCACAGCACCTTGTCTTTTGCATAAAGCACGTGATTTCCTACTTAATCCCAGATCTCCCAAAAGATTTGAGAGATCGGATGAGGAGAGAGAAGTACCTCATTCAGGAAATGATGTATGAAGCTGAACTAGAACGCCTGCAGAAAGAACGGAAGGAACGGAAGAAGAACGGAAAATCTTATCACAATGAGTGGCCATGATGGGGTGAGGAAGGAACTGCTTAAAGAAAAATAAGAATTATGTTCATAAGAATCTCTGTCTTTTCTATACTAGAAAGTGCAAAAGAGGAATAGTTACTGTATGCTGTGTGCCCTTAGCATGGGCTAATATGGGCTGTGTGACTATATTTAATATGATGCACATATTACTTAAGTGTTTTGAAATGAGAGGGCTTATAGGTGTAGTCTTCTCCAAAGCTGTCAGAATGAGCAGACCAGGCCAATGTAATGATAGGTAATATGGCTTGGGAAAAAAAGGGACCAAAAGGAAACGTGCTGTCCCTCATCTCTCTAGCCTCTGCCTTCCTGCACTTTGCTCCCTTGCAGCAAGGAGCTTCCTGCAGTAGTGATTCGTTTTCTTACATGAAGAGGATGAATGGCACAGCAGTTGCCTTTATCAGTGCTCCTGGCCCAAACCTCAAGTCGCCATGGAGCAGCATAGTCACTGAATGAATTGCAGGATGGCTCTGCTTTACATTGACTGGGTGCCAAAATGAGTGGGAAATCCAACTGATGGTCATGGGTTGTGTTCCTGTCTGAAGAACCAGTGAATTTGTTTGCTAGTCTTTGCCTTAGCTGAGAGCAGCTATGGGCACTGCCCATGTGGACAGCAAGAAAAGAGAGATATTTCTGCCTCTGTAAATGCCATCCTGTGAGATATCAGTGCTGAGTATGTCAGTAGGTCCCACCCACAATGTGCAGGTGTGTATTGCACTTGCAGTCTGGGTTCTGTTAGGCACCATCATGTAAAACCACATCCAAGCCCAAATCAGATGCAGCTGGCTTATTTTACAAACCCTGTGTGTAATAACTAAGAAAACAGGTGACAACAGCTAGGTAGTTTGCTAGGTAGTAAAATGAGACATAGGTCATATTTAGAATCAGTGTTATCCCTAGGAATTTCAGCCTTTCCTAACTCCTCCAGTAAGAAATGTCATGTCATGTCATGTCATGTCATGTCATGTCATGTCATGTCATGTCATGTCATGTCATGTCATGTCATGTCATTGTAATCTCCATAATTTCTAAGATCTGAAACGAAATGTATTACAAAATGAATGACCTCCACTTCTAAGCAACCACTGCAATCTAATGTTCCAGAAGAAATAAAGTGCAGCAAAAGTGCAATAGATAATAATTGCTTTGGAGACCAATTTTCAATATAGCTACATTCTGATGAATTTTCATAATATTACATTACTAAAAGCTGTGTCAGATTCCGCTCCAGATGAGAGTTTCCCAAGCTTATTCTGAATATGACACTGAAAGAGGCTCTGACCTTCCTGACACATCCTGAGTGCATTTCTGTGGCTCAGTGGTGACCAGTCAACTCACAGATGTTTCTGTGCAACTACTCTGCAAAACAGGTTTGGCCTTTGTCCATCAAAGTTATGTAGCAGAACACTCAGGGCAGATGACCCTTTTTTATTTATGTTTCATTAGAAAAGTGTAAAACCAATAATAGGCTAATGATAATAAATGGACTTCTAAAGGTCTCTAGCTCGCCACTTTATTACCAGGCCCTTATTTCTGATCTGATGATTGGTTTCATTTAAGCCTCCAGGTGATGGTCCTGTATGTTTTTCACTTATTCCAGCTCCCCAAGAGCACAGCCTTGAAGAGAATGAGAGAAAATGCCACCTCAAAGCATGCCACAGACATTTTCCATAGCAAGCAGGACAGCTCACATCAAAGGATTTACTGTGAAATCATCTTGCAATCAGCATAGGATTGATCACCATAGACTACTCTTGACAGTAAGCATGTACTTAACAAGCAATTATACACCAGTTTTTAAAAACTAAGGAAAAAAATGTATATTGGGGCTGTTTTTCAGCCTGTTTGCTATGTTTTTTGAATTCTGTCCCATGCTGATTTTACAAATCTTAGAATAACAAATGTAAATGAAAAACCTGGATACTTTGACGAAAAGAAAGCCTACGTATATAACATCATCTGCTTTCAAGCCACCAAACACTGAAACTTTGTTTACAAATAAGTTCTTTTCTTTTTTTAATTTCAAAAGTTTCTGAGGGGATTTGTGTTATTTATCATATATATAATATATATATAATATACAGAGAGATTGTTTATTTGTAAATAGAAAAATCCTATGGAAAGAATGTCAAGTTTTCACTCTTAAAAAAACATCAACATAAAGCCATGTTTTATGCTTGTATAATGCGACGCAGTAAACTTTAAAATAAATTATGCATATGAAATCTTTGCTGTTTGGCTTTCATTAATTCCTTTATCTATACCCTATCTTTCCAGAAGGCAGGCACACCAGAACAGTTAAAGCAAATGTAAATGCAGACCAAAAAGGACCAAGATCCAGTTGGTACCTTCTCCCTGCGAATCCTCTGCATGCTGACATTGTCACATGCTGTTACGATCATATTTTGGCTCCTTTTTAATGTTCATACTTGTTTTCTCTCTTGACTCTACTGGATGCTAAGTGTAGCTTATTTCAGCATGCTCTACTACTTTGTGGGATGAGCTTCTAGCTGGAATACATATGGGATCAGGACGGAGGAGAACAACAGAAACACTAAGAATGATCTTGCTCCTTTATCTGTCAAGACCTTGGCTATGGGTCTAGCTAGACGAGGAGACTAGAAGGTCCCAGAGCAAATCTCAAAATTAAATGCCTTAATTAGTAATGTCAATAAAAATAAAAATAACTAAAAAAACTTTACGGAAAGAAATAAAGTAGAAGGAGTCACTGTGCAACTGCAGCAATCCTGGGAGGTTTAATAGCAAGATATTGGATAATTCCCAGAGTCCTCTGCAAAATTCAAGGATGTTTGTCTCTAAAACTTCTAAAGCAAGATATTTTTCTCAGGAAATACTCAGCTTGTTATCTTGATGATGGACCAACAGATGTTAGAGCTAGACATATGTGGCCCCAACTTCATACCAAAATCAAAACTAATGGCTGCTCAGTGCTTAACAGTTTGAGAATAACTCAAACTTTAAGATACTAATTTATGTGCTTTCTCAGTTTTAATAAATTATGTAAATAATTATGCAAAAATATGGAAGAAAAAAAATGCAACATTTTTCTTAACTGTGATATCTGGGAAAATTAGCCTTCAATGTGTAAAGGAATAAACAAGTAGAAGTCACAGGACATTCAGGACGGTTTAATGCGGGTTTGATTATTGTGCAAACAGTGATCACAGCACAGAGCAGTGCAGCAAGGAACACAGCGATGCTGTTTTATGGGAACCAGCTGGCAGTGACCATCGGCCCCGGGAAGCAGACTCGGATGGGAGGTCAGCACGAACAGAGCGTGTCGAGAGCAGCAGCCCTTGCTGGTGGCCCGGAGGCGCGTGCCTTGCTCGGTAGCACAGAGCAGAGGCACACACCGGTGCTTTTGGTCACGTCTGGGTGCTCGGAAGCAGAGCAGACGTGCGAGCACCTACCCTTTCTCAGGCCTGTGGGCTGGTGAGTACCAGTTATCTTACTTCGGTGCTCAGGAATGCCAAATGCAGTGGCTGTTCCTGGAGCGCCATGGAGACAGGGCCCTCGGCTGGAGGTGCTGCACTCACCCTCCTCCAGCGTGGGAAGCAAACAGTGCCAGAGTGGAGGCGGCCGTCCTGCATCCCAGAAGACCTTCCTCAGGATGCTGCTCTTGCCTCAGATCTCCAATATGGGGAACACAAGATAAAGCACGTATCTGGTCTGTGATTCTCTAGAAGAGGGCAGCCTCTCATAGACCCATTTTTATGTTCCCAACTTGCTCCCTTAGAGGAGTCCTAAATACCCCCTCAGAGCTGTAGCATAGAGCCTGCTGTGCAAACGAGAGGGCAGCTCTGTTCCCTGCCGTGCCCGGGCGACACAGTGCGAGGAAGCCTGGGGAGGCTGCAGCCTCCTCAGGCCCACGAGGACATGGTTGTGGGGACGGCGCCAGGCAGCACCCTCAGCTGCCCAGCCACAGGAGGAGCCATCCCTTCCTTGCCGCTTGGGGAAGGAAGCCTTCCCCAGACACCGTGGTCACTTCCCCTTCCTGGGAGCGGGCGCAGCCACCTGCGGAAACACGGGATGGGCTCTGGCCTCGTAGACAACTGCGACGGCTGCACCTGAGCTGCAGTGACAACAGGGGCCAAATGCACACGAACGGCTGCGCATTACAGCTCTGCAGGTAGCAGCAGTGGAGGTGGATCAGCTTCTCTGGGTACAGCAAAGAGACCATTCATCTGCCATTAACATCCCCGCTACACCAGACCCAGGCCCGTGCAGGAGTGTTCGCTGGCCAGCACTTGGGACGTGGCATGACTGCTGTGGCTCTGCTACATGGACCTGAATAAAGAGCCCAGATACAGCTCACTTCCACTATGAGGACCAGCTCTCTATGGGTAAGACAGGACAGAAGAGTGAGGAAGGGAGTGAAACCGAAGATACTGTTGACTCTTGGCTCCATCCGTTTGGAAGGGCACTCTTGTAGCCCTCAGGAGTGTGCAGAAAGGAGGAGATGCAGGCAACCCAAGAATGAGTGACTTAATGAGTGACTTAATGACAACAGAAATACACAAAGAAACAGCAAAATATTTTCTCAGCACAGCATCAATTTTACAAAGCAGCCAGATGGCACTAAGCATACCCCCTGCACTTTATAAAAACCTTCATTTCCTCCAATCTGATAAGATCTTGCAGTACTAACCTCTTCATACTTTCAAGGTCTTAGAGAGACAAACAGCCATTTCTGGGGGAACTCTGTGATCTTACAAATAAAGAGAAAATGCTGTGGGAACGGAGATTAAAAGCAGGTATTTTTCAGGAGGCTCAGGAACTGGGGGAAGCATTTCACTTCTAAACATCGCCTTAAGCCCTTCTGCAAAGATCCCAAGAGACAGGGAGAGCAAGAAAGACCTGATTCCTCTCTTGACACATTCTTAATGTCAAGGTCATGCAAGGGTGACAGTGCCACAAAGCTCTGCAGAGATTCCTGCCCACAACCCCAGCTGTGATGGTGACTGGTCAATCACAAGAATGTCAACAATGTTTTTAATATATAAGCAGAATTGTTGTCACAGGCTGACATGGCCCCGTGTCATATAGGGAGGTCATTGGCTTTGTCCTTATTGTCCGAGTCCTTCATTTCCATTTGGCCGAAAGCAGGGTTGTCGGTTCCCTCAGATGCCGGGGAGAACGGTTTCCAGTTCAGCACTTTTACTCTCTCCTGCTAAAAAGACAGAAACCATGTGAAGGGCAAGAAAGAGCCTCCTTCTCTTTGACCTGCGTGCAAGCTGAGTCAGGTCCAACTCACACTGCTCATCAGGAGGTCTGGCAGATAAACCCATGTTGCAGCCAAAGCATCAATATTACTCACTGCAGTAGCTGTTATTTTTCTAGGGGCATGACAAAACTGTTATTGCATATTGATACTAGTCATGTAAAATGCTTTTTTCATGTAAAATGTTCCTATCCTGTAAATTGTGTCTAAGGTTTTTTTGGGTGTGCACAGTTGGAACCACCACATTCCAGCCCAGCAATCTGTCATCACTGGACCCACAAGCTGTTGTTTGCCAGCCCTTGATCCTTGAATCCTCTTTGACTTGAAAAGCAGATTAACACACATTGTTGCTTTATGCACTATCTCTGTTAAACATATGGAGAGGTTGAGCTCTTCATGTGCAGAAAGTCTCAGTTGCCCCTCTTTATTTTTGAACAATAACTTTCTGACTTGTGATGCCAACCACTTGCTATCCAACTCCCAGCTCCGCAGCCAGGAAGACACTTTGTTTTTATGACTCCAGGGAGAAATTAACATTGCTGTGGGAATTAGCTTTCCTTTAGCTCCTTTTTTTTTTTTTTTTTTTTTTTTTTTTCACGAGTCTGGAGATTAAATCTCCAGGTGATGAAAACTGATTGCAGTCCATTAAAGACAGTGCAGCTACAGTGAGTGACATCAGCTGGCTAGCTGGTCTCCAGTGACACGGGCAAAGAGCGTGCAGCATGTGCTGCTTTCCATGCACAGAAGCCAAAATCCACAGCATCATAATGAAAGGAGCTGTCCTCGAGGGGTCTTTGTAAACTGGATCATTTCAAAGATCTCATTGCCTCTACTGCAGCCCTTGGAAAGCACTGAACAGAGCTGAGCTTGCATGTTCAACACAGGAGCACACTGATTGAAAGGTATTCTATAATTTACTTTAAAAAGCAAATTCCTCCATTGTAAGGAATGTTTTTTCCACTGTAGCTAATAATTTCTCCCCTTTTCTTTTACCTTGGGGAGGCAGCTAGTAAATAGATACACTGTCTAGAAATATTTTCACTCAAACAGTAGCTTATGTTGTAAACCCCCACAATGCAGAGAACATATGTTTACAAACAGAGGAGGCTTTGCTGGGTTTGAAGCACACCTTGGGCCGGCTTCCAGAGACTCGTGCGGGAGGTTTTTGGCAGGAATGCTGAGAACAGCTCTCTCTTGTCTCAGCGGCTGTTCTGTTGTTCACTGAAGTCAAGCTGTGGCCAAACAGAGCTTCCTTGCCCATGCCAGCTGCTTTTCCCTCACCCTCCTCATGCTCCATCGCTGCCATAAAGCACGCAGTCATATCAGGCAGCATCTACTCATGCTATTCATCCCATCAGGATGAATACCCACAAGGAGAGACTGCTCCACGTCAGCATAAAACTACACTTACCAGCTCAGATTTAGACCATGCAAAGTTGGACAAGAAGTCTTCTTTGTTCAGCAGGAATTTACGGTCTATCTTCTGCTTCAGTCCTCCTGCAAAACAACCAGGTTTCAATCAGGTAGGTTTGGTTTCCACGCGTGAGTGATACATCAGAGCCCAGCTCTGGGCACCAGGACAGGTGAGCAGGGCAGAGACATGCAGTAAGTCATCAGGCAATTACAGACTGGATGTTACTTTCCTTACAGATCATTTCTTTAAAGAATGAACCAAAAATAGTGATTCTAAAACCATGCAGCCTGGGCAGGACATGTGGCACCAGACACTGCCCTGGCCTGGAACCTGGGTCCAGGTCCTATGCTGCCTGTCAGTTCTCCAGAGTAAGGGGAGCCTCACGACAGGTCACGTTGATTTTTAGGGTTAAGAGAATCCAAGCAATCAAGCAGGGTATTGAAGAACTTTTAGGGCATGGAAGTTTAGCGCTCTAGTGTGGGAATATATGTGGAAATGAAAAGAGATGCAGGTGCTGGGAGTTAGTACTGATTTCTACCTGACATTTAAATAAGGATCTTGTGGACTTAAGTCTTAAGACTTAAGGGACTTAAGAAACTTCAGACATAGTCTGGTGTAAGAGTTCTCCTTTGGATTTACTGAGTCAGTAGATTTTTCTGCTCAGTGTCTGTTTTGCTTTACAGATTAACAGTGTGGTGGACAGGCCCTCAGTAGAGGAGCTCCAAATACCTGGATCCCAAGCAGGTAAGGGGAAAATCTTTCCCATGGGCACCTCTACCAGACCTGCACCTTATTCCATGCAGAATGCGTATCAGGGAAGGAAAGAGGAAAGATATGGGAGTTCTTGAGCAGCTGACAAGGAAAAAAAAAGGGTAAAAGCATATCTTATTGGTTGCAAGCTACATGGAAGCTAATGGAACCCAGTCTGTCATAGCCTTAAAGTAGAATAAAAAGAGAGTTCATTTCTAAAGCAATTCTAGACTAGCCTCCTAGGTCTGGAATCCAGCAGCACTAAAGTCTAAGGGATATTGTGGGAAATTGGCTGGACACAATGGTAAAGCTGTGAGAGCAATTGCTTTTATGCTATTTCTGCTGTAGGCAAAGTAGATGATGGGCTTGGTTTGCATGTTAGCAAGGTCCCACAGGATGGAACAGAGTCCTCAGTCTCTTGTGTTTCTTTTACCCCTATACAAGTAGCACAGGGATTACTGAGAAAGAAGCAACATAGCCATGCATAGGTATGCAGCTCTAAGTACATGCTTTGCGAATGTGGTGGCAAAACATGTGCTGCAGGCTCAGACACAATAATCCTTGAGTGCTCTGAACTCACTCAAAGTAAAACTGCTTTTGTCCTGTTGAAGAAGCATAGGTGTATCTCCTTGCTTGGTGTTTTTGCCATGTTCAGGGACAACCATTAAACCTCAGCACCTGCTAGGATCTAATAAAACAGGAAAAATAGATTCATATCTTTTTGCCCGTCATGTTAACTTCTGAAACTTCTGTGACCTTATAAATCTGAAGTCTCTTTTGCTGTGGGCAGAGACAGAGCGTTGGACGTAGAAGGGCTAAGGGAAGACAATGAGTTAGGACAGGAACCTTTAGACGGCGTTTACAACAGGGTCCTTGACACTGTAGCGATGCCAGCTCTCTGCTTGACTGTGCTAGCTTGAAAGAGAACTAAGGCTTGCATTCAGTGATACTCCTGGCACTAGTACCTGTGAGGAGGCTGACCAGTACTCCCACGGATACTGTGAAAAGGGTCCCAAGTGTGCTGAGGTAGAGGTAAGACAAGGAATACCAGTTGTCTGCTATGACAGGTCTGTGAAAAAAAAAAGAGCAGAAAAAAGTTTATCATCTCTGATTTTTTATTCTGGACATTTTTTTCTATGTTTATAGGCTGATTATAAACGCAGAGATACTTTGGAACTAACAAGTGATCTAGTTCTGTCGAATCTCCTCTGAGCAATAAAATGTACATTCAAAATCTCATTTTAAAATTGCAGGGCAAGCCCCTTGATAAGGGAGGGCACTGTTCTGTACTGTGAGGCAGTGAAAAAAGGCAGGCAAAACAGGATGATCTTGTCTCTGCTAGGAATTTGGTAAAAAGCCAAGCACTCCAGCTATCCAGATGAAGGGATAGCATCTTTTGGAGGGGCATGTCATTTAAAGGTATAAAATGCTGGATTAGCCACACGCCACTCTAAAGAGCTCCCCCAAATTGGCAACTGTCTCCCTGCTGTTTACACCGGATTCTGTTCTCCCAGTCAGCCCTTTCCATTGCAGCAGTGACTTCCCCACAGCCACGAGCGAGGCTGGAGGTCCTGCGGGAGGCACGGTGCTGCTGAAGCTGAAGTTGCACCCTCGTGTGTGCCAGTGTCTGCTGCTGACTGCGCAGTGCTCTAAGGTGTGAGGATTGTGAGTTCCTGGGAAATTTTGTTTAGCTCCTGTTCCTACTCTTCCCTGCATTATTACTTGTAGCTGTTACTTACAGTCATGAGTGACAAAAATAAGACTTCTGCCTAATGCAGAGGAGAGAAAAATCCTTCTATTTTGTCCATTATACTCATTACACACTTTTCTTGCTTTGCTGATTAGAGCTATATCTGCACAGACAAGCTGTTGTAGGCAGAGCTGTAAAGCTGGCAAATTTCCCTTTAACCATCTACAGCTTTGATTCATACAGCAAAAGATTGCATGGAAGTTAATCTAATAATCATAAATTTTATTCCTTCCTCAAAGGCATGGCTCCCAGTAAAGCTTATCCAAGCCTTTAGACTCAAATACAGAAGAAAAGCTTTTAAGGTCAATAGGAAGATTCACTTTGACTTCTGTTCTAGGATAACATGGGTAGACGTCACTCTTACAGAAAAAAAAAAAAAAAAAGAAATGTTGCTTCCTAATTAATCAGCTAGATAAAGCAGAAGGCATACTTATATTAACCCAAATGCTAGACATAGGTTCACAGTGTTTTCAAAACAAATAGGCAAATACATGTAGTGTTGATTGGTGATTATGGACTCGCTACCTTGTGTGTCCTTCGGTTTGTGTGTGGAGGAGTGTTGTTAATGGAATTCCTGTTGGTGAAGTGAAATCACTCGAGTTGGATATGTTACACATCGCGGTTGAGAGACTTAGTGGATTAGTCCTCGTGGGGAGAGGAGGGTAATTCTGAGCTCCAATTCCAACCCAAAGTGTAATTATGAAGCCACTGGTGAGACCCACGAACGCACCCTGCAAACCAGAAAATGGAAACTGAATTTAACTGAAAAGCAAAAGTACATGAAAGAACTGGATGAATGATAGTCAAAATAATCCAGACTGGAACCTCCACAGCAAAATGAACACCTGAACAGTTTGGGAGCATTAGAGTTTATTAATTGCTCCTTTGGGAAGCAGAGTTTACTTATCCTTCCTGAGCACAGCCCTCTTTACCATTATACATTTATGATCAAATGATAGCTTTGGGATGCTTCATATGTAGAAAAAGAAGCTTTATTTCAGACTCCCTTTGAACGAAGATAAACCAACTTTTCCCAGTGTGACCTGCTCTCGCCAAAAAAAATCTTCTGCTTTGGGGTCATTTTTTGGGGGGCAAATATGGTTTCAGGATATATATAAAATTTTAAACTTTTAAAAAGGTAAAGGGAGTTATCAGAGAGCCTTAATAATTAATAATTTTCTTGGACTAGCCTATGGGCTGTATTTCCAGAACTGCACAAATAAACTTTAAATGGAATAGATTTTCTTCACAGCTGTTTTTTATAACACTGAAGAATTCCACCAGAACACAGCAACTCAACCTGTATCTTAAAGAGATCTTTTTATCTCTTCCGACTTCCAGATAGGTTTTGAAGACTGCCTGCCTCTCCAAGCCCTTTCATCTTCTGGGTTTTCCATCCCACCAAAGGGATTGGTGGTTGGTGTTTGAACTTGCTGGTTCACTTGGCTGCCTGCATGGGGCAAGTATTTGGGCACCTCATTCCCTACTTTTGCTCAGACAGGTCTCCAGGGTTACCATGGGGCTGATTTTCTCTGCTATATGTCTGTTTTATCACTTCATGGGATAAGTAGGAAGAGGAGCAAAGGCAAAGAGGTACATGGAAAATGTCAGAGTTCTCCCTTGATGCCCAACACCAAATTATGGAGAGAGAAAATGCAGATGGCAAAAACAATCAACAGATTTTGAGACAACGCAACTTAACTGATACTCACCACTTCATTTGCAAAGGAGAAGACGATTCCCAAAGTAAATAGTCCTAAAAGGGGACCACCAATCATGCCAAAAATGCTTAGTGCTGCCTGAGGAAAGAAGAGAATCTGCTATTGGATGTTGTTTAGGAAAGTTAAATCTTCCATCATGGGGTGAAGCGGAGATGGGAGGAAATGAAATTACAAGTTTGTAACTGTCATGTTCTCAGGTGGCAGGACTAGGTATAGTTACAGGCATAGAATCATAGAATGCTTAAGGTTGGAAGGGACCTCTAGTCCAACCCCCCTGCACACGCAGGGTCTCCTAGAGCATGTGGCACAGGATTGTGTCCAAACTGGTTTTGAAGATCTCCAGAGGAGATGGAGCAGAAGTTATTTTCTTAAACAATTCCTCTGGGTTATTTAACAAGGCCATGAAAAGCAGTTAGAGACTCACCTGCAGCAAGGCTCCCATGACAGATGCCAATGCAGCCATAGCAATGCACACTCCACCATAAAAGAGGCCTATGTGGGAAAAGCAGAACAATGTGTAAATCAGCTGAAGCTTGAAGAACGTTTCCCTCTCACCTAGTGTGATTCCTGACATCTCCAAATAAAGTCTGTCATAATCTGGATCATCTCTAAGAGTTCCTCAGTCAGCAAAAATGCCAGGTTCATGTTGACATTAAAAGGAGTTAACACAAACTTGGCAATCTTCTCCCCGTATATTATTGAAGATAAATTGAAATATTTAACCCCAAATAGAAGCATGGATTAGCCATTCTGGCAATATCACATACACAGCTTACACTGCTCAGCTAATCTGTGTGATTGCTCTTATTTTGGAGGAAGGATTTTGCTTCTCTAAAGCTTCAGAGAAAGAAAATGCGGAAAGATTACTGGGAGCTGGCACTGTGGCAAGGAATGTCGCAGGTCACAGAGAAGTAGATGTCCTGAACAGCAAAATGGCCCTTCTTCCCAGGACCCACAACACTGACTCATTTGTTTTCTCCACTTCCACCCGTATTGAGTTCCACTGCTTAAGGATAGAAGCAGTGAATTAATCCTAGTGTTAAACATGAGACGTCAGGCAGCTCACGATAACATCAGAGCACCAACAAAGTTGTCCTAACCATGACTTGCAATAATATTTAAGAAACAGTGCTCTTGGGTGACGATGCTAATGCTTGTTACTTGTCACCAACGTGCTGTGCTTGGTGGGCTGGGCTATGACACCATGACTGTGGTTCTTTACACTTACTGCATACGTTGCCCCGGGACACAACTGCTGCTGCTGGTGTCAGACAGCACAGCTAGTGGGGACAGTGACTGCATTTAGAGACATAAACCATCTGCTCAGCCTTGTTCTTCCCCCCTGCTCTGAGCTATGCCAAAACAGAGGATCCAAACAGACTGAGGACTTGAGGATGAAGACATGAGGTTTTTATGAGACATTTAGTTTTACAGTACGAGGAATCAGTATTGAGGGCAAATGAATTGCATCTTGACTGCCTAAAGAGCAAACAAGATGACTTTTTCTTCTACTCACTTGAACCATCCATTTTCCCTGTTCTGTATAAAGCTTACCTGTCTCTTCTGGGCTCCTTCATGTATTGTGCTAATGAAATTGTACTGGTTTGAAGGGACTTACTCCTGACTTACGCTGTCATAAATAAGATCTGAATCAAGCTCTCATTTTGAAAAATAAAAGTGGAAAGGATATTTTCCAGACATACTCATCCCCATGGAAATCCAGGACAGTTTCTTTTCAGAAAGAGATCTGAAGTTTGGTCTGATGAAGTCTTCAACGGCCACAGCAGCCAGGGAATTGATGCTGGAGGACACAGTACTTGAGAAGATAAGAGAAGATAAAATTTATAAACATTTTTTTTTGTGTGTGTGTGTGTTGAGGGGTCTGAAATCATAAATAATAGAATGGCTGAAAGCAGAGAGAACTTGCTACTGCTGAAACAGTATCAGAGAGCCAGTGTAACAGCTGTGTTGGTAGAAATAACTATTGCGATTACTGGGAACAGTTAATAGTTTACAAAAATTGTTTAAAATAATTGATCTTAGTGAAGATAAGGTAGGTCTTGATGAAAAGACTGGCCAGAAGAAATCGATGAAAATATCTTTTACATATAGCATATACATACTGCTTTATGTAATACCATTACAAATCTATATGACATACATCTGGCTAAGGAAAATTCACACATGCAGATCAGTTCATGCATTTCCAGAAGAAAAAAGATTCAGGTAAGGTAATTACAGTTCTCTAAAAATAAGGCATGTTGTCCAAAGCAAACTGCTCCAGGATCCCTTTGCAGTCAGCGAAACAGCACCTCTAAGGTGCAAAGCCAGTCAGGCAATTTTTAACTATTTGCACCTTATTTTCACAAGTCACCAGCATTGCCCTCAAAGCATGAAAACAAACTGCCATGTCTGTTCTGCCTTTGCATAACTACAAGTAGTCAGAGCCAAAAATTATTCTGCTGTTATATTCTTAAGGTTTGCCAATTTTGTCTGCTTGCTGTTATTCAAAGACTTTCCTGGCAGAGATGGAGTTTCCCAGAAAACACACCTTGGGAAAGCCAAACAGAACACTCTGCATTAAAGGATAGAAGGAAATTTTTTTTGTTTTCTCCACTAAAATACATTTAGTGACCGTTGTTCTCACAGGGCTCATTCAAGACAATTGGATGTACAGGAACTCTTTCATAAACAAGACTGTTAAGACCAGGAATAAGGAAAAAGGAGATGTGTTTAAAATTAGGTAGGTTTGAAACTGGAATCATAAATATGAGCAGTAGAAAATTCCAAAAACTTCAGCTATTTTGCAGTTTATAAGCACCTGCTTATAAAACTTAGAACTTCCTATAGCAGAGGGCTTTAAAGCACAGCTATGTTGTTAGTGCTGTGTGTTGTGTGTGGCTGAAATTCTTGGTAGGAAACTTCAAACATATCTGAGTTTTAGGATCTCAGAATGCTCCAGATGAAACCTTAAAATTTTTAAGCTGCAGTGTCAAACATTTCATAATTCTTTTCTTTGAAATGCAAAAGTTTTAGTACATTAGCCTAATAAAGATGATAAAAAGAACTAACATACATCACTAGATTCCAAGTTATTAAATTACCTTAATGTCCCACTGTAGGCACTAGCCACGAAAAGCCCTGGCATTCCTGGAAAATCACGGAAAATATCCAGTACTAGGTAGGGCATTAGCTGAAAAGTTCAAAGAGTAAGAAATATTACTATTTTTCTTTTTGCACTGTACAGCCTTATCCCTGCCATCCTAACCAGCCCTTCTAATTCTAAATGTCCCATTTTGCACTAGTTACTCATTTTCTACACAGAAAATGATGCCTAAATCATCCACTTGAGATATAGCAAGCAGTATTAGGATTTGTGTTTTAAACAGGCAGAGGTAACCCTGAGGAACAAACTGCCCCTACAACAAAATAAGCTTAATTTTTCTGAGAAATTATTATTTTTATGTATTTTTTGTTTTGTCTACCACCCCTTTTGATTATATATATATATCTCTGAAATATTTACTGTAGATTTATCATGTTCCTTCACTGAAGGTGGATGATGGTCAAGTCTCCCAACATGCTCCTGACTGTTGTCAGCAGCTTCATCTGGGCTCTCCTCCCTTGCCCCATGTGCATGGGGCAAGGTAAAGGGCTGCCCTCAGCTCCTCTGTATGCCAAGCCCTGTGGCAGGACCCCCTGCTTGTCCTCCTGCTGAAACATGAGGGCTTCACCTGGTCTGGTGCTGAGATTTGCTTGGAGGTCCATGGGTCGCAGTCCTTGTAGATGGAGTAGAGCACCAGTCCACAGAGCACTGCACATGTCAGGATCACCCAGAGGCCCACCAAGTTGATATAGAGAGACCTGCATGAGCACACAAGGAAGTGCCATGGTTAAAGAAAGTAAAGGCTGAAGAATTTCACTCTCCTGAAAACCTGAGAAGTTGGTGCCTCAACAGAGCCTAGCACACATGGACATGGCAGGTTATGCATCTTTTAAGGGCTCTACAGGATCAGATTGGGTGCAGAAGTAAAACTAACCTAATAGGCCTTGTTCAATATTGATATGTGTATGGTTAGGAAAGATTAACTAGCTGAGCTACCTATATCACTCATTAAGCACAAGTGCAGTCTTCTTCTTATAGACACTCACATATTGATTGAGTTTCTTGCATCAATTTAGCTGAAAGTGTTTCTGTGTTGGTTTAATCTACCTTTATTCAACACATTCAGAAGCTATTTAACACAAAAATTAACCAATAAATTAAATCAATCCAAATCCTTGGAGCAGAAGTAACAGCAGTATTAGCCTATAGCCTATAGTAAAGATTAGAGAGTCAAATAACTAAAGGCAGAGAAATACAGGGGAATCAGAAGGAATTGTTTGTTTGATTAACAGTGCTTGGCAGCGAAAAGAAAACTCTGGTTTTCTTTTTTATTCTGATTTATCTCCTGGCTCAAGGTACATCCTGTGATTAAGCATTGATTTATAATAACTACAGCACTATTAGAGGGTGGTGTTCCCATTGACTGTAGGTAAGTAACGTGGGGTGGGATTGGGTGAAGTAGGTACTGTGACAGTGCAAGGCATATTTTTGGTTTGTTGTTTCAGTCTGCCTCTAAGATTTCCATACTGAAACATGTCAAATATGATCTTGAAAGTAAAGTGAGATAAAATGTGTTAGCAGCCCCTATTTTTCTGCAAGTCCTCTTCTGCCCTAAATGTCTGTTCTCATTCATATGTGAACTTTATGCTTGATTTGCCTACATGGAGCATGCAGCATGTGTCCATACCCACTGGTATGTTTCTTAAACGGGGTGAAATCTGTTCCCAAGCCTGTCAGAATTCCTGTTCTTCTGTTATTCTTTAAGGCCTTCACAGAAACCACAAGTTGGGGTCTGTGGAAGAATTAGTAACTTGACTCTGATTTATTATTGTGCTGTCTCTTCTAAAACCTTTCAGGAAGTGCAACAGTAGTGCAAAACTCTATTATTTTGACTTGATGACATTTCTCATTTCTGTGTGCAGGTTAAAAGGTATTAAGGTGCGTAGGACACCAATGTGACTTGCCAGAGGTGTTTAGAAATAAACATTTATCTAGCTCATTTATAAACAGATAGTTACCACAGAATGCAACTGTCTATAATTGGGACAAGCTACAACAGCCATACTGAAAGCTTTCTGAACCAGGGGAAATACCAGTAAGCACAAATGAGATGCCAGAGATTCCAGCTGTCCCCTCCAAGCAGGCAAAGACTCATCTAACCCGCTCCAGAATCAGGTGCCCTTCAGCCCTGGTCAGAGCTGTGCAGCAGCTCAGAAGATCTGCCCAGAAGCTGCTGAGGTAGCAGGTTCCTCGTGTTCACACGCTGCTTCTGGGACGCCCCTGAGATGTCACTCATAACAGTAAGGATGTGAGAGAGGAATGTGGCCTAAAGCAGAGCACTTGGGAAGCAGGGTGTCCGTGGCACCAGCTGGGCACAATGCCAGCACCCCTTGCCTATGCAACCCATGCTGGTTCCTGTTTGCAGTGTAAATGACTGCAAAGCAGATTTTCATTACTACCATAACTTAAACTGTACATGATTTTATGGTATTTTGCTCACTTTTTAAAGTGAAAGTCTTCAGGAAGCTGATTGTCTACTGCGTGTCACGCTATTATGGAATTTATAGTGACTGTAGTTACAATATCCTTTTATATATTTCTCCTATATATTTCCATATAAATAGAAAGAGTTTACATGATGGGTAATGTGCCTTAAATCCTAAGTTCTGGACTACTGGGGAAATACTAATCATAAAAATAATAAAATGAATAAATACAGTCTAGTCTAAAGACTGATCAGAAATTATTGAACTCAAGGAAAAGAGAACTCTTACGTTCCATAAAGATCTCCTAAAGAATACATCATGGCTACTACAAACACAAAATTTATGATTCCTTAGAAATTTTATCACTGGATAAAACATTTCTGTATTTTCTCATTCTTGTACACCTCGGTATGGAAAATTCTGCTAGTCTTTACTCAGGCAAAATTCGCCAGCACTGACTTAGCTTTAATAGAGTAGCAATTAAAGAAGATGTCTTGATATAGCTTCAGCACAAGTAAGTACTATATCATTAGGCCTTTAGGTTGCATATAAATTTAATGCAGGCATTTGTATGCAAGAATAGTGGCACAGTGAAACAGTTTGGCACAAAGTTGAATGTAAAAGTCAATTATATGTAATTGAAATACTAGTATTTATAGCACTAATCTGGTTCACAAAGCAGAAAGCAAGTTGTTGCTTTTTACGAGTAGTTTTTATGGGATTTTTACA
This sequence comes from Eudromia elegans, assembly GCA_003342815.1. Classification (NCBI taxonomy): domain Eukaryota; kingdom Metazoa; phylum Chordata; class Aves; order Tinamiformes; family Tinamidae; genus Eudromia; species Eudromia elegans. The sequence goes on from PTEX01000289.1 coordinate 370,880, forward strand.
AGTACGAGAAAAAATCCTTTAAAAAAAAATCCCTTTAAAGAATAGTTACTCCTAAATTTAGATATTAAACACTTACTGTAAGCAGACTTACAGTTTTGCTTGAAACCTGGTTTTACATGAGATATATCTCTGTACTTGAGACTGGTTGACCCCATATATGCCCATCCATGTGAAGGTCCCACCTATAATGATCGTCCAGAAGGTGTGCCTCTGCAAAGGGTTGGGATTAAAGCTATGAAGAGAAGGAAAAGAAACAAACTCAGAATATGGCAATTCTGTCAACATCGTAAGATCTTGCTGGCTAGAAGAAATATCGTCATATCTGTTCTCATATAAACCCTCTCATTTATCCAGTTTTTGAACATTTAGATACTTTATATAAAATCATAGAGAGCAAATTTTTAATTCAGAGATGAAATCTAGATAAAGCAAAAAACTGAAGTGTCCAATGTTTATACTGACAAGTGTAGTTGCATATAAACAACGGTTATAATTAAAGCTGCCTGTTTACAGTGACTGTGGCTGCTGTGATGAAATGATGTTTCAATAAAAATGTAATATGTCTCCTTATTTCCAGGGACCTCAGTCAGACACCAATACAAAGGTATGTTTGCTTCTGCATCCTCTGTGGACATTCTGATCTAGCTCTACCTATTAGGTGCTGTAATGAAAAGGTGTTAAACAGCCAGAAACAAATTGTTTTAAATCACATTTCAATATAGCATTGGAGGGTGTTTATCTTGGTGACCAACGTCCTACTACTAATTCACCTATGGCATGTCTTTATTCTTCCTGTATTTTTTCCTGTTTTCGAACCCTAAAATAGAGGGAAGGAGCAATGGTGAATAACCAGCGCAAGTCAAACAGAGAGACTGAAAAGTCACCATTCTCCAAAAGAAGCAAATACCCACAGATGAATTATTTACTGAAGAACTTGTTGAAGAGCTCTGGAGAATGACCTTATGAATGTGATGAACTGTATGGATAGATAGAAGGACAAAAGGTAACTTTTGTCAAACTAAGCTTTTTTTGTCAATAGCCCTAGGTGAAGTTTCTCAGGACTCACTTATTTACCCAGAAGTACAATAACCATTTTTTTAACTTGAAGTGTTTTGTTTGACGCTGTCAGCAATGAATATTATTGGCCTCTCAAAGTTGTATTTCTAGTCTATTGCTAGCTACAATAATATAAGTTAAAATATTGTTAAAACTAAACACTTTCATCTCCAAATGAGTGAAATGTTTCATTTGGCTCACTGCAAATATTCTCATCAGCTTTTTCTTTTAAGGGAAAGAAAAACATTTCCTATTTTCATATTAGCTCAAATCTAACATTTTTCCAATCATTTTGTTCAGTACCCTAAATGACAAATCATTTGTTTGCAAATTGTAATTATGAAAACCACTATCCCCTTTTAATCACCATTCACTCTCACAGGAATCCAATTAATCCATCCTTAAAACACCTACTTAACAAAATAATTTTCTGAAAAGAGATTTTTCTCTTTACATGGTGCAAAACCTAAAAATATAATTCAAACTTGGTGCTCTTGTTTACACAAAACTTGGGTCCCAGCTCCCCTAACCTGTACCATCAAGAACAATGTAGATCTGCAGATGGCCACACAGGGAATAGAAAGCACGTTATTGCAAATACCAACTCACTTCCAGAAGTTCAATCTTCCTCCGTAGTAGGAGTCATTTACAATGTGTCCCATGCCGTCTTGAATCACTGCAGCTCGTATAATCACAGATGCAAATCCAGCGACCATGATCCCAACCTGGATAACATCTGTCCACACCACAGCCTTCAGGCCACCCTGCACAAGGAGAGGAATAGATCAGGTACCAAAAAGGCATCATCCCACTACAACAGTGTCAGTCGCAGTCAACTATGAGAACTGGTACTATGCGAATCACATGAATTATACATAATAGATTAACTTCATCTTCCTCCTGAACAGAGATACATTTATATCGGGATATTTGCACCCAGGAGCCCATTCAGAACATGCTGACCCTTTTTTGGAGTGCTTTGGCCATATAGAGTTAAATCCAATATTTCCTTCCCTGCAAAACCAACCTTGATTCAGAATTTGGCTTTTGTTCAAACAGAAGTGGGCAGCCTGTGCTAGCATGACGTGTACTCAGTTCCATAGGCTTTGAAAGGCATATCATTCACATGAATACAAATAAACATGATTTGACCCAAAATATAAAAATGAATGTATGTCACTGAGATTCCTTTTAATCTTTTCAAGACACTTGGGCAATTGGTATTAATCTAAAGACTGCTTTTCTCATATGGCACTTGCTGCTGTTTTCAGCGTCTCTTTTGATAACAGTGAGGACTATTAGAGCTTCAAAGAGCACATATTTGACAAATTACACGACTAAGCTATACTAGTTTAGAAGAAATAATGTGCGTGGAAGGGGCAGGTAGAAAGCAAAATCTGCTTTTTGTTGATTCTTCAGCAACAACAAAATTTGGAAAATTTGGAGATTTGAGTCAACTCTACCCGATTTTCCATAGTCAAGGGAAGCCCCTGAGTCAGTATCTCTGTGACATCTGTACTGTGCAGTGTGTACCCCTATGGGATAACCTAGTTACGAGGTCACTTCTCAATAAATCCTGTTATTTGATATGAATGGCACGAGGAAAAGAGAGTTTTTCTCAGCTAAACCGACATACCAATGTGCAGTAGAAAGTGCAGATTACACCAGTTGCCAGCACTGCACCCCAGAGGTCCATGCCTGTGACTGGAAAAGAGCGAAAGGGTACCAGCGTGAATGGGGCTTCAAGGGAAAAAAACCTGAAGGTCTATTTTTGGCTTGAATCTGATTGAGTAAAAAAAAATAAAGACAAAAATAAGTTACATGCAAAAATAGATGGTAAGAAAAAATTGCAATGAGATTTGTGTGTCTAAACCAGAAAATTCATCCTGACCAAGTCTAAAAATGGAAAATGTCCTGGGGAAAAAGAAAAAACACTTAGATATATCTAAACACTTAGATATATTACCAGACCTAAGAAGCTATTTGTCTTTGAAGTGAATGCTGACAAGCAACATGTCTGAATACCCCCAGCTCAGGAAGGTTTTAGAGCACAAGTCCTTCCTTTGAGGCATCTGGATAGTCCCACAGAGTCCATCGCCAGGACCAAAGCAGCTAAGCAGCACGAGGCACTCCACGGAGTGAAGATGGCTTAAGCAGTGGTCTGCAAGACAGTGTGTCAGACTCAAAGCCTGTCACCTCCAGCTTAGGGCAATGCAGCGGGCACGTCTAAGCCAGACACTGAGCTGTGCCATGTTCAGTACGCAAGCCCTCGCTGCCCAAGCTTGGTGCAGCCTTGCCATGCACCACCCGGCTCGCTGATTAGCTCAGCCTAATGAAAAATACCGCCCCAATCCTAACGATAAATATTGCTTCTGGTTGGGAGCCAGGTAAATCACAACTGGTTTTGATGTATATTTGCTGTGCAGGTATAAAACCTCAATGTAATCATTATTAAAGATATTCCTAAACGGTCAGGGTAAAGGAGAACAGTTTTATTTTTTGCTCATAGCTCCTCTATAATCCCTTACAGTTAGAACTGCACGACTAGCATTACAACAGAGACTGCTTTCTATCAGCATTCCCATTTGGATTAACAGAAACTTGGAAGACTTCACAGTTGATCCTTGAGCTATTTATTTGGGGGGAAAAAAAAAAGCCTGCCAGTGCAATGTGCAAAATAAATATGTAACAGTGAATTTAACAGTAGAATAACAGTTGCATATGATCATCTTACCTTGATTTAATGCTAAAGCTGGAGCATAAATGACAATACCAGTGTATAAAGTCTAGAGGGAGAAAATAAAGATATAGAATCAAAAGAAATGTACAGGTGACTGCTTTCCGAGGCGGTTTCTCATTGAACATTTATGCAATCCATACTTTCTAAACACACAAGTACTCTTTAGAGTTGAGAAATAATTCCAATTGTTACAAGAAAAATGTCCAACAGTAAAAAGCATTGCATTCTCACAGTGTAGTGTTTTTAAAGGAAAACCATGGTGGCCCTTAAATACCAAACTCCTCTTCCGCTTTTCCTGACTTTTCTAATTAACTTGTTTTACTGCTTAAAAACTGCAGTCATGTGGTAGAAATAAAAGGAAGAGAATGCTGATGAGATTTGCACGTATTTTGCATGCAGGGATCTATTGTATTTTCTTTTCTCAGTCATTGGATCAATATGCCTCTCAGAATGCAGCTACAATGCACACAGGAACAAGAAATACAGCATTAGGTAGTCATTACAGATAGTATCATTGGGGATTATTGTGCTGTAAAATGAAGCCAAGCATGGTTATCGATGGATTTGTATTTTTCAGCCATTACGGGCAAAGACACAGACAAATGATGGAGCTACTGCACCTCCTTGGAAGAGCACAGGGGAACTCATGCATTGACATTCTCTGAAATCTCTTTATGCGTGTCTTAGCTCTGTTGCTACCGCCTCGCGCTCTTACGGCAAGTTCAGCTGTGACATGACCGAGGGGAAGGCGGCCTGCCACAAGCAGGTGATTTCAGGGAAGGTCAGAGGACCCAGTGCGAGAGATCTGAGATGCAGCCAGGTCCTGAGCCGGCTTGCATCCCATTTCCATGCCCAAATGCCTCTGGCTCCTGATTTACTCTCCTGCAGGAGTAACAGTGGGGCTGGTGCACAGAAAAGCAGCAGATTCTGAAGTCACCCAGCACTCAACAGGTGCCCGGTCAGCCAAGAGCACGGGTGACAACCTCAATCCGGATGGCTAAATGAAGAATTGAGCAAGTCCAAAAGTGTTCCTGTGCTGCAGCAGCGCCACACGGCCAGCTGGTAACAAGGATGGTAATTCAGCTGGGGGGGTGAAATGCTGCACCCTGTGTTACCAAAATGCTACAGCCCCGTGCTGCACAGACAGCACAACCTGACCTGCGTGGATGGCAGGACCTGCAGGGAAACCACGTCTCTCTGTGCTCTGGCCTTTTCTGGATTTTCATATAGAGTTTGTACACCAGCCCTGACTGAATGTCCCTCTCTATGAGCTGCATTACTCTGCAGCTAACAACTGCCGAGGCCAAACCAGGTGGACCTGCTGTCTGAGCAGTTACTGACAGGGTGCTTCACGTGCTCCCACCTGTCCGGAGAGTCAGTGAGTCAGTGCCAGGAGCTCTGAAGCATCAGAAATCTGAATGTTTTGTCACATGCATGATCACATTTTTATGTAAATTAAAACAGGAATGACTGTGTAGTCTTTCCACTTTTCCGTGTTTTTTTTCACATTGTAATATCATGTATACTTTAAAAACCAATTGCCAATACTTATAAAACAGTCAAAACTGAAGCAGTTTCTTGAAACTACAGAAAGACATCTATAGATTTTTAGTTAATTTCGTTAGGCGTGTTCAACTTAAATAGAATTGTTTTCTGAGCCTTGCAAGCAAAGATGGCTTCTTATTTGGTGGTGGAACACTGTCAGGAGCCAAACATGCTAGCACTCTACCTTCCTTACGGGCTCATACATCTGTATAAAGCCAGCTAAGTAGAGTCTTGTTCTGAATTCCCTAAAAAGCCCTCATCATAATTGTGGGGAAAAAAAAAAAAACACCCTTAAAAGCCCATATTTGTGTCTCCAATGCTCCAAAGACCTGGAGTGTGCTGCAATGTGAAACCTGTGGTCTGATAGCGCCTTCAAAACAGGCTGGGTGCAACCAACTGCACTGACAGTAACTGCAGCCACTGCTGGAGCCTGACGTTCCCTGAGGCTGTGGTTTGCCACTTCTCAGCTTGTGGACACCCAGATTTTTCCCAGTGGGGGTACATACCCTGGCAGAGCAAACGACAGTTTTCTGGCACCTTTCAGAGAACTTTGGGAACTAGTCGGAGTCCCAGAATCCATGGACCATAGGTTGAAACCCATTGCTGCAGGTAAGTAGGGCATGCTGTGGCTTTCCTGTGTAGGTGGGCAAGCAAGTGCTCTCCGCACCATTACCCCACAGTCGAGGGTCACTCGCCTCTTGGCTTCGCACTGATGCCAAGTGACTGCCCCAACTGCTCAACAAAGCATGGAGAGAACAAAGCAGCAGGTAGGCTGGCATCCGCCCTCCACCTCTTTGCTTTGGAGCAGAAAGAGTTTTCTTGCTCTTACTTCCAGCCACACAGACTGTCATAACCCCACCAACTGTTCAGAGACAGCAATCAGTTAAAAGAAACTGAAGAGCCCCGATGGCTGTCAAGGGCCACGGAATTGCTCTGACGTTTACTTGCCGTTTGTATAACGAAGAGGATTGTTCCACAGAGACGCAGGTATTTATTAAATCGAAGCTCTAAATACTGTGGAAGAGAAGAAAGAAAAACAATGTTTATCCCCAGAGTTGGCATTATTGATAGGACTAGATTTAGATGATGAACGAAGCAGACACGAACCAGCCACTAAATGATGGAATCTCCAGAATTAAGCTGCTGAGAAGGAGCTTCCCTGAAGCACTCAGCAGGCAGGGAGCAGCGCTGTGTGACTTGGCAAAGACCAGAGCTGTTATGCCCTTGGCAATGGTCACAAAGAAGGATCAGTGAACAAAAGAACCTGTTTGCCTTGTGGAATCACAGAGAAAATGAAAACACTGCACCTATCTCTGAGCCTTCGTTTGGAAACTCTGGCAATACATACATTCACTTGAACTGCCGTGGGAGAGGAGAGAAGGTCTGCAGCAGCTTCTCCAACGGTAGCTTCACCGGCCCTCACAAAAGCAACTGGCCATCCTCTACCAGGACCTACTAACATTTAACAGAAATCTAACATTTGGCACAAGCATGAACCCTCACGTATATGTCTAGCCTGGCATACCACAACCTGCCAATGAGTTTGTCACTCTATAGGGCAGATTTTCCCCACTGTCTATCCTATCTATCCTCTGCAACGTGTGGCTGCACAAAAAGGGATCTCCTTAACTGGCCAAACTGTTCAGTCAATGCAGACATAAACATAACCAGATAGCTCAGGGTGCTCACCCATGGATGGTATATCTGAAATGAGAACTGTGAGCACACTACAGCAATGTTTAACCCCTGGACAGACAGAAAGTTTTCCGAGTTCATAACGCTATTCACAGATAGAACATATTGTTTAAACCTTGTTTAGAGCTTCCAGGGCTGTAACACTCCTGCTTAGTGTAATTAAAAGCAGAAGAGCAAAGTAGCCAGACAGGGATACACACCTGCACTGATGCCCCTTTCCCAATGGCTCTGTGACATGACCAACTCAGCACTTCCCAGTCTGCAAGAGGTTACACATGCTGCTGGGTCAGAAGAAAGCTCTGACCAGATGTCTCCTCCCCACAGTGTGATTATAGACTCAACTCAGTCCTTGCAGACATGGACATCTTGCTGATCTCACTGAGGGCAGCATCGTGGAAGGGGCATTTGCCAGTGTGAACAACCTCAAGGAGCAAGGATGTCTTCTCAAAATCTCAAAACATTGCAGACTTCTACCGTCCTGGAGTGGCACCTTGGTGGCTGCATCTGAGTTTAGAAACCCATACAGAGGAACCAGGACTGGGGAACTCCAGCTTCTATGCTCGATACTTTTACATTCTACTCTTGGTATGTTAATTACATATCACTAACTACACACCACTCTCCAAACTGAAGGAGGATTAATCCACCTACCCAACTAAGTATCTGGAGTGAGGAAACATAGCTGGCACAGTGCTCAGTTCCTGAGTGAAGCCAGCAGGATTGAACACCTCCTCCTGGCAGAGGCAACGTGGGCAGACCTGCACACAGAAAGGGCTGCAGCCTGCCCGAGGGATCCTATGGGAAAGGGGACTGCTCTTTGCAGGAGGCTTTGGGGGAAGATCCTGGGGAGAGAACCATGGCAGGCGGTCACGAGAGAGTCTCCAGCTCCCTGAAGGCTTCCGAAAGGCTCCCTCTACCCGCCACCGCCTTACCTCATAGGTGCTGGTGATGCCCAGCCTGTAGAAGACGGGCAGGAAGATCTCAGCACTCAAGATCACCACCAGGGTGTAGGCGATGGCAAAGATGCTGAAGATGGCACCAAAGCGATACACCTCGGAAGGGGTGCCCAGCACGGTAACGGCCGACATGAAGCTGGCAGTGAGAGAGAGCGCCACGGGCAGGGCAGTCATCCTGCGGCCCCCCATGAGGAAGTCACTGGAGGTCTTCTGCCCGCCTCCCGCGAAGGCGTAGTAGATGCCAACGACTGCCGAAATGAGCAGCATGGCCGCAAAGACCACATAGTCCCAGGCCTTGAAGAACCCGATGTTCCTGGAGGAGCTCATCCCTGGGTCGAGGAGCAGGGGCGAGGGGACGGCGTGCAGCCCAGGCGACTGCGATGCGCGGCCGTGCGGTGGAAGAGAGGCGCTGCCGTGCGGCACGTGGGGCAGGCGCGCTGCGGTCCCTTCGATGGGGCAGGCACAGGCTCAGAGCGGTGCGGTGTCACCCGCTATGGTCCTCTTGCTGGGGTGAGCACAGGCTCAGAGCGGTGCGGTGTCACTCGCTGTGGTCCTCTTGCTGGGATGAGCACGGGCTCAGAGCGGTGCGGTGTCACTGGCTGCAGTCCTCCTGCCAGGGGGAGCACAGGGCACGGGGCATGCAGTGTCACCCGCTGCGGTCCTATTGCCAGGGCAGGCACGGGCTCAGAACGGTGCAGTGTCACCCGCTGCGGTCCTCTTACTGGGACGGGCTCAGAGCGGTGCAGTGTCACCCGCTGTGGTCCTCTGGCTGGGGCAGACACAGGGCTCAGAGTGGTGCAGTGTCACCCGCTGTGCTCCCCTGCAGGGGCGGGCACGGGGCGTGCGGTGCCCACACAGGACGTGCAGTCAGCACAGGTGCTGGGAGCAGCTGTGCGAGTGGCAGAGCCGGGCGCCTGGAGGGCTTTATACAGTGCTGGCAGCCGCTCCTCCCCGTGGAGCGGCGTGGGGCGGTGACTGGGGCAGCTCAGGTGACTTCTGGCCGTCCTGGGGCTCCTCGCTGTGCAGGGCCCCAAGCTGGCCGGGGGCATCACAGCCTCTGGGCGCTGCTCCCAGGGCAAGGGGCCTGGGGGCCCACGTCTGGTGTGTGGAATCACCCTGAGGCCGCAGCTGAGCTTCCCGGTGACCTCACAGAGCCTGCCTGGAATGGGGTTATCCCAGAGAACCCCCACCAAGAGCCCTTCCAGCCCTCTCCACCATCTGATTTTTGAAGGGACCTAGCTACATTGACTAGCACATGTTACCGTCTTCCCAAGTAAAATGAAGATAAGTTTTATCACACAGTTTTCTGTGGGTTAAGCAATCCCCCAGATGATTCAGTGACTTGGATTTCCTGGCAGACTTGCCAAGGCCCCTTGCTGAACGATGCAGTTGAACAGCAGGGCATCTCTCCCGTCCGCAGCCCGCTCACGGAAGCCGGTAGTGTCCAACTCCTCACCCGCGCAGAGGGCCACAGGGTGACCCACAGCTGGAACCTCAAGTGCGTCACCCTCACAGACACATCAAAGACATGGAGGGCATTTCAAGGTCATGGATGTGGTGGGTTTGAGACAGGCCTGCTTCCACAGCTACCAGCACATTCCAGACAAAGACAGCGCGTGTGACACCTGGGCACGCTGGGATGCAGTAGCAACCCTGGGTAGAGTCATCAGCAGAGATTAAGATGTAGAAGATATGTCCCTCTGCTGCCCAGTCCCTCTGGGCTCTTCACCGCTGGGTTCACTGGGACCTGTCTTTTGTGCAAGTCCTCTGGGTTCAGCCCAAGGCACTTGGAGTTGCCTGCACCTGCCCAATTGTAGACCAGATTTTCAGCAGAGAATTCACTCAGAGATAATTTATTGGTAGTCAAACATGGCCCACTAGGCACTTTCATCTCTTTAGGAGTATGGATGGAGCAGACCATTTGTAGGTATTTATGAGTGTATGTTGGAAGGGTTGGGCACTGGTAGAAGTCTGGTCTGGTAGGTTTATTTGGTTAAATCGTGTTGCTCTGAAATTGTGTGAGTTCTGGTCTGTCTTCTAGATGCCCTTCAGTGAGTAAAAGTCTCCCTGAATACATAGAAGTGGGTCACTGTAGTGCAATGGTCGTGTCTTTGGCTCAATTATTCCTTAAACATACAGCATCTTCCCAATGACCTGCTGAGGGAGAGCAAGAAAAAAATCTTCCTTTATACCACCTACAATCAGACTGTTGTGGTGGTTGCCTCAATTCACTATCAGTTTTTGAATACATGAACAAGAAGCACTCCTAGCAAAAACTTGTTAGCATGTTCCCACACAATGCAATGAATTAGGGTCACCCAGCAAAACTGTGTGTTGTCAGAAAAGGTCACCTGCCTCCTCATAGGAAGGATATAAGCAGTCTTTTGTCCAGACCTATAGCTTGTGTTGTTCAGAGCTCCACGTTCAGTGTCACTTGTTTGCACTCTGTGGGGCACTCTGTGTTTCTCAAACTAGGCAAACAAAAACATGGACTTGAAGTATTACCTACATGGATCAACACACAGTATTGACCGCTTCTTTGGTGACTCTGGTGTAATGTAAACACAGCAGCTTTACATTACAGGTATCAGAAAACAAATCATGTTTCTTAATGGAGAAACACAGGCACTGCTATAAGGAAATCCATCACTGCATTCATTCAGGTAGCATCTTTGATTGTTTTTACAAGGGTGTTATGCAAGGTGTATTTCAAATGTCACCATGAATGACATGGCAAGAGAGGCTGGATGCTTCCATTTGGATGTTTCATTGAAAACAGCAGCAAAGCAATATGATAGCAATCATACTAAATGTAATAGGAGAACCATGCTAAATGTGTGGTTTTTTTTTTTTTTTTCCTGGATTTTTCACACATAAAGTAAAATCAGCTCTGTAGAACATAGTGGACTTCTGCTTTGCAACAGAGAACTGAGAGGCTTTGCTTCCTTTTATTGCCATATTTGAATGCCTTCCAGACTCCAAGTGCGCATTTCTTTGTTTTCTTGCCCCACCTCCATGGGCTGCCTTGTCACAGCAGGAGAGTCCCTAGGATGAGTGTGATTCTGCAGTGGAACGATGTGCTTGCACGCAGCTGCAGGTGGCATGGGGCCTGGCTGCACACAGCTGGCTGGGAGCATGCACAGAACAGCGGCCTTGTGCAGTGACAGGGAGCCTGAGGTCCCTACGTCACACGTGTTGAAAAACTCTATTTTTGCTTGGATGATTTCCTTAGGAATCCCACAGGCATGTGTGCTTACATATGTGTATGCACATGGAAGGTGTCTGCTGTCTACCCAATAATCACTGAATACAGCAGACAAATAAACAGAGGTGTAAAGATCTCAAAGTATGAGGATTTTCTGAGACAGAAATGCCCTGTGTTTGTCATTTATTTATTTTGAAGAACACCCTTGAGTGTATTTCTGAGAAACATTTAGAACCTTGGTATTTACAGCTAGTTTGATTTGCAATGCCAAAACCATAGCATGCAATGTTTAAAAGTCCCTTATGAAGGCTGTATTCTGTTTGCATCTAATAGGAAAGATGTGATGCAACTTACAAATGTCTTTTGCCTTAATACAGCACCATAAACATTAACAAACCAAACATCTCAAGAAGTACAGTTCCTAGTTCTATGTCTCTAGCACGTTCAGTACTTTCCTTAATTTTGCAGGGCCTTAGAAAAATAAACTTAGGACCTTAATCATGGGAAGCTTTCTAGGGCAATTCCTTGTTTGCTTAAATGCTCTCCTCTCATGCTTAGCTTGTTCAGGACACAAAGAGGAGAGATGGAGACTTTCATAGAAAATCAGCATGGGTGAAAATAAGTCAGAGAGTGACATAAAGCAGAAATAAATCAAGTTTACTTGACATTTTGAATGAAACCTCCCTGGTTGTTTATTTTTCTCTTTTGTGTTCCACAGGAGTTTGAATGAATGCATTGCACTAGGAAAATGTTCTAAATGCAAACAGTTAAATGGTCTTGAGAGGAACACTTCAGATTGTGTAATGCTGTAATACCAACATACCTTCTACAATCAACAGTCAGCGCCTCAGGATTGAAGGAAGTAGTTGTTAGTTTTGAATGCTGAGTATTTAAATCTGAGTGATCTGTAGCCCATCATTTAGATGTTGGAGAAACCTGTCCTTTCATTTAAAAGAAGAAAATTCACAATTTATTTATGCATTGTTCATGCAGTAAGATGTGAAATCCATAATTCTTTACTCAAGAGAATAATTACTACAGCACTAAAATCATGGTACAGATTTTATGTCTTCTTTAACTGAAGAGGACAAATAAGTTACATGCCTGAACTTTATTCTCATAGCTTTGGGATCTTTTGTTTATTTAAAGTGTTCAATTTCGCATCAATGGAATTACAATTCAACTAGCTTGCTTACTTGCAGTTAATGTATGAGAAGGGGCTGTCAAAAGTTCACCAGAAAGATCGGCCAAAAAAATGTTTTTCTAAGTAGTTCTTCTCTGGGTTCCCTTATTTTCTGTGTTTTTGTTTGGGTTTTTTTTTTTTTTGTTTTCCCTTCTTCCACTCTGTACTATGCAAATTATCTGCGTTCACTTGTTCTTGTTGGTGCTGTTTTTAGATCTGTTGGCTTTAGGTACCCACTCCATGTACTTTATTTATGTTACACGGCTCCTCAGCCAACGGACTGGGACAGGCTCTTTTGGGGAGAGTCACAAAGAAGCTCTGCTGCTTGGATGCATTCCCTGGAAGAGTCTATCACTTTCCGTTATGGGAATGAGTCTCTCAACTTGGGCACTTAAAATACTCTGGAACATATTCCCTGACACTGTCCCAGTGTCCTAAGTAGCTCTTCATTTTGATTTGTTCTTCCATTCATACTCAGAAGTGTCTTTTACCATTTCTGACATCTCCCTTGTTACCTGCCCTCCCTGTAGTTCCTAGAGCTAAATCTTCTTGGGCTCCCTTGTTTGTTTTTTTCCCTCACCTTAATAAATCTCTTTCTTTCTCCTGCCTCATACCCTTTCCTTTTCTGGATGTCCAGGCATGAGAGGCCTTTCCCCAAGCATTGCTGCTTCCCCATTCATTTTCTCCCATCTGTTCAGTCTCACCATAAGCCAGCTGGTTCATCTCTGCTTTAACTGCCGTTTCCATCCTCATAGACCTTCTTCTGTCCTCTGTTAAGGATGTCCCTGCTGAAGATCACACACACAGTGTCGCTTGGCAATGGTTTGTGCCTATTTGTACCAGCTGTAAATGTGTGACTTCACTCACCCAGACAAATGGAGACTCCTACAGTGAACATCTATAATATTCTGTGTGCTGGTTCTCAGTGTTAATTTGTATTCAAATGGCTCACTGCTAGGTTTTTGAAGAAAGTAAGGACTGTGAACTAAGACAAAGGGAAGGAAATAATAATTGCAATGTGTTTCTAAGATGCACAAAAGAATGGTGCCAAATTGACAGATCAAATTTGACATGTCATATTTGATGTAGATGGGTTAATACCCATGATAGGTATGTCAGGTCATGATATCTGCATTTTACTTGTTCAGCCAGCATTATGCTTGAACATAAGAAACTGCCGAGATAGAACTAGTGAAGCCCTCTGATTGTGGCTACGTATCTGAACAGCAGCATAAGCTGAGCACCATCTGAGAGTGACTCATTTCAACTTGTTTTATAACAGGCACTTGAAGAGCACCTGTTACCTGACCGGAAGCACATCTCCTTCAGGATGAGCTATGTGGTACCTTGTAGGTACTCATCTTTTTCTTTTGCCTATTAAGTGCAGCAGGTAGCTCTCTTTGCAGCAGGTAGCTGTGGAAAGAGAGTGAATTGGACCTCTTGAGGTTTGTGCCTGTTCAGCAGGAGCTAAAGTGTCATGCTGAAGCCCGGCCTGCTGTTGTCACTCTGCATGGCATGAGGAAGAGCAGCAGTGGCTATGTGTCCCACGGTCATCTGTATCAATGTCCTCCATGCAGATATCAGATGTTGCTTCCTCCAAGGACAAATTAACCTTGAAGCTCTCTTCCTCTGCTCAAACAAACAAGCAAAAAACCAGTATGGGGCTATCAACTGGGCAGAAACTTTGCAATAGCACTAGCTGGCATAAAACAATCAAAACAATCATTACCAGTCCCTCTAGATGAATCCCTCTGCTCTGGCACGGTTTATTAGCATAGATGCTACACCCCACCTGCTCCAGACCTGCTAGAGGATTTGGGCTGGCAATAGAGGAGTCACTGGCCTAGATGTCTCACAGAGCTCAAACATATAGTCAGTGCCACTTTTCTTGAGTAGAGGCCTTAAGTTCAGCATATCTCAGTCATGAAGGCTTTCCCCTTCTCACACATTAGTATTTCAGCTCCTATTCCAAAATCAAGCTGCAAAGCTGTGGGTAGGTAAAGTTCTCACCAGAACTCAGCTAGCTTTGATCTGGAGTTGGATCATGTGCAGAATCTCTGTGCTTCAGGCACTGTAGAAAAAAAATGTGGTAAAACAGTTCCTCCTGTTTGCAGGACAGGATTCCAGTATCTTGCTTTTTTTTTTCCTTTTTCAAAGCAAGAGCTCTCGATCATATCGTACAGAGTTCTGTGGGGTTTTCTCCTGTTAGGCAAGGCAAAATGCCAGTTAGACGCTGAGGAGGAAACTGGCAAGGAAAACATGTCATTGTGTTTCTGAATGCCTTTTCTTACTTTCCAGACAACTTAAAAAGGAATGTTTGCTTCAGTTGAAAGAGTACACCTGAGATATTGTGCATCAACATAAGCTGCCCTCAGCCCTGGGCCAGCCTCCTCCTGTCAGGGGAAGCCACTCTTCCAGTAATGTGCCCACTCTTTTGCTTGTACAAGATCCATGTTCTTCAGGTTAGAAACTCAATGTCGCGGAGGCTTGTGGAGTGTATATTATGCTGATGGTCAATACATGTAAAAATATGACCAACTCTGCAATGCTTTGAATGCTGTACATGTATGTAGTTACTGAGATAACTATGAGGGGGATTCACTTGATCCATAGTAGATATAAACACACAGCCAGGTCATCTAGACTCTCTTTAGGAGTAGCACTTCTAAGGCATCCACAAGTCCTCCAAGTACAAGTTGTTCCTGGGCCTCCTGTGAGTAAAAAATGAGCCTCTGCTTAGAAGAAGAAAGGTGTATTGTAAACACTATGGGTTACATGAGATGAAATCTGACCCATTTAACTTATCTTGGGTTAAATACCAAGGTAATGTACCCAAATGGCTATTATAGGCTAAATTAACAGGCTGAGTTAAAAAAAAAGAGGAGGGGCAGGGGTGAAATGTAACAAAGACAGACACATTTCCAGCTGACAAGGCAGGAAAGCACCCTTTGGCTCTGCATAGAGTGTCTCTGGCTCCTGCTGATGCCAGCAAAGAAAATTTGGGCAGCAGGACTAGAAAGCAGAGGAACTGAGAAGGTATAGAAAACTTAGACTACCTCCAGAAAGGTGGATCACTATGGATTAATATCCAGAAGTGGATACTATGATGGATTACTATCAGGAGCAGATGTCTGTGACCTACAGTGAGCATTTAAAGAAGTTAGATCAGCATAGGTAACTACTTTGATAGACAGGCTTTACGGTGGTTTCCCCTAAGTGCCTCTGCAGTTATTACTATCACTAAATCATTGCTTTTCCAAAGGCCATCTACTTGCCATTAGCATTGATTCTCAAGAGTGATTTGTGGACAGCTGGGCTTGCTGGATAATCACCAGATGCTGGAGCCTGCAGCCTACCCAGAAGCTCTCCCACCTTCTCCTGGAAAAGGAGGAAGGCCTGACGCTGCAGGCTTCGCATGGGAGTGGGGATGGCAGCCTGCATTAGAGCTCTAGCAGAGGAACACTCTCAACACAGCTGTAACAATATGGAAGTGTAAGGGAGGGACCTCCTGGGGCACTGCACTGTCCCAGCTGAAGTGCCAGCCTTACTGTCATGGCCATGCTAGCATCAGCACCCGGGTCACTCTGAAGCTAACTCCAATATACCTCCAAGAGGTGCATTAAAGTTCCATAGGAACTTAAGGAAAATTTTCTTAATTGTGAGGGTGACAGAGCCCTGGAACAGGCTGCCCAGAGAGGTGGTGGAGTCTCCCTCTCTGGAGATCTCCAAAACCCTCCTGGACGCCACCCTGTGCCATGTGCTCTGGGTGACCCTGCGTGTGCAGGGGGGTTGGACTAGATGACCTCTAAAGGTCCCTTCCAACCTTAAGCATTCTGTGATTCTATGATTCATAGCCTTGACTGATGTGCAGTCCATCAATAGTTCTTGCTGGAAAAAGTTCTCACATACACCAGCAGTTGCCACACTAACCAGAGTCTCGCTCTCCTGGCTAAGAGGTTGCCAGATGACAAACATAAAGCAGCATTTGTAACTCTTAAAAGCTTCCCTCTGACATCTTTTATGCTGGCTGGTGACTTTTCTTCTTCAACAGGCAAAACACTTTTATCCTTGTTGTTTTCCACAAATATTAGAGCTGTTGTTTTTTGTCGTCGTTTTTTGTTTTGTTTGTCTTGGAGGATTTTGCAGCACATGCACCCCAGGATGCTCTACAACTCTATAAGGTGCTGCCTATCATGGTAGAAGATCTTGTGGACTGTGTTTTTTTCCCAAATTCACAACATGAAGAAGACATATCAAGTGAATTTACAGACCACAGCCACACAGAGTTGTGCGTGTAACCAGCGGCACATGGATGGCCAAGTTCTTCTGTGGCTCTAGACCTGTCTACATGCTTATAGCTTTACTTTCTCAAGGAGCTATTTGGGTTTGAAAGCACTAAAATGAATCGGCTCGAAATGCAAGAGTGTAGATTAAACATTCTCTTCCCACATGAGAGCTTTCTCTTTTCCCAGAGGAAGGGCAAGTTCTAAAGCCAACAGCCTTCTTTGCAGTTCTGTGATAGAAGGGCTGGCGTGCCTGGGAGCATGGGAGCACGCTCTGCTCTCCATGCAGATGGCTGTCATGCAGGCTTATTGCCTGCCTGCGAGCCGCTGTCTTTGACACACCCATCAGCGTTTAACCTGTTGGGTCTGTTCAAAGCACTGGGTTCCCACGTGCTTCCAAGAGCGCACCTCAGCCGTGCTCAAATCCAACCCGGTGGCGTGCGGTTTGAATAACCTGCACATGTGGTTTCTGACAGCGGCCAGGAGCTCCCTGTAACACGGAGGATAGGCGAAATCTGAATGGAGACAGCCTCCAAGTCTTGTTGAGAACTTGTTAAGTCTTTAACTATTTACTCTTGTGCAAAGCCTGAGTTTGTGGGTCTGGGATGTCCTTTTTTTGAGTTCTGGGTGAAAATCCTTATTAACATCTCGGCTGTGAGTATCCGTGGGGTTTCTGGCTTAGCTATATCCGTGGAGAGCTCATCTACACAACACGATTTCCCTGGCTCTGCGCTTCCTCATGCGGGTGCTGCTGAAGCTGAGGGTCACGAAGGGCAATGGAGACACAAAGCCCCATACGGTGGGAGCTGGGAAAGAGCCATGTGGTGTCTCCTGGGTACAGGTGAAGGCGACCGGTTCCCTGCAGGGCCAGGAGCCACCCGGCCCCCTTGCTGGGGGCTGTGGGAGGGCTCGCCCGGTGGGGCTGCCTGTCCCCAGTGGGCCTGGCTGCACCCCCTGCAGAACGGGGCCAACCTGGCAGGTCCCTGCGGCACCGCGCCATGTGGAGAACACCAGGCAGAACCGCGGCGGGCGCCGGGCCCCTGGCCGTGGCCTTGAACCCGACCTGGCACCAGCTGATCTCCTACCGAGGCCAGCTCTCGAGCCCCCCACACTAAGGGACATCCCCAAACCCGCTGTTGCCACCTGCCTCCCCCCAGCGCAGGGTCAGCGACACCGCTGCCCCCCCCTCCGGCGTGCGGTGAGGGAGGCCGGGCCGCCCCCGTGCGCAGGCGGGCCGGGGCCGCCCCTCGCGGCGCCCTTCCGGCGGCGGGCCCGCCTCCTCCTGCCGGCATGGCGGCCGGCATGGCGGCGCGCGGCGCCTAGGCCGGCACGTGCGGGGAGCGGCGGCGGCAGTGGCAGCGCGGGCGCCATGGCGGGCAGGTCGGCGGCGCACAAGGCGCAGAACACGCACCGGGTGAGCGGCCCGCGGCGGTGCCGGGCGGGCAGCGCGGCGGGGGCGCTCCGCGGGAGGGGGCATCGTAAAGCCGCTTTGGGGAGCCTATTTGTAGGGCACCGTCCCTGGGACTTGGCGTCAGTCTTTGCCTGTCTCTATCTCTCTATTTTTTTAAGTCTCCATGTGAATTTTCCCTTGATAAGCTATGGTAATTTCCTGCGCTTCTGCACCGCCGTTTAGACACCACGTGTCTAAATCACTCTGTGCTGCCACTCACCAGGGCTGCCATAGGTCTAATATGGAAAGCTTGAATAAAATAAACAAAGTAAATCAATTCGGGTTTAAATTTATGCTTTCTTAAAAAAAAAAAAAAAATCCAGACTGTTAGCAGTCCCAATAGATTCTTGTGCTTTTCTCGATGTTGTTTCAGGTACTTATATTGAGTGGGCCCTGATTGGGGAAGTACAAATGCTTGTTTTCAAAAGGAGAGAAGGTTTTTATTCATTTGCGAAATGTGGCACTTTTAAGTTGTGGGTGTCATGGGATTTTTTTTTTATTATCCTCTTCAGTTAATAAGAATCTCCATTTATTTTATTAATATTTGCCTTAAGACTCTTATGGAGCTGTTTACAGGTCCTCCCTTTTTATGGATGCTTTCTGGTAGTCCATCTTTTGAAGTGCTTTTTTGTTGTAGTTTGTGCTGCACGTGCTCGCTCCTGGGAGTAATTTAGAAGGACTGTTTGCAGGAAAGAGCAAAACAAAATGCATGTCCTTTTGTCTTACAGTTTCTTACCTTTTCGGAGCGTTTAAGCAATATTAATATCGATATTATTCATCGGATCGACAGAACTGGAAGCTACGCTGAGGTGAGAGCAGCAGCAGTGTTTCTTCTTTCTGAAGGAGGGTTTCAGGTCACTTCCCAAGTAGATAAACTTCATGAAAGACTCAAAAAGTTGTTTTGGGAAGGAATTGGAAAGAAGTGTGTGGAAGAGTTGGCTTTCCTGGAGCCTTGTGTCCTGTGTTGTTTCCTTTTGCATGCTGACCTGCTTCACAATGGTATGTTAGAGGTTTCTTGAGGACAGGACCCTGATGGCACCGTGTAGCTGGGCAGCTTGTGGGTACTTCTCAGCAGAGAGGATGCTGCTCTGGCTGTTAGCGGTCCTCGGTCCAGCCCTGCAAAGTACATGAATCTATACAAAGCCTGTGTGTCATTAGAACATTATCTGTACATGTCCTTTATGTCATTACTGTGATCACAGTGCTTGTTAGGTTAATTATCTCCTGGTCTGCTGGACAGTTGTACTGAACTTCCTGCTCAAAGGCTGTGAGGATGCCAAAAGAAATCCCAAAGCATTTGTGCTAGGAGGGCTATGCATGACTTTGTTAGATTGTCAAGGCCAGCCAACAGAGGTCAAAAAAGCAAGTGCGTAAATGATTCCTCTCATCAGAAAAGTTTCAAACGTGTCTTGAGTAGAAAGAAAGATCTGATTTTTCAGGCAGATTCCTTAGCATCTTTTGAAATGAAGTCATCAGAATTCTTAAAATACCCTTCTATACTTGAGGCATTTGATAGTTTTCTTCGTTTGAACCATTCTTCAGGGTTGCCAAGCTAATATTTGTTCTTTATTTTGACAGGAGGTTGAAACCTACTTTTTTGAAGCACTACAGAAATGGAGGGAATTGAACCTCACTCAGCATTTTGGTACCTCATTTTTATTTAATAATTTTCCTGCTTGCCTTGAGGTGTTAAGAGACGTTTCATATGGAACCAAAGTCTACTGGGAGTTCTTGTTTACTGGGTTTTGGATTGGGCTCTGGGAAGCTGTTTTTCCATAGCATTCTACATGTTTACCAGCAAATAGACTCTAATTCTAATGCTTTCTTTTTTGTATTTTGAACAGTGCAGTTCTACAAAGAAGTAGCCAACAAATGCCAGTCCTTCAACCAACTGGTTTATTACCAGAGTGCCATCGTGCAGAGCTTGAAGATACATTTGCAAGTCAAAGGCAGTCTTGCCTATCAACCCCTGCTAGAGTAAGTACATGCTGATAAAATATAGCCAAGGAGCCTTGGCAGTGTTATAGGGTAAATGTGATTCCCGGCATGAGTGCCCTTTTTGCTTGTTGTACAGGAGGAAAGAGGTGTAGCTGTAAGATGTCCACAGTGGTGGTATTTTCTTGATAGAGCATCATGTTTCTAAGTATTTGTCTTTAGACAAGTAGCTACTGCAAGGCAAGCAAACTAGCATGAGTACTCACTGAGTGTCAGCCAGAATACTAATGTGTTTTGGTTAGTGCTTATCATCTATATCATCTGTGTCTCGCTGTTTATTGTTTTCAGCTTGACTCTTTTTTC
This sequence comes from Eudromia elegans, assembly GCA_003342815.1. Classification (NCBI taxonomy): domain Eukaryota; kingdom Metazoa; phylum Chordata; class Aves; order Tinamiformes; family Tinamidae; genus Eudromia; species Eudromia elegans. The sequence continues at coordinate 391,291 of PTEX01000289.1, forward strand.
CCCATTATAAAATTCCACAGCTGCATAATGAGAGATATTAAATAATAAAATAATGAGAAATTTAATAAAAATAGGAAGCAAATGTGATGCTATGTTTCTTTCTAAACAGCTTGTGTTTTGTTTAACTCAGAGCTTGAAGTCTGATTATACAACGCTTTGTAAGGTTATTATTAGTTTCTTTTAAAAATACATTAATATTTACACTAATACTGGTGTGTTGTCTGATACCCAGCCTAGTGGTGCAGCTGGCTCGAGATCTCCAGGCTGACTTCTATCCTCACTTTCATGACTTTTTCCTGGCCATCACCAATTTGCTGGATACACAGGACACAGAGCTGCTGGAATGGGCTTTTACTTCTCTTTCCTATCTCTACAAATACTTGTGGAGATTGATGGTAAAGGACATACGCAACATATACAGGTAAGGACTGTATTCAGTATATGTCTTGATGAGCAGTTATTACATGCCATGGGAGTGTAAGTGGCACTTAATCGTACGGCTTAGTGCTTCAGTATAATTGTTAGTACACTTTCCTGGCTGTCAGAGTCAGATTGTGAGTCCTATTCTCATGTTCGGCACCCTTTGGCAACCACTGCCTTGAAGGAGGGATGCGAGTTAGTCTGAAAACTTGTGCCTTTGGTCAGCTTTTCTCCTGGTGTGGTGGATGCAGGTGATGATATGAGAGGAAGCCTCCTGCTCAGCTGGTAAAGCAAAACTCAAAAAGACAGTGGGTTGCCAGAGTCATTTGGAAAACCTGTTGCATAGTCTGAATTGAACACAAGTTCCTGATACCTGTCAGGTAGCTCAGTCATAGTTGCATCCTTCCTTTCTTTCTCAGTTACAGTCTCCAAGATTTAAAATGTTAAATGGATTATTTTGAGTCTTTTCTCTGATTCTTTCACCAGGATTTTACCTCTTTTATTCTTCCCTTACTCTTCTGTCTATTCAGTGAGAGCTCAAATGAGTTCTGGACTATTTTGTGTGAGGTAGAACTCCTTGCCACTAAATTCTGTGGATTCTGAAGGTTGGCATAAGCTCATAGGGAAACTGGCCAAATTTGAAGAGGTTATCAAGCATAATAGGAACCACTTCTGGCTTGGGAAGCCTGAGCTGCAGATGGTTGGAGGCTGGTTTTATATGTGCTTGCCTTGTTTTTAAACTCTTCCTCAGGCATCTGCGTCTGGCTGCTGTTGACTAGTTATTGGCATGGATGGACCTGTAGTTTGACCCAGTAGGATTGCTTGTTCACTCTTATGCTGCTGTGATAGCAAGTTGTTTCTTGGCCTGTGGGTCTGTGTTGATTGCTACTAATTTCAATAGGGAACAGGTGGAGGAAAGGATGGGCATAAGATACTTCCTTCTCAACCCAGCAAAAGCTTTCAAGCACATTGCAGGAACATCTGCCCCACTGTGAATCTGAGGCACGAATCTTTCTGCACTTGACATGTGCTGAAACACCTGCAATTACTACTGATGTTTACTGGAGAATTACAAATATCTATTGTGCCTCTAAATTGTATCTCTGGAAACTTTACATACATGGGAAACCCTGTGGCTCAGACACAAGTGAAATGCTTCTGGTATATCAAATGAAGTTTAGTCTCACTTATTACTGGTGATTGTTTCTGTTAAAAGTCTTAATGCCGCAGTGGATCTGTGTGGATCCAGCGATGCTAGAGGTATGTCTGCCTGGGAACTAAGTCCTCAGACATGAGGTTTGAACACGTTATCTTCTCATTTGCTCATCTTTCCAAAACTATCCCCTTGATATGGGGAGCATGGTAAGGAATGGCATTGAGAAAGGCCATTTGCCATCTCTAGGAATACAGGTTCTTAGTGTTTGTAGAGGATGGAAATGTGAACTGGAAATGTAACTTCTGCAACCAATTCCTGCTCTGCCTTTAAGGAGTAGATTATTTTGTGTCTTTATAGCTTGTACAGTACTCTGCTGGCTCACCACAAACTTCACATCAGAAACTTTGCTGCTGAAAGTTTTGTCTTTCTAATGAGAAAGGTAAGTGAGATGTTTGTGTCATGGTTATCTCCATTTTATGGCCCATGGCCCTTGCTACCTGATGTTGCAAGATGTGTCTCCTGAGTTGTCATTTTTCTACAAGTGTCTAGTCTCTGTCAAACACTTAATACCAACAGTGGCAAACAGTGGCTTAGAGCTTTGTTTTTCAAAGGCAGTGAAACCAAGTGTTCACAGCTGCTTTACCTAAAATTTCTAGAGGTCCTAAGGTAATTTTGCAAAAGGGAGACTTTAGACTGCATTGCAATGCTGTATTGCTCAATAGTTTTCCAGAGATCATTAAGGCCTTTGTATGACAGAAGTTCTACTGAAAACGTTTTTGCTCTCTTGAAATTCAGAGTATATAATATTCCTAGGAAGATCAATTAAGGCTGTTATGTTTCATTTAGTTAAAATACACAAAGTCAGGATTTTTGACACTGACTTGCAAATCTGAGCATCTCTATCTTTTGCTTTGAGTTAAGGGACCTTAATAAAGCATAGTTATTCAATTGGTTGTTTTCAGAAATTGCTGAACTTCAAAACAATTACTCAGAGGGCTTCATAATCTTGGTCAAGAAAACCTTGCAATATTACCAAATGTGGTTATAGTTTTGCGTGACTGGATTCTATATCCAGGCAATGCACATTTCCTCCCAGACCTTTGTGTTCCAGTTAGGACAAATTTAATGATGCGTTTACGCACATGCTTTACCCTAAAATGACCAGAATGATGAAAAGCATGTACTTCAGCTGCAGTGGCCTCAGTAGAACTGTGTGTGTTTGGGGGACCTGCAGTGATTGAATAGCTAAATATTTTCCTTCATTAAATTTCTTTGGGTTGTTGCAGAAATAATGAGCTTGAACTGTTGCAGGAAGGCAGGGCTGGGACAGGAAGGCGGTGCTAGCATCTGCCTCTTTTGATTTGGCAGCTCTAAATAGAAGATGACTTTTTTTTCTCCTTTATGTTTTGCAGGTTTCTGATAAAAATGCTCTCTTCAATTTCATGTTCCTTGACCTGGGGGAGCACCCAGAGAAAGCGGACGGTGTGGGACAACTGCTCTTCGAGATGTGCAAGGGTGTTCGAAACATGTTCCACTCCTGTGCAGAAACGGTAAAGAAGAAAGATTTTCTGGTACAAATGTAGCTGTGAAGGGGCCATAGGTAGTGCTCAGTGAAGTGTTGGATGCCGTCTTGTTCGCCTCAGTGGGTGCCCAGTTATCAGCAGACCATTTGTTATTTAACAGGATCTAATACCTTCTTACAAAACTCTTTTTTGAGATGTGGAGGTTGTTTATTAGTCATTCCTATATTATATTCCTATCTATTAAAATTATTCTGCTCACTGATGCTATGTGCAGTTTGTACTCTCTTAATGAAATTTGATTATTAATTATTAATTATATTAATATAAAATCAATTTGGATTTTAAGTGTTTTTCCTTTTTTTTTTTTGTTTTTTTTTTTTTTGTTTTGWACTAATTTTGCAGAGCTTTCAGACCATTGTGGTATTTTTAGCAGTATATTACACTAACTAAATTTAGGATTGCTAGACTCATTTTCAAGGCATTCACCCATTTCATGTGATGTATTCTTTTCCTGTTCAGGCTATGAAATTAATTCTGTTAAAGCTGGGGCCTGTTACTGAAGTAGAAATTGAGCTACCCTGGGTGATGGTTGGAGAAGCTTTTGAGCAGATGATCAAATCGGCTGTAGTGCATATCCATAGGGAGCATTTTGACGTTGCCTTCAAGTGCCTGGAGGTATGTTACTTTATTTATTTTCTACCCATGAAAGACAAAAATCTCTCTGTGCTTACCATGAATGTATTTGTGTGGAAGCAGGGTTGTTTTTTCTCTCCCTTGGAAACATAAAATAAGTGTCATATATGTGGGAGAAAATCCCACCCTTCTTTTTGTGAGTTCAGAGAGGTTTTGGTGGCTGTGCTGGACTGTTTGGGGGAAGGGACCTGCTGCGTGCAAGACTTGGAGCTCAGTTGCAGAGCTGGCCAAAGAGGAGCCACAAGAGCTGTCATTGCAGCCTGGAGGGGGTTATTGCAGCTTCTTACCTTCAGCTGAGCAAGATTCATTGGGAGTCCTCAAACAATGTGGCAGTAAAGGGGAAGCTTTCTGCTTTGGAAGTCATGGACTGAATCTGGAGAGCTAAATTTCTCCTCAGAACCAAATCCTGCAAATCACCAAGTGTTTTCAGTTTGGTTGTTCCCACATTGCAATGTGGGGATGTCCTCTGAGGGCTAAGGAGCACAGCTGACTGCCCTGTGCTGTGTTGGATCAGGATGAGGCAGCATGATGAGCCTTGTAAGTGATTTTTACTTATCTGATCGACTTTTAGGTGTTTTGTTTCTGGGAAGTCTTTTAGAACTGACAATCTACATCAGATTTGCTCTGCAGAAGAGTGAAATGGGAAATTGGAGAGAATGGTCTGGGTGCCCCTCCCAGCATTGGGAAATGTTCCTTTTTGTGTTATACTTTGAGCTCCCTGCCTATGGCTATCCAGAACTCCCTGGAAAACCCCATGGGAATTATGTAGTGTTTCTGGGAGGATTCATTTCTCAAACAAGACCTGTCAGTTCATTGGGCCGGTGAAACATTGTTTCTTGAAAATTCCTTTCAGGTAGCACGAAGTGAGACAAGTGATCATTTCTCTGAAAACTCACTTTTTATTTAAACAGGAGTCACTCTTAGACTTGCAGGGGAAAATAACTAAGGCTAACTACCATGTGACTTCAGAGCAGATGGAAAGAATTCTTCAAGCTTATCTCATCCTGGTGGAACATGCAAATGGATCCAAAATCCCCCGGCCCGAGGAAGTCTGTCAGGTAGGTCAGACAATCCTTTTGGCTCGTGTCCCAGAGAGGTATCTCTTGAATCTGGATGAGGAGCTACAACATTCTTTCACATTCCTGCTATATCATTGGACTTAGAATTTGAGTGAAGTTGAATGGAAAGATTTGTTGAGAGTATTACTGCCTCTCCAAATCCATGAGAATTTTCCTTTGTTGTGTAGTGCTGATGTAGTCCCCTAAAACAAGCAATGACCAGACCAGGGCCACTGCAGCTAGAGATCTTGTTGAGCCCAGCTGCCACTGTGAAGGAGTGCGAGGCACTTGTAGCTGGTGGAGAAGTTCCACCAGATTCACATACATTTGACCTCCTAGGCTTTGTGCCTGCAAACTTGTACAGAGCCATTAGGGTGTATTTCAGTGAGCTGGAGCTTGGAACACCGTGTCCTCTGTTTCCAAAAACTGTCCAGGTTGTTCAACAGTCATTGTCTTAATAAACAAATATCCGTTCTCTCTCTTTCATTCTACAGATTTTAATAAAATTGATACAGACTCCAGATCTGACAGCATCTTGCTGCAGAACCCTACTGAACACTATTTCTGCTTTACTGTTGTCTGAGAATATTTTCTTGCCTGATGCCTTGACCAAGGAAGCGATTGAGAAGGTAACAAAGACTGCTTCTTGCAACAGAAATCTCAGAGCCCTGGCTCATTTGAGCAGGTTAACTTCAGGACATACTGCTTTGGATTGGGAAACAGACTATAAAGAGTCCCTTTTTGGCCAGACAAAGGAGAATTTGCCCTATGTCTAAAATAATACCTGGTACTTTTAACTTGAAGGAGGATTCGTATCTTGATTCCTTCAGAAACACAGAGGTTGGCTCTGCTGAGGTAGTAAACTTTCTGCAACCAACTGTGGTAGATTCATACCCTAGGAACTTCACAGGAAAAGTGCCAGGCTGAAAAATTTTTTGGACTTAAGCTTTCTCCTAGTGGTTGCTGTGTACTAGAACATCTACCTTCCGTTTTCCAGATAATGAAAGGATAGCTGGGCTGTCTTTGAACAGATCCAGACAGATTTATTGAAAGGGCTGTGATCTTTTGTACTCGAATTGTCACTCCTGAGTGAAGCTGAACTCACAAAACATGTTAGATGCAGAGTACCAAGGTATGTGTCTCAGACCCCAAAGCAGGGCTGATTGATAAACCAGAAAAAAAGTGGCAAAGTTGCAGAACTGCTAAGTTATCCATGGATATGGAGGGTTGACTCTCATTAGTATGATCCTATTAACTCCTCATTTGTACCTTGCAGGTATTTGCAAGTGGGTTTGAATGGCACTTCCTTTTGGACTTCTCTGAGATGATGTTCTCGATGAAGCAATTTGAGAAGGTGAGTCGATATTTTTGTGTGTTTGTTTTAGTTGACAGAGAAATAAATTGCTGACAGGGAGGAGTGTGATTTGCCATGCACAGCTGAACAGCAAAACATATAACTGGGAGATCCACAGTATATTTATCTACGTTGTATGCTGAATCATTTTTGTGTGATGACATGACCTTTAATGTTTAAACTTATGGTGCGATCTAATAAGGATGAAAGAAGTTATTTAAGCCAGTGCACTAAAAAATTATAGAGAAAAGTGCATTTCTATGTAGTTCAGATATTGGAAGGAGTTGTTCTTATCCGCTTCGAGTCTCACACTGGTAGTAGACTTTTCCATTTTTGTCTCTTAGTTCAGGTAGTAAAGAATGGCAGATATTTGTGTTCACAAAGAGAATTTTGTCTGTAAAGGTAAAAGTGGTGGATTTTTATAGCTAGGATGAAGTGAAGGAGCTTTTGAGAAAGAAAGTGGAAATGAAGAATGAAGGATATCTGGGATCAGTGATCTAGGAAGAATTAAATAGTTAAGTGAAGCAGAAGGTGAGAGAGAATTTAGGGATCTAGGAGACTGGATTTGGGACAGAGTTTTAGAATCAAACCTCTATCCCTACCAGGGTACTGGTACTCCTTGCAGCACTGATGGAAACTCCTGTGCTTTGCTTATTGGTTTATGAAAGTTTGGCTTCCTCTGTGGCTGGGATCTTGGATTCCATAGGGGTTTAATCGAAACAGGATTAAAGATACTTACTAAACCTTTTTTTCTTTTCTTTCTTCCTTCTCTCTTCAGCATTTTCTTCCGTGCTTTCTAGCATACATTGAGCACTGCTTCACTGGCACAGACGCCCTTGCAAAGGATGAGGCCATAGCAGTTTTGGCTAAACTTATTCTGGTGAAAGCAGAGCCTCCCACCCTTGGCTCAATGGCGTTTGAGAAGTATCCTCTTGTTTTCGCTGAATCATCCACCAGGTGAGACTCCTTGATTTCAGCAAGGAGTAGATGTGTCCGTACGGCTCCATGCCCAGAGGCTGGGGCCTGCAGAGCTGTTACCCTGTAGTGTTTGCCAGAGTTGCAAAACGAGAATGGTGTAGGTAGATCTTCAAACAAAGTGGTGCTGTGGGATCTGTTTCTTGTTTTCTTTTTCCTCTCTTTTTTTTTTTCCAACTCTCTTTTTTCCCACTCCTCTGCATAGATTACCACTGATGAAGAAGGATAGCAAGCATTGCAGTCAATGTGCCATGTGCATTTTGCTTGTCTCAGATGCCTGCTGCATCAGAGGGCAGTTAACCTTGGTAGCGAATGAGTTGCATAGTCCTTGTTCTTGCTGGTTCTAATCTCCTCCCTGTGCTCTGTCTGTCTTCCTTCTGAGCAGGCTTGGGTCTTACCCAGGAACTTATTAGGGAGCTGTGTGGGTTTACACAGAGCATAGCTTGGTATCAAAGGCCGCCAAATTAATCTAGATGCAGCACCCTGCTGGCACAGCTCAACTGCCTGTGGCTGCAGAGCTACCCTGGCTGCAGTGAAGCGGTTGCTTTTCCTCTGGAGGCTCTGAGGGAAGATTTGAGGTCACTGTTGATAAGCGCAGAACAACCATTGGTAATCTACTGGTAATGTTCTGATCTCTATGACTCTCGTAATTCAGGTCTTTTACCTGCAGAGAGTGTCAATTTGTTTTGCTTTTTATATAAGGTGGATATGTCTCAATGGAGAAACATGCTCTGTGGATTTCTTTCTTGCTTTATTTGATAGAGTAGTGGCATTAAGGTTTAGAGAATGGAAGAGTGTGAGTCAAAAGTATAGATTTCAATTTCTCTTCCTTATTTTCATGATGATGTTTTGGATTTTGATGTTTTCAATTTTCTATTGATGTTTGATGATTCAGTGATGTGGAATACATAGTTGGTAAGGTTTTGGCCCTACTTGGGGCTTCTTTGTGGTGCACCTGTAATGTCAATAACATAAAATAGGGCTGGGGGTGATCTCAAGATGCACTATAGCCCATTTCTAATCTAGGGTGGAGTTAGCAAGTCCTGAACCAGTCCTGAAAAACATCTGACCAAACTGTTCTTAAATATTTCCTGTCTTGGAGATTCCCTAGCTGCCCTGGCAGTCTGTTCCAGAGCTTTGCTGCATTTATGATTAGAAAGCTTCTTTTCCTCTGCCAGTTCTGAGTTTCTGGACTAAATTATTTTTTTGCAGCAGCGGATTAAATCTATTGCATTATCTTATCTACAAGAAGTATAAAACTTCATTTCTTCCTTTTGCATCCAGCTTTTTTAACTTAACAGCCTTTGATCATCAGAAATCTTTTCTGTGGACCAGCAGCTGGAGTTTTTTTCATTCCAGAGCTATTTCTTGAATTTGCAATAAAGACTTGACATTTCTTCTGGCCATGTCCTGTTCCTCTCAGCTTTCACTTGAGCAGATGGTCTTTTGCCCTGTGGAGGGAATTAATAGAAAAATCCCCTTGAGATGTGCAAGGCCTTTTTGTTAGCAATAGTAAATTTAATTTTTAATATCATAAGAAGAAAAGAAACAATCTCTGATACGCAACTCTGTGTTACTGAAACATTTGGTTTTATTTTTAGCTGTAATATAAGACATCAAACAAGCCAAGGAGGAAGGACCCAGGTGCCAGTGTTGGAGCATGTACTGTCTTTAATCCAGGTACCAGCGAATGAAGATATTCCTGATCTTTCTCAGCCTTGGGCTGCCTTAGTTGTACTGCCACATGTTAGGTAAGATATATACCTAATATCTGAGGTATTATTGCTGTGTATTTCAGTAGGACTGACTAGTTCATACATAACATTATTCACTGTTGGTCACAGACCATTGTACTAAGAGAAGAACAAGAATTACTAACTGCAGTTTGGGGAACTGGGATCAAAAGATGAAAAGTTGCTGTGGAAATAGTGCAACTTAGTGGTATAGTTGGGAATGAGTTTCTTGATTTTAGTCCTTAGATTCAGTACCCTGGCTGGTAGAACTGTTCTTGACAGTTTACAGTAGCTTTTCCCCCTCCTAGGGAAGTGGTGTTTCAATAAGTGTAATGTGCTTGCATGGAAGGAGTTGGAAATGAGATGCTACAAGTTAAGCTGTAAATTAGAAATGAGCCAGTGAAAATAGTTTGTTGCTGCTATAAAACTCGGGATGAGCTATGTATAATATAACATGAGAAAAAGAGGAAGAGGAAGTAAACCTTCATATGCCTCTGAGTGTTAGTGTAACACTGAGATTAAAAGTTTCCTATTTATTTTTGAACAGACCAATAGACAAAGAAAATATCCTGCCAAGTGTGACAAGTTTTACAGACTTTCTCTTCACAGACATTGACAAAGGAAACCTCCACAAAGGTCAGTTGCTGTTACGATCTGTTCATTTGCTTTTTGTTGAAATGTAGGAAGAAATACGAAGTAATTTTGTTGAAATTGAATAACACTAGCATTGCATGCAGATTTAAAGAGAATCTCAGAAAAAAAAACTAGAAGAACTAGAGGGAAGCTTCTTCAAGGAGGCAGCTCTGCAAATGCTGTTGATACTCATAATGAGATGGCAGATGTTCCATGGTGTGGGGGCCTAGTGTCGAAATCTAGATTTAAGAAGAAAATAAAAGGTTGGGGGGGGGAAAAAAAGGCAGGTGAGAGAGTAGATGTTGAAAATTGAATACAAACTAGATTCTGGTTGAACCAGTCACGTAAAGGAGAGAATCTTAGTTCACAACATCCAGTCACCTTATTTTGAACCTGTACTGCTTATCTATGATGTTACCTTCTCTGTCATCAGTGATAGCAACAGTTCTACAGTGATAAATTATTCCCGCAGACATCAGTCTTTGTGACCCCACTGGTTGTCAGACCAGACCAGAAGAAGATATTCTGATTTAACTTGCAGCACATAGGGGCATTGTTACTCAGAGATATTACAAACATTTGGCCTCAGGCCAAAGTTTGAACAAGCGTTGGAATGCCCTCAGTTCAGTATTCTTCGGTGTTCTTGATCTGAAAAGGCTTCCCAAGAGCATGGCCTTTTCCTTTTGCAAATCATCTATTAATGTTCCTAAACGTACCCACTGTTTGGTTTTGTTACTTTTCCTTCATATCACTTTACTTTTTCTTCTTCATTTCTCTGTTGGGGATAGTTCTTTTCAATTTAGCTCTTTTTTTGTTTGTTTCCTACCCAGTACGTAGCCCCATGTGGCTGTGATTATTTGAGTTGCAAGGTAATTATTTTACAATGGAAGCACCCAGGTTTTCTTCATTGGCACTTATCCATGGTAGCAGCTCTGCACCACATCAATGTGTATACAAGAAGAACCATATTGCTATTTGTTCCTTTGCCCCTGAAAGGAAAGAAATACAACCCCAGTCCTGTGTTTCTGCTTCCTACTGTCCTGTCCTACTTGCTGTCTCTTTGCTCTGTTTCCCTCACACTCTTCCCAAATCAGGCTTCCAGGGTAATTTTCTCAACTTCTGGCACTTGATTTCTCTGGCTTCATGGTCTCTCCAATTCCTTCACTTTGTACTAGGACTCCCGTCTCTTCCTGTTGCCTCTCCAGGGCAGACTCAGCCTCCGCAACCCTGTCCTCCCTCTTTGGCCTGTCTCATCTCTGTTTCCTGGGACAGAAGTCCCAGACCTGGGTGTTTTTTTGCAGACATTGTGGACCTTCAGAATGCAGGTCAGGAACTGGGGCAGTGCTGTGAGTTACCCAAGGCACCTGCATAACTGTTGCCTATTGGCCTGTAGGGAAATGCTTACCTTACTGATCATATAGATGTGTTCCACAGTAAGGTGGGAGCTGCTGCCTTTGTCTGACTATACAAAATGCCATGTGGATTACAGCTTGAAAACTTCTGCCCTTTAATCATAGGAAGCCTTATCCTGCTTGTCCTGTCTTTCAGTTTCTCCTCTCTCTGTCAGGAACTCCCTAAAGAGGTTAATGGTGAGCAGGAATCTTGGGGTACCTAGGGAAACAACTTGGAATGGAGAAAAGTTTTCAAAAGAATAAATAGGAAGTGAGTTTCACTTCTTTTTATTTCGTGATAGCTGGGGGTATGAAAGAAAGTTAGTATCTTTTATAAAGCTTTTCTCAGCCTGTGTGGCATAAGCGCTAGGGAAGAGAGGAAGGAGACAAGATTTATCTTTTTGTAAACAAGCCTCTTGCCAAATTAGGAGTGGCAGAGAAAGGAATCACCCTTCCTCTTTCATGCCTGAAAGGACCTTGGCTCTCTTGTGCTGCTAAGACAAGACCTGTTAGACAGGGAAACCCTCCATCTCTAAGGCAAACTGAGAGTTTTAGGAAAGAGACATTACTGCTTAGTTCTATTTTAGCCAACACAACTTCCACTCACTTGTAACAAGAATTTAGTCTTCAGGTACATGGGGCATCCTTGCAGATCTCATATAATACATTGCCAAAGTGCCAGAATTTATAGACACTTGTGCAATGCCGTTTTCTTCTGCTGTGTTTCATGCTTGTTATTTTGGACAGATTTTCTTCATTTCCTGAGTGCTATTAGTAGCACAGAGCTGTCTGAGACTTCTGCAACAGTGTTTAGTTCCAGGCTGCTCCCGGCTCTGCTCCCGGAGTATGTAGGTGCATTGGAGGCAGTCACAAACTGGAAACTGCTCATGGGATTCATTGATAGCAAGTTGGAATGGGCATTTGTGAAGATGATAATATCTAGAGGAATATTTCTATTATGGGCTATGATAACTGTTAGAAAATGCTGATGCCTGTTCTGAGATCCACTCTGTTTCTGTGACTGCAGCCATCTGAAGGTGGCCTAGCATAATGCAGCCACAGCTTGTTGTGACTTGAGTAAATACACAGGCTGTTCTTTTTCTCTTCGATCCAGGAAGCCTCCTTGTGACCTGTCAAGCTGTGAGTACTCTCCTTAGTTTGGCAGAGTCTTCTGAAATACTCCGCTTGTTACCTGTGGAGCGTGTCAAGAAGTTGGTGATGTAAGTAAACGCTGCCTCTCCTGTGATCCTCCTTGGTGTTCCTTGTCACAGCAGTGGTCGCTTTTATGTAGAGGTCTTGTTAAGTGCCGTGTTGTGTGGAGCAATAGCTGTATGGTGCTTCACTATTGTAATGTAGCAGTGTTGTAAGCAACACTTGTACAGAGAAATGGATAGTTGTAGTACCTGTTCAGTGACACTTTCACTCCCAGCTGGTCCTGCGTTACACTCTCTGTGCGAACTGGAGCTTTGTTAGGCAGCTGCAGGGGAGCATGTGAATATGCTGGCTTTAGTTTTACTGAAGAGGAATGTACTTAGTAGCTGTATGTTGCATTATAATAAAAAAAGGAAATTCCACTATATCCTTATGTATCTGTGTATGTAAATGCTTTGTACTTGGTACTTTCCATTATGTGCATTGTAACTCCCTTCTAATTATCACCTATAACTGAGCGGGTGGGAACAAGGGAACTGGTTGCTCTCCCTCCAGCAAATCCTGCTTAACTTGCATCATCTGCGAACACTGTTGTGCTGGAGAATCTCCCAGTCATCAGGGGCTTGAACTTCAAAACATCATGCTCTGTTAGGACACCACATTTGCCCATGGCTGAGAACTGCTGGTGATTAAACAGGCAGCCTGGATCAGGCAGAAAATCTTAGCAGGGAGATGCAGTCTGATGCTTTCTGCCAGCTTTGGCCTGGGGATGCAGAGCCAGGATGGAGTGAGGGTAACCAAGCAGAGGGAGGTCTCTGGTGGCAGTCAGGGATCCTGCTCATGCTACTGGTGTCACACCTAAGCTTGGGTTATTTCTTGTCTCTTGAAGTCAGTCTCTGAGCACTAGAGCTGCAGCCCCTATGTGAGCTATGCAGGTCCCTGTTTCCTGTGGCTATATGTGTGTGGGCCCAGCCTGCCAACCCCTGTCCAAGGAGGAACGTCGCGTCTCTTGGGCTGCCATGTGTAACTTGGACTTGGAGACTGCAAGTCAGCTTGCTAGTCAAGGGCAACCTAACCAGCCAGCTCTGAAGTCCCATGGAATTCTCCCAGTGTCATTCTTGCCTTACTTGCAGATATCTTTATCGTTGCAGTGATGTCTGCTAATAAACCTCTGTTCTTTTAGCACTTTCCCATCAGACCCCTCGGCATTGCTCTTGGCTGATCTCTATTACACAAGGTTGGCGTTGTGTGGCTGCCGGGAGCCCCTTGCCCAAGAGAACCTCATGGACTTGTTTGAGAAATTGCACCCTAATATTTCCACTGGTGTGTCCAAGGTAGTCTGGTTTTTTTACTTCTGAGTGCATGTAAGATAAGATGTATTTTTAAATTCATTTTAAGTGAACAGAGTTATATGACAGGGACCAAAAGCAAACGCATAGGATTATGTATAGTAATTGCTTTTGTAGCATCTGTTTAGGACTGAATACTAAGAGCTTCACACAGGGTGGCAAGAGGAGGACTTTTAGCCCTGGGACACTTGTCCCTTTTCTAAAGGTGATTAAGAGTGGGACACGCATGTTGTCATTCTGAATTGCTTGCTAGGCTACTGGAGATCATTTATCTCTCGGCTTCAGGAGGGACCTAGTAAAGGCAGCCTCCAGAGTCAAACGTTCACCTCTTCGTAGGGGGGTGTGTGTAGCCTGTGTCTCTGTGCACTTCTAACAGATGTTTCCACCTCTGACAGGTCCGACTTTTGACTGTCCGGATTCTAAATCATTTTGAGTCTCCACTTCCTGCACCAGCTGAGGTAGGGCTGCAGCTTGAACTTTTCAAATCCATTTGTTTTGTCCATTAGCTTTGGCTTTGCTGCTTCCTCATGCCAGTTTTATCTCTTTGGATACAG
>PTEX01000289.1:405370-665443 GCA_003342815.1 Eudromia elegans
TTTTTTTTTTTGGGCTTCAAAATGGCTGGGAGTCTGTGTGCTTTGAGAAAACCACTTCCAATGCAAAAAGGATGGGCTTAACAAAATGCCTCTCACTTGTTTGCTCAGGGTGATTGCACAACGGACTTCCAGTCAGTGTTTGCCACATTGCTCCAAGCAGAACTTGTGCCAGCAACAGTGAATGATTACAGAGAGAAACTCCTCCATTTGAGGAAGCTAAGGTGTGATATAGTGCGGTCTGCAATACCGAATGGATCTTTAGAAGAAGTAAGTAGTTTTTGCCAAAAGGCAATTGTCATGTTCCCTTGTTCCAACAGAATGTTCTTATTTCTTCACATAAGTTCTAACAAGAATTCATCAAACTCTAACTTCCAGGTCAGGTGTTAGAAAAGTTTTGTGTTACTTAGATTTACTTAGATCACAGCTCCTGTTGTCTTTGGGCCTACTGCATTCTCCTGAGTATTTACAAGTGCAACAACAGTCATGTGTAGATGAGTGGCCTGCAATTGGGTTTTGGTTTGGGTAAAGGAAGGTAAATGATTCCAGGGAGAAGTATCTCCTGAGCAAATTTAAGGCTGTGATCTTGCCATGCCATCAGCACTGGTGAGTGTTGGTAGGAATCCCATCAGAGAGCTCCCATCATGGGAGCACCTGGCTGCTGGATGTCACTTGAGGATAAGGGTCCTGTCTGCCTGTGGCTTTTGAATTTCTTTTACTGCTGAGCTAAGACCTTGGCCCTCTAGATGTTGGAATGGTCAGATTTTTTTACTACTTAAATGTTCTTACATTTTGTTGGGGTGTAGAGGAGTATTATTCTTATGGCTATTGCTCTACCTCTGTCACTTTTCCACCTTGACTTGTAAGCTCCTGTTCGCAGAAGTTGAAGATCAGCCCTACTGATCAATAATAGATCAGCAAGGAGCCAGTCCAGAGGAGATACTTCTAAGTGCAGAGCAATGAAAGCTCCTCGCGGCAGAGATTTCCTTTTTGAGCTCCCTAAAACAGTTATGGTGGGCCTGAATTTCAAGAGAGAGGCAGATAATCCTAATAACCTGCTGGGCCTGGCCTTTTCTTGCACATTAGTGGTGCTTGGATATGGTGACTAGATTTGAACAACGCATGGAGTAAGTGGACTCTACAGGTTCTCTCCATGAAGTGAAGAGATAAAGAATGGTGATGTGTGTGTGTGTCTTAATTATTGGTATTATTTTTGAGAATTTATTTGATCCAAGTACCTTCTTTCACCAGACAGAGGAGATTGATTGTTTTCAACTCTGATTTTTAACACCTCAACAAGATTATGTTTTTTGTCCTTCCAGGTGCCTCTTCGCTATTTGCTGGGAATGCTTTATATTAACTTCAGTCCTCTCTGGGATCCTATAATTGAACTCATAACGTGAGTATATGTTGTTAGTTGCTGCAGCCAATGGCTGTCTAGTAATTCCTTCCTTTGTTCTCTTAACCAAAACTGCAGTAAAAAAATGTTCCGTTCACATGAACTGTTCCCAAGTGGATTCAGTTTGTCAATCAGCATTCATATGGAGTCCTACTTTTTAACTTAATAGTCAAAGAAACAGAATTTTTTTTTGACTGTTTCAAGTTAAATAACATTATTTTTGCAGGCTTTAATTAGTATTTTAGAATTTCAAAATGAGCAAGAATTGCCTCTGAGTTGCCCTGTCTCTTAATTTTTTTTATCCTTTCTGGGAGACCTCTCAATCCTACTAAATGTGAGACAAGACTTACCATGGTGCCTGCTGAGCTGAGAACTTGAAGTTGGTGTCTCTGCCCTCAGTATGTCTATCCACTTGTGTTTTCTTTTTCACTTGCATGATTTAAAAACAAGACAAGACCTTCCCCATCAAAGTTTAATTAACAAAAAGTATTAAACCATCTCTTCAAAAGATATATCCACATTAATTCTTCCTTTGGTTCTATATGATGTTTATGTATAAAAGTCAGTGGAAAGCTTTTTAGTCAGTTTAAGTTTAAGTTTATTTGAAGTTATTGGTTACACATGGATTATTCTAATAGCAGTTGACATTTGGGATCCATAAATAAAGGCAAAGAAGTGCTACAGCTGTACCCTGCAGATGTCCTGTCTTCAGACACTCTCATAAAAGCAGTAATCAGTGCCTGTGATTGTGTTCTTTACTTGCCTAGCAAAGAACTAGATGACTAGATGCATGTCTTTCTTTTCCTCTCCCTTTAATTTTCATGCTGTCTTGTGTTTTCTCAGTTCTCATGCAAATGAAATGGAGAATAAACAATTCTGGAAAGTCTTTTATGAACATTTGGACAGGGCCGCTGTCTATGCAGGTAAGTCACAGCTGCTATGTGCTATTAAGACCCTAACCCAGCTAACTGTAAATATTACGGTGTCCCAAAATTACACTTTGTGATAAAGATTCAGAACCGGAGTTCTGAATGCCAACATCATCTCCAGGACAGGAATGGAGAGGATTGGGAGAGAACTTTGTCTCCTTTTCTTGTCCTAAACACCAAGAAGCAGACACACATGGCCTCTGTTACTGGAGGGAGCTGCAGGTTGTGGGAAGCTCTCTCTGCTTAGGATTGGAGCTGCTCAGGCTGCTCAAGGGGAAGGAAGAAATCTGTGGAAAAGGGACAGATTGTCTTCCCTCCCTGTGTATCCCATAGATTCTTGCAAACAACGTGCTTTTGGCATGCTCTTGAGATATACCTCTGTATTCATGAAATCTGTGATTTCATTGTAAAGCCATGAGCACACAACTTTGTTATTTGAGAGGAAGAGCTAAATAAAAATGATTCAAGGCTGTAAGACATCCAGGAATACTTTCTAAACAGTGTGGATTTTTCTCATCAGTGTTAAATACTGTTGTGCAAATGGGTGCTTGGTATCAGAAAGTATTGCTTTCATCCTGGATGGGGGGCTGATTCTTTCCTACTGACAATTCTGGAATAACCTTGAGATATTTTCTTCATATAATTTCTTCTACAGAAATGGAGCTGCAAAGTGAACTAGATGAAGAGGAAGCAAGCACTACTGAAATGGAAAAGGAGAAGATTCCAGAAGGAGCAGTGGGGACCGTGTTCCTGGAGCAGCTGCAGATTAGGACAGACTGCAGTGAGCGTCTGGATCACACAAATTACCGGTTTCTACTTTGGAAAGCACTGGCCAAGTTTCCAGACAGGGTGGAACCGAGGTCAAGGGAACTTTCCCCACTACTTTTGAGATTTATTAGGTAAGAGAGATTTTTCAGTTCAGATGACACATTGCTTTCAGCTGATTCTGGTGTTGCTGAGCTTTTGGACCATGACTAGCTCTTTTCTGACTCCATTGCTGATATGACGTCTATATCCAAATAAGATAATCTTTCCCTTTTGATTGAAATGTAGATTATGTCACAGAGATGCCACAGGGAAGCAGGCTGAAACAAAGCTGGTGGTGTATTTCAGCTGCTCAGTCATTTGCTAACTTGCCACTGTCACAGCTTCATTACTGCACTAAGGAATAGGTGGAAATGAAGTGTCCATTTTCTAAAATGACACATTTTAATTTGGAGTTTAATTCGGAGATTTTATTTCTAGTAATGTGGCTTTTGCCATACAATAGATGAAGGCTCTGCAATTCTACTGTGGGCTGTTTATAGTCTGCAGGAGCAGATACCTGCTGAATAGCTCACTCTGAGCTCTGTATTTGCATGTCCCTGACAGGAAAGCAGGGCGGTACTTGCATGCCCATATTGGACATGGCTAAGTACATGATCCCTTGGCAAGGGAGATTTCTGGTTTATAGCCCTTTTCTATGGTTAGAAAACCTAGGTTTTGCTTGCCTTGCTGGGGAAATTGCAGCATGCTGTTGTAGATCACAGATTCCTGAGTTTCTTCACTTACTCACACACACACTCAGTGTTTGCCTGTTCAGACACTGTCTGCCATGCCTTCCATGTAGCCCTTTTGCAGACTTCTTACAATTCAGTGATCTGCATCTCCTTCCTCTCTCTACCAGGTACCTCTGAGAGTCTCCTCTAGCATATTTGGTCGGTACCTTTTTATCTTCACAGCTTTCAAGGAGAGAAGGACATGTTAAAATGTTTTCTTTTTGAGAATCTCTGGCCATCTAGTGTCTCAAGGCACAATGACATCAATAATCATAATGTAGGGTTGTGGAGTTTCTAGTTGTTCTTGCCCTGAAAACTACTTCTTAATTGTTTTTTGTTTTGTTTTGCTTTTATGCAGAAATGAGTACTACCCAGCTGATTCGTTAGTGGCTCCAACTCAGGATCTTAGAAAGAAAAAGAGCAGTGCAGTAGAAGCAAAAGAAATTCCCAATGAAGAAGGGAATGATGTTACTATGGAGGAGGAAGAAGAAAAAGAAGAAGGGGAACCAATCACTGTAGGTTTACCAAAAAAGAAAACTAGAAGAGCTGCTGCCAAGTAAGCGTTTTATTTTTTACCGCCTCAGTGTTTTTAGGAATAGATAGATTCAGTAGCTCATGTTGAGATAGAAGCCACATTTATGTATATACCTTGAAAGGATTAAAGTGGACTTTTATAGGCACGTTAGTCCGGAACTCTGCCTGTGCAGCACCAAGCATCCGGAGGCCCTGCCTGGATCTTCCAGGCTTTATCTAATGACCTGCTATGTGGTAATCTGCAGTTTGGTGTTACTTTAAGCAAAAGTTATGTGGCATTCTGAAGCCCTTTTGACATTTCTGATTATACCCACATTACCCTCACTTTTTGGCATGTGTCTGCTGATCTTTTAAGTCATGGATTTTTAAATATTGGGATTCAATCATTACCTGCTTCTTAAAGCTTGATCCTGATCTTTTTATTCTGGACAAAGATTGTTAGGTTTTGATGCTATTACTGGTGTTTTTTTGCCTGAAGCTACGTGTTTATGTAATGCTTTTGCTTTGCAGTATTGGATATATGTTGAAAGTTGCTCTTGTTGTGAATTCTCTATGTCTTTTTAATCAGAGTCTCTTTACCCTGATGGAATAACATGTCAGCTTACGTGTTGGAACATAACAGATATTTTAGATATAGCCTGTATCGTCATAACCCTGGGCTGTTTTTAGGTGTTTCATTTTGTTCCCAGATTCTGGCTTGTGTGTGTAAGTTAACAAGAATTGAAGTATGGAGACAGTTCGAGATTTTGTTTTGTGCATGTGTGGAGGGCGTCTGTGCATCCGTCTGCCTCCCAAACGGGGCCCAGCTAGTGCCGGGGAACAAAGGGCTTTCTGTGGGCACTGAAGTGGCACCTGGAGAGAGCTGGTTAGGAGCTGGAAAAGGGCGTGGTGGTTCTGTGACTCCGAAATAGGGATCTTGGGATCCTTGTTTCATTTTTCTCGTTAATTAACTTTATTCAAGTTTCTTGGCTGTGATGGTAATTTAGGATTTTTTTTTTGTTTTATCTACTTAAAATATTTTTGTTTGTTTTTTTTTACAGGCAGCTAATAGCCCACTTGCAGGTTTTCTCCAAATTCTCAAATCCCCGTGCCTTGTACCTGGAGCAGAAGTTAAATGCATTATATACCCAGGTGATGTTATTTACCAGCTTTGAAAATTAATGATAACAAATTAACCTTTTCTTACCTGAATGCAGTACTTGAGCCTGCAGAAATGTGTTGTCTTCTGGGCCCAGACATATTAGCTGGAAAAGGAATGGTCCTTGTGAGTGCCTCCTTCAGCTGGAATGAGCCCTGTTAGCAAAGGAGCAGCTCATGTGAATGGCTCTGACACCTCAGTGATAGCTGCTTTGGCAGGTGGAAATGGGTGGTTGTGGAGAGAGCCTCTTCCACTTGCAACATGGGATCTGCAGGAGGATTTGTGCTCAAAGTCAGGACTCTAAGGGGATTTGTGCTTGTCTTAGTATTGAATCTGCAGAGATTATGGTCAGTGTGAACAGCTGATCATTTTGCATTGGTTGCTTTTCCAGAATTTTTTTGCAACTTTCTTTCCAGTAGTGGCTTGAGGAAAACCTGGGAAATTTATGGTCTTCGTCGTGTCTAGCGCTGATTGAATTGGGGAATGAAAATGGAGGCAAGGCCATCATTGTGAAAACAACATACTTTCTGCCGAAAGAGAAGGGAAACCTGTCTTTTTCTTTCTCTGTTTTTCCTTTGTGTGTGTTTGTTCTACTGGTTAATGAGGCCAGTCCTTTACCAGGAGGTACATAGGGTGTGAGCCACCAGTGGCAACAAAACGAAAACTGGAAATGAACAGACATCAAATGAAAAGGCAGGGAACAAGGATTAAAGAGCAGAGCCTTGATAATGCCCCCAAATTTCTCCTAACTTTAAGTAAAGGAAGCAGGAAAACAAATCTAAGAAGAAATGAGTTGTGAGGAATCACTGTGTGTATCAAAATCATAAAAAAAAATAGAATTTCTTCTTTGTTAAGATCCCTTTTCAAGGTATTTCCCCAAAGGAATTGTCAAAAATATGACTGTTTATAATTTATTAAGCTAGTCCAAAATGTGCTCGAGTTTGGAGCCTTTGGGTTGTTTGACTGTTGTCTGTAAGCACTTCTGTCTTCAAGCCAGGGCCTCATTTTCTTTTCTTTGTTGTTATCTCCAGTTGCTTTCCCACCAAGATCAGAGCGTGCAAAGAATTGCTCTTGACTGCATTATGACATACAAACATCCTCATCTACTGCCTTACAGGTAAGACCTTTTATACTATTTTAGTATCAATGAAGGTCTCTCATACCAAAATCTGAGCGCGCCATGCCTGCACTTACTGACTAAGTATGTATAAGTTCTCATTTTATTATCCCGCATCTTTCAAGTCTAAAATGGGAAATATGGTCTTCAGGTTGATGAGCATCCCTTCTTTGTTTACAAGAAAACAGTAGAGCTTTCATTCTGTCCCAGAATAGTGTGTGCTTGGTTGTTGCATCATTTTCAAACAGACTATTTTCAAACAGGGCTTTTGTAGTGATGATTCATAGTCACTAGTGAAGATAATGATATAAAATTGTAGCTTGCAGTTGGATAATCTTTTCTGAATGTGTCCAGAAGGTGCATGCCTACATAATTAACTTGAACTTTCTGCTTTTCTGTTTCTTTTTTTTTTTTAATAAAAGCATGAGGACACAGTACTTAATAAGTATATAGTAAGTTTATTGATAGATGGGTGGATAGATAAATAGATTGAAGTGTCTGTGTGGGAGGGGTTGTTCATTTTCATAATGTCCTCTTCCTAGCCTCCAGATAAAGCTTCTACATTTAATTACTTTCAGGGAAAATTTGCAAAGGCTACTGGATGACAAGACTTTTAAAGAAGAAATAGTCCATTTCAACATTTCTGAGGAGAATGCAGTAGTAAAAATGGAACATCGACCGGTTCTCATCCCTGTTCTTATGAGGTGCGTCATAAATTTCTGGGTAAACGTCTCCTGTAAAACTGCCGTGAGCAGCAGTGCTGCTCCTTCGTGTTTTAAATAATCAGGATAAACTTAAGGTTCATGGTATAGTTTGACCTCTTCATTTGTAAAGACTTAGCTTGTGTGATTTTCATATTAGCTATATGTGCTGTGCAAATTGTTTTTTCTTCAAAAACAACTTTTTGATCAATAGTGGATACTTCTTAAGGTTTGCAGAGAATCAAGCCGTTTCATTCCATAGGGTACTGTTATTTATTTCAGTTAAGAAGCAGTAGTGGAAGTTACCATGCAGATCGCTTCTTCAGCAGTAACTGCCCTCAGGCTAGCCTGGAGGAGCTCTTAATTTAGACCTGAAGCCTTCAGCAAGGCTTCTGTAGTGGGCTCAGAAGCTGACACTTGGTTGCGATGTTACTGGGCACTGTTCAGTAATTCAGAGGAGACCCTGAAAGGGAGACTCCCCCTTCAGGTCATTCCCAGTAGGCAAAGTTTATAAACCAATTCAAGCTTCTCCTGAAGAGTAGGAAGCTAGAAAGCAGATGGCTTGCTGAAAGCTAATGTGTTTTTTGGTTCTTGAAGGATTCTCTATGGCAGGATGAGAAATAAAACAGGAAGCAAAACCCAGGGCAAGTCTTCTGCGAGCGTTCGCATGGCCATCGTTCTGCGATTTCTTGCCGGCTCCCTGGCAGAAGAGATACGGATGTTCCTGGACCTGCTCTTTGAAGCTGTGAAGCAATTCAGTAATGGTAGGTAGATGGAGTATGCTACTTCCTGACCTGTGGGAGCATAAATATATTTACTACTATAATATACTTCATTTTGACTCTTAACAGTGTCTTGGAGTGAGGAAAAGATGACAGTAAACGCCTGATAAGGACTGAGATTCTCCCAAGCTTTTCCTTGCTTGGGGACATACCAAGTGTCGTTACTGTGCTTTGCAGGCTGAGGTTAGGAAGACTGAATGACTTGCCAGAGGCATGCAAGTAAGAGGTAGCAGGCCAGGGAATGGGTTCCTGTGGTTGACACTATAGGCTAAGCTCTATCCTGGCCCAGACACCAAAGTGTCTGAGCTGCCCTCACTGCCTTATGTGCTGCTGAGCAGAAAGCTGCTTATGTCTGAGAGTAAACAGAGGCTGTGGAGTGCTCTGATACCACAGCAGTGAGTGGCCTCAAAGAATCACAGAGAGAGAAGACTTGGAGCTGCCTTTTATTTAAGAAGCTGCGTGTGAGGAGCTGGTGTTACTGTTTTTCACCGAGAGTTTTTCTGTGTGCGGACTCTCCTCCTGGTGTTCTCTAGATAAGTGGCTGTCCCTTTGCTTGTCCACAGGATCTTGCCAGACCGCAGTGCTCCGGAGTATGGAAGAGCTGGACTTGGCTAAAGTGCTGCCACTTGGTCGCCAGCACAGCCTCTTCAACGGCCTCGAAGTTGTGCTGAA
The DNA here is from genome assembly GCA_003342815.1 of Eudromia elegans. Classification (NCBI taxonomy): domain Eukaryota; kingdom Metazoa; phylum Chordata; class Aves; order Tinamiformes; family Tinamidae; genus Eudromia; species Eudromia elegans. The sequence goes on from PTEX01000289.1 coordinate 414,178, forward strand.
GAACATGGGACATTTGATCAGTCAGTACCTGCCTGAAATTTTACAGATTCTGCTCTGTATGGCAGGAGTGATATCCTGCATCCTCCAACAGAGAGAGAAGGTACAATATATGATACGTGTATGTCTACATATGTGCATACAAATATGTAAATTCCTTTCCTTTCTGGCTTGCATATACATGCACACACACACCCCACACACCCCCACACACAGAGCTTCATTGGTTCAGATAAAGGTGAGATTAATGGCAGGAAGGAGTAAAACTCAGCTAAAGTAGGGGCCAGAAGTATTGGTCTGAAAGTGCAGTCGGTGTGTTTAGAAAAAACTGCTTTGGACTGATTTGCTGTTTGATTTACTGAAGAGCTAGTTGGAGGTGACTTCTGGTATTGCTTCCTATTTGCTCTGGAAAAGAGCTTTTATTTTATGTAGAACAGTGGTTATGAGGGAAGGGTAAATGGTCTGCCTTCAGGGTTTAACATGATCTTATGGCTGGAAGTTGAAGATAGCTTTAAAGATGTAATTTCTTGGCTGTGGGGATAATAAAACATTGGAGGGAAAGGAGAGGATTTTAAGTTCTTTATCTGAAAGCTTCAAAATAAAACTTCTCTTCTGGGTGCTTAACTGTAGTTAGTGCTGGACTCCAGTGTTGTGGACTGCAGTCGTCCCTACCATCTCCTCCTGTCTTAGGACACAGGGAGAACGTGCCTACCAGCCATGCTCCAAGTGCATGTGCAGCTCTGCTTTGGGGCAATCCTGCTTATCTGTTGACACAATTCAGGGTACTGGGAATGTTTCTTCTCTTCTGCACCATGGCTGTAGGTGCAGATGGGGTCAAGAGGGGAAAATATTCTGTTAAAGATTGACTGTGGCCGAAGAAGGGCCAGGCTAGGTTATTGCTGCCATTTGCCCAGGAAGCAGTGCACGGCCCTGGGCGTGTCCCCACATCTGGACTCCCTTACCTGTGCTAGCAGGATGCAGCTGCAGGGCTAGATCTCGTGTCTGCAGCCTATGGCTCTTCGTGTAGCAGTTGTCTGCTGGTTCCTTCTTCCTTTCAGCCACTACACAGTACTTTATGGAGGCTCAGGGAGTCTGTTGCCTTTTGCTTGGAAACAGTGTCATTGAGCTAGACCTTTCTGTTTTCTGGAAGTTGTTCTTAGGTTTCAACTCAAACAGGAGCAGGAGAACTTGAGTAAGATCCTAAACAGAGCCTGCTCAGGTGTTAGGTGAGAGACAAGCAAACTGCACAATTAACATCAGTGCTGTGTTTAAAGGAAGGATGTAGCGATAGACTGACTTGATAGACTGGAGTTAGGTAAAGAGTGTTTTGTCATGTGCGTGGGTTCTTGACAGGACCTGTCTGTTAGCATTTGAAGTTGCAGCTTGTCTTGAAAACAAACTGTCAAACAAAGCAAACTCCTTCAGTCAGCCAGCATCCAGGGTTGTGTGATCGCTTGCAGGCTGCACAAAACCCGGTAACTGTCTTTGATAGGATGGGAATGGGCAAATTTTAGGACAGCACTATCCCGTGGTCTGGCTTAATCTATAGGTTGCATGTGTCTGCAAGCTTTATACAAGGAAAGAGGGATTTTGAGAGCTGCTTCATCCATTGCATGGAACAGTCACTTTTTGCATGAGTTACTGCAGTAATCCTGCCATCACTGTGTAACTTGTGGAGTGGCAATCTGTCATTTGTCTGAACTTAATTTAACACTCCATTAGTCCATGAGATGTTAAAAGTTCAAGAAAGAGTGTGAGAAATCTGTTTATCTTGGCTAATTATTACAAGACATTCCTGAGATTTGAGACTAATTTATTGCAGCCTAGTACTGCCTGGGGAGTTAAACATCTACTTTAATAGTTCTAAGATAAGTTATTCTTTTCCTGTGTCCTGATGATCACATCCAGTATGGAGCATGTCTGTCCTCTCAAAGAATTGATTTCAGGACTGCTATAATGACAGCTGAACTGTGGAAGACCCTGAATTATATCACCCAGGGGTCACCATTAACAACAGCTGCTCCATCTGTTCCGTGTGTGCAGATAGGAGCAGACGTCGGGCCTTTCAAGCAGCTCATTTGCCGCAGTGAAGCTGCTTGCACATCACTAGTACCCATGTCAGACAGCTTGGGAGTGCCTAGGCAAGAGCATATTTGATTCCTTTGCTACCATCTCCTCTCTCTGAGATTTTGAGTGCGGAGGCAGTATGGCAGTGTACTACATGGTCTGGGATGTTGGCTTCAGAAATCCATAAGCACACAGAGTACAACAACCCCATACCTTTTAGTGAGGCTTTGAAACCAAAACTGCTTTACAAAATAAGAGTTGCTGCCTGTTTGTTCTGTGTCATGGATCATGATGTTTAACAGAAATCCCGAGACAGCTTTGGTCCTGGGCAGTGGTCTGTATTTGCTCTGACATGGCTCTGGTTTCTGGAGTCCTGCCTCTGCTGCGTAGCTGTCCTTGGAGCTGGCTCATGCATGGGTGCTGTGAGCTGCATTGCAGTGTGGAAATAATTTAGGTTAGTCCAGTGATAATAGGCTGCCCTCTGGGAGAAGAGTGGGATTGCAGCAGGGCATAAATAACTTCATCTTTAGCTGTGTGGCTGTTCTGCTCTCATTTAAATGTTGTCCCCAAGGAAGGCTGTGAAACGTAACCGCTTAATGGATGCAGGTGGAGTCCTCCTTTACCCAACTGCTGGACTCGTCAGGAAGGTGTCTCACATTCTTGCTTCCTTTCTTCTTCCCCTTTCTCTTCATCTGTTGAATTCTTTTCTTCCTGATAGATTTCCGTGTGCAAAGCACACCTTCACTTTAGAGAGCTGATTGCAGTTTTTTCCCCGAGTCAGACAACATTATCTGAATGTCAGGCCTGGAAGGGTGACTCTTGCAACTTTGTGCACGTCATCCAAAGCACAGGTGCTACTTCAAGATACTCAACATGGACTTCCATGAGTTGAATGAGTCCTGTATGACTGGCAGAGTGCAGGAGCAGGCCCCCCTTAGAAACATTTGGATCAACTGTGAGAGACCCAAAGACCACTGCTGTGAACAAGTTAACAGGAGAGAGCAGAACAATGTTGTGATATTTTAAGCAGAGATCTGTGAGCAGTGAAATACAGTGCGTAATTTCAGAGCAAGTAGGTAGTAGTATGGTTTTGTAAACATCTTACTGTTTGTTTACAGGTCCAACCTAGGTTGATTAATCCTCTGAAGAATTTGAGACGTCTTGGACTCAAGCTTGTGGTTGACTTTTTTTCTGATTATGAGACCTACAACTTCAGTGTAGAAGAGATCAATGCAGTTTTCCACGCAGTGGTATGGCCTCAGGTAATGCATTTTATCTTGTTCTGAGCTAGCTTGTTTGTAGTGTGTACCATGGAGAATCCTCCAGCTCTCATTTGTTGTTAGCTCCTGTCTGATTAATCCTGGCATAATAAAGTGTCAGGTGTCCAAGTGGCCAAGAGCCTTACGGCAGAGCCTCTAAATAATGTCAGAGAGCTCCAGGAAGAGTTCCTCTGCTCTGCAATGTGTGAAGCTCCAGGTCTGCATCTCTAGACACTGTGTTTCTTGATTCCTACCCCATTTCTCAGCTCTGCCAATAGGACTATGTGACATGTAGCTGAAGAGCAGATAAACCAGGTTCAGGCAGTGTGTAAAGGCCCTGTATTTCATAGGGGCTGAACCCCAGGGACTTCTGTGCTCATGTTTTCGCCTTGGGTTCTTTATAGCCTTCTACTGTCCCAGTGTTTGGAGACCACAGTGCCATGTGCAGAAAGCAGTGCAAATTGCTTCAAATAAAGCAGTACAGTGGCTTTGAGGCAGCAAAGCACTTAATGCAGATCCCTGGGTGTGTGGAGTTTGGGTTGTCTTGTTATCCAGGCTCTCCCTCTAGAGGGAAGTACTGCCACTGGACTCCACAGAGAGTGTTTTCGGTAGAAGAAACATTTGACTTGTGTACCTAAAGTTTGTAGTGGAGTCCTTCTTAGAATTTATATTTTTAAGTGGATTTACCTACTTGCACTGATATCTGTTTTTTTCTTTCTTTTAGGTCTGTAGGTTGGCTTCAGAGAGTCAGTATTCTCCTACTTTTCTGCTGAAACTCATTCACACCTGGAGTAAGAATCCCAGGTAAATATTCTCCTCATAAAATAGATAAAAAAATACTTCTCCAGGTACACAAAATTCAGGGAAAAAAGGGCTATACAACACTAACAAATTAAAGATGATTGTGTCAAAACCCATCTCTCTCTTTTTTTTTTTTTTTTTGGACTGTGCTGTTACTTCTGATAGCAGTCTAATATAGCAGTCCAGACGCAGTTGTGAAGCTTTCCAGTTTATGCCAATTATTTTCTTTCTAGTAGTTGTTTTTCCTGTGTATAAACAACAAAACAGACATGTGGTCCATATCCAGCTCAGGAGTGAGGGAGAACTGACTTATAAGATATTTGTTTGGTCTTTATCAGTGGCTTTTAAATAAAATTTTGGGATGTTCAGAATCCATGTTCTTTTTTTTACTCCTTTCGTTTTTATGAAGGAATATGGGCATGTGTAGCTCAGATTTGTGACAGATTCAGATTGAAATTCATAGAGAGCTTTTCTGATACAGGCACTGGGAGTTGTTCTGTCTTGAGTGGTTACCATCTCTTCCACCAACCCATTGCTCCTCATTGCCAGAGTACCAAGTGTCTGTTTTATGACATGTCACTGGTAGGAATAAAGAACTAATAAACAAACTTATGTACAAAATGGTGTTGGATTGTAACAGGAGACTTGGGCAAGCAAGGTCAAAGGGTTTGGGTCCAGATGATGCTGTTTTGAAGTACAAGAAGGGACTAGATGACCTTTCAACCTTCCTTTAGGCTATTTTTCGTGACACTGTCGTTCTGAGATTTGCATTTTTGTTTTTCTTCTGCCTGAAGTAGAAGACAATCATTGTGATTTTATATGTTTTTCACAAAAATAAAAATACCAACAACAAAAGAAATTGTAAATTAAATCGTCATTTTCAGCCCACTTTTTTATAATCTTTCCCTCAGGTATTTTCCCTTGCTGGCCAAGCAGAAACCAGATCACCCGGAGTATGATATACTGTCAAACGTTTTTGCTGTGCTCTCAGCCAAGAACCTGTCTGAGGCAACGGCCAACCTCGTGATGGACATAGCTGATAACCTTCTGAACAGCCCGGATTTTGAAGCCACAGAGCAAGTCTCCAGTGTGACTGTGACTGACTGTGTTGTTGTGGACACTGGTGGCATGACAGAAGGTATGTCTGAGTAAGAGTCATGAAGGGTCCGTTGAATGGAGAGGTCTTTGCTTTTGGTGAGGCTACTGGGAAAGGAGACGTGGAAAAAAATCACTGTACTAATTTGTCTCAGCTTGCTCCTGAACTGTAGAGTTGTGCTTCTTTCATGACATGTTTGATGCACATATGAGTGTCAGAATCCTGAGCACGGAGTCATGCCTTGTAAAGGAGGAAAATAGTGTTGGCCTGTTACAGTTTTGTTAAACTTGTGACTGATGGAACTTAATGTAAGGGTTCATGGTTTGGGACCGAGCCTAACATCAACTTTTATAAAGGCCTGTTTCCTTTTTCCTTGTCAAAACCAAATGCACATGGCCATGTATCAAAGAATCATTTTGGTTGAAAAAGACCACCTTGACTTTACCCTGTGCTCACAGGTGGTTGATGTCCTGCAGCTGTGTAGTATGCTGTGCTATAAGCCATCTTTCACCTATAACACTCAAAGGCAGTGGAGAGGGGAGCACTTATGGCTGTGCCCTTGTCCCAACAGCTTGGATTTTCACAGGAGGTCAGTGGTAGCATAAAGGAAACCACATCTGCAGGTGGTCAGACCATTTTAGGACACAGTTATTACATTAGAGGAAATTGCTTGGTATCTTTTGATAATATTCCACTTAGTAGGACTGTAACTGAAAAGCGTGAGGTTTTTTTCTGTACATGTGCTTTTTTCTTTGCCTTAGGCAGACAAATACACTTGCTCTCAGCCTCTGTGGTACCTGTTCCCGTCAGCCCCGCGCATTCAGAGCTACTACAATTTTCTTTTTGTTTTTCTTCCGCTGATGAAATCTCATTTGCCTGCATTTTTCCCCGCTGTGTGGAGCTGGATGTCCCTTCTGAGCTCACCTTGTTACTTTTCTTACCTCTTTACAGAGAGCCTCAGCCTGGGTTCCCGCCTGGTTCTGCCTCATGTTCCTGCCATACTTGAGTACTTCAGCAAGACAATGTTAAACATGGAGAAGATGAAAAAGAAGAAGTTTAGAGCCCAAGTCAGTAAAGAGCTGAATATCCTTTCCAAGTAAGTGATTCTTTAGAGCTCAAAACAGTTAAAGATTGGGAGGGGGAGAATGGTCTTCATAATGGCTTGCAGATTAGAAATGTTGTTATATTTAAATTCAGAGCAGTTTAGAATGCCTGGATCCATCATTCACCTGGCAGATTGGTGTTGTCTGAAGAGGAAAGTTTTCAGAAATTAACTCTGACTATTTCTGTTGCTGGTGCCTAAAGCCATTACTTCGTGGGGCAGGAAAGGGAGCAGAAGTGACTTACAGCCATGTGCAACTGAATAGTCAGGCTGTAGACTTGTTCAAAGGAGATGTTGGACTTGAACTTCAAAGGTTTGATCAAGCTGTGCTCAGGACATGGAATAACTTGTTTCTAAGTATCCTATTAAAATCTTTTATAGGAACTAGCTTGAGTAGCCACAAAGGCTTTCCCGTACTTTTTTTAATTAGAAAATATTAAGGATGTGGTTCTCCAAACCAACACGCACATCATGTTTTCATTTATTTGGATGAGGTACCTCTTGGTGTCACTTCTTGTGCAGCTAGAGGCAGAACTCAGCCCCAGTGAGTTGGCTTGGCATTTCAAACTTGACTGACGTTTGGGAAGTAACAATTCTCTAGGTGTAGAGCTGGTATTTGTCCCTTTCCTGCCTTGCTGCCATCATGGAGATCTCTCCTTTCCCTTAGTTTTGAGGTGCCTTTATTTTATGGATTTTTTTGTTTTTGTTTTGGGTTTTTTTTTGAGCTTGTGGGTGCCTATAGCAAACGTGGTGGCTTTCTCTGGCTTCAAGGGATCTCTCAAAGTGTTCAGTCTCGTGACTTCAGTGGGAAGCTGTCTTAGCCTGGATACAGATGGATGTGCTCTAGCACAACCTTATGGCAGTAGCACTGACTGATTTCTGTGCATTATGCTGGTGATTAGATTGATATAAAAATAGTAAACTAGTCTGTTTCATCACGTAGGATCAGCAAGTTTATACAAGAAAAGAGTCAGAATTCAGTGCTTGTGAGCCTCCTTCTCCCTTTCCTTCACCAGAGTAACCTTGACCAGGTAGGTTGAAATTACATTTTTTTTCCTATTACTAAACATATTTTACTTTTTATATATAACATACGTTTTCTTTTAAGGTGAAGTTAATGATTGAAATAAATTCTATAACACAGACTTAACACTCCTCAACTACTAGGCCACAGTGCCTGGGCTGTGATGTGAATATCAGTGAACGAGTATGCAGGACAAACTTGTGTAATGGCAGTGTTACTTTGGCATGTTGCAAGATGGAAAAGCAAACACTGTACAGTACTATTAACCTGACCCTGTATAATATACTTAGATTCCTTTAACCTGCCAATGTTAAGGAATCCATCTGTTAATACAGAAGTGTGTCTCAGAATTGAAATTCTCCTTTAAAATCATAGAATCATAGCACACCCAGCTTAAGAGCTGCAACTGAAGGAAGCAGAATTCTTCATGCCTTAGATTTGTGCACAAGCTCTGAGGATTTTGATGACTCTCTTGTCTAGAATTCCTGGTTTCCCCTCTGCCAAACCGTGTCTTCCAAAATACAGACCTGCCTCTGATAGAGGAATCTGTTGACTACTCTGCTTGACTGTCTGAGTCTTTTGAACAACATTTGGGTCTTGTTTCTCTTAAGACATGCAATTGCTCTGTGAGAGGTTTTATGCTTGAAGAAAGATGTGCTGGGTAACAGCCTCTAACTTCTGCTTTGCAGATGGTCATTTAATTGTTTATGGAGGATTGCCAGGGTTTTTAGAAGTGTGAATCATTAGGGGAGCCTATCTGATTTCAGCCTTAGGAGATTGTACAAGCTTATTGCTGTTACTGGTTGCCTTGCAGATTGAAGAAAGACCTCTTTTTTAGCTAACTAGTTTTCCTGTTAGTTTTCCTGTCTTTTGATCCATTATACAAAATAAGTCCTTGCTGATGGACCCCTTGACACTGTGCCTGATATCTGACTGAAAAGTTCCAGTGTTTGCGTGTAACTGAATGCTCCCTGCATATCTGCATCTGTGATGTGAATGAAGTACAGCAATGAATGTCCCTTGAAATATTTCAAAAGAAAATTAAACAATCTGGTTTCAGTAGATATCTCTGTGTCTCTTTCAGGATACGGAGATTAACATTCTGGAGACAGTGCAGAACTTGTTGAGGCACTGCTCAAACCCTACAAGCTTTCTCAAACCTCTGGCAAAGCTGTTTTCTGTCATCCAGAACAAGCTGTCTCGACAAAAGTTGTGCTTGGTATTTGAGGTATTGACTTTTTAAAATGTCTTTCTATACTTTTTTTTTAAAACTTCTAACAGACCAACAACAAAATAAATTAATTTATATATTTATTGGTGTTGTATACATGAATTTGAAAAAGCTTTTAATCTACATCATCTGTTAAGTGTAAGTAACAGAACTGCGTGTGATAGACATTAATGAGCAGAGAGGAACTGTGAAAGTTTTGGCTTGCAGCCTTATTGATGTGAGCATCTCCAGGATTCTGCTGAATGAGAGAAGGCACCAAAGCACATTTCATCAATAACAAATCTTATGTCTGTATGAAGAAAAAAGTAGCTTTCAACAGCCTGAAGCTGATTTTTTTAAGCAGATTTGTAGCATGCAAGCTGTTTTGTGTTATTCTGAAATGGCTAACATAAGGTTTTATTCTCAGGAGAAAACTCCAGGAAACACTTGATGTAGATGTTTAGAAATTTAGTAATGTAAAACATGTCTTCCAGCTTGTGGAAGAAAAACACTGATGACAAAATGACTCTTATTAAGCTATGTCAGAAGACTGATGCTATTTTATTCTTGATCTCAAGTGTTTGGATTTAAAGCCTCAAGTCCCCCAGCTTTTTAACACCTATATGAATTAAAATGTTTCTTTTCTTTTCAGACTCTATCTGATTTGGACAGTGAATTGAAATACATTACTGATGTTGTTAAGGTATGCACAGTTTCTTTGGTAGTTCCCTTTCTTCTCCCATAACGTTGTGTTGTCATGTTCCTAGCCTTCTCCATGAATGACTTTTTACTCTCTCTCAGCTGAATGCATTTGATCAACGGCATCTCGACGATATCAACTTTGATGTACGTTTATCAGCATTCCAGTCTATCACCACCCATATCAAAGAAATGCCATCAGTGGATATCAACTTCCTCATCCCTGTTATGCACAACTGCTTTTATACCATCCAGGTTGGTTGAAGGTTCCTTCTCCTGCCTTTCACACCTTGCTTTCATTTTGAGTCTAACAGTGATGTTCTTTCCATTGGCTGTTTGTTTTTCCTTTTGACACTGGAGAACATTCAGTGAGTATATTTGGGTCTCTTCATGAACACTTATTCTTACGTTTCATGCATTTGCCTTTTTCCCTGTGGGTCTGGAAGGGCAAATACAAGAAAAGCAAGAAAATCAACCTGAGTGGGATATACCTTTCTATTAGCAAGTCCCTTGAACTGTTAGGTTAACAATGTGCAGTAGAAAAGGCATGTTGCACTCTTGAAGGAGCACTTTTCTTTCCTTTGCAGTGTGTCCTTGTGGTGTGGGCCTGCTGCTGAGCCTAATTTTTCCATTTGAAGTCTGGGCTCTAGACCTTCTACAGGAAGGGTCTCACTAGCTGGTGGAATTGTTGTGTCTCTGCAAGCTTAGTGATTCTGGGCAGGAAAGAGGGGTCATAACCCAATGCATGTGATTCTGTCTCCTCACCACTCAGCTGGGGGATATGGCTCTCAGTGACAACGCAGGCCTGTGCTTGACCGCCTTGATCCGCCGCCTGGCTGAAATTGGCCCCGCCGAAGACGACTACAGGGAGTTAATCCAGCACACACTCCTGGAGTCCCTGCGAAGGGGGCTGAAGAGTAAGACAGAGGTGAGGCACAACCATCTCCTGACATTGCTCAAGCCATCTTTAGGACACTAAGCATGAGATTCTCTCTATAGTTTTGTTTTGTTTTTTGGCAAGTCCTTTGCTAGGATAAGAAATACAGGTACCCACAGTAATCAGGCTTACCCATCATTTCAAAGCCTGTAAAATAGGAAGTCAACATTCTGCTCTGGTGTATTTTTCTGCCATTCCTTAGTTTTTCTCAGTAGTGGCTCATTCTTTGGCAAAGAGATATTTCCTTAGTCTATATGCAGTCCAAAATATATGTGTATTTGCAATTACCAAAGAATGCCAAAGGACTCGCTGGCCTAAAGCACTTTTAAATGGCAGCATGGAGGCACTGAGGAGTGTTTAGCTGCTTTTCTGAAGGTTACTCAACCTTCTCTGTTTACTGTTTGCAGAGTGTCCAGCAGGACTACACATCATTGCTTGCCTGCCTCGTTCAAACATTCCCAGCAAATCCTGAATTCCGTGATATGGTCCAGTTGACCAACCCCCATGATCCTGATATGGATTTCTTTGAGAACATGAAACACATCCAGGTAAAAGGCCCCATGTGTCCTCCTCACATGTCTCCCCACTACCAAAGCAAGAACTTTCTACTGTAGGATAATATTTGCCAAAGCGTCTGTGCATTGACTTTGAAGGGAACTTGAACTTGTATCATTTGGTGTTGGGGAAAATGGTTTGTGGGCATTAAAGTTGAGTGGGTGACTGTGAATCAAAATCGCAGCCTATTAGTATTTCTACCCTATAAATACTTTGTTTTCATAACTTGGCAATGCTGTTTTTACCTTCTCCTAATTTGGCTTAAAGAATTGATTTTCATGTTAAGTGCCTGTGCGTGTCCTTGAGCAAGCATCTCCATCCCCCTGTCAGGTCCCTGAAGGTCCCTCTGACATAGGCAAGGAACAGATCTACTTGACCAGCCTCTTCCACACTACCCAATGTGCTGAGATTGTGCAGGCATTTCTTTCTTTCAGAGGCCTTTTTGGTTTGTTTAATGCTGTAGAAAACATAACCTCCTTGTTTTTCTTGCCCTGTGGAAATACAACATTCCTTGTGCTTTCAGAGATGCAACCAGAGAAACCCTTCATTGCATCTGTAGTTAAGTTTCACATCAAATTGAAATTTTCTTCTTTGTAACTTGTCAGGCCTTATCATTTTATATCATTTACGTCTTTTGGCTGATACTTGAAGATGGCACATTCTTTTGACCGTGAATTCACAGTGAAAAATCCCATTGAGTTGGAATATTTGTTAATGCAAAAGATTCATGAACGCCCGGAGACTGAATGGAAAGGGTGTGACATTATTAGGGGATCTTTAGTTAAAGCTGAGCCATTTTCAAGACTTTTGGGTGCAGGTGTTCTCTGCTGCTGTCCGTGTCTCAAGAGTCACTCTCATGTTTGGCTCAGATCCACAGGAGGGCACGAGCCCTGAGGAGACTGGCTAAGCAGCTCACTGAAAAAAAGATTGTGCTGTCCTCCAGATCGCTGCAGAACTACATCATGCCTTATGCCACCACTGCCATTTTTAATGAAAAGATGCTTAAGGTAGGTTTTTAATCGAAAGCCTCCATTTTGGATGTTTTTACCTTTCTTGTATCATGCCCTTTCTGAGAGTTAACTGCTGTGGATGGCTGATAAGGGAGTGAGTGTTCCCCTTACTGATGAGAATGCTGGTCTTTTTCCAGTGCTGGGAGGAGGATTCGGAATGTGCAGATTCAATCTGGGCCCAATCCTGTATCTGTTAAACCTGCCCAGTATCTCTGAGATGGATTTCTTGACTGGGCGTTTGTTTCAGGATTATTTTTGTTCGTGTTTTTTTGTTTGATTGCGTGTTTTTGTAATCAGATGGTGATTTTTTTTCCCCTATTCCTCCACTCCACTCACGTTATATTCTGTTGTGGTGAAGACTCCTCAGAGCGGAGCTTAGTCATCATTTGGCAGCAGAATGGATATGGTGGGGAGCATAGGCTACACCTAGTGATTGAGGTGGGAATAAACACTGTTTTCATGGGGGATGAGGGTGAGCTGCAGGAGTCAGATAAGAATCTCTGAAATCAGTAGCAACAAACAGCAGCAGCATCAGATTAAAGGGAGACACTTTGCTGATCATTTTTCATACCTGTTATTTGAAGCGCAAGGTAAAATTACTTATAGTGCCAGTACAGAAAGACTTTTTGTTTGAGGCTTGGAAAGCTTAGGTTGTACAAGTCTGTGCAGTTCCCTGCACGCCATCAATAAGACAGCAGAGCTGCTCATATCAGACCAAGCAGATGTGTCTTGTCTCAGTACCTTACTGTCAGAAATCCTGTTTTGAGGCAGGAGCAGTTAAAACTTAGGCACATGGCTTGGCTTCCATGGCCATACAGACTGCCTTATTTGTGGGGCAAATTCCCAAGTGGGAAGTGACTCCTGTTTGACTGATGTGAAATAAAAATGCATTGACTGAAGTCTTGGTGAAAAACAGAACTTTTTTTTTTTTTTTTTCCACATTAGTAATGGGCTAACAGTGTGAATTTCTGGTTGGATAGCATGGCCAAGCATAGGGTCTGTCAACGGCTAGATGTCTTGGCTGGATTTAGCTATTCATACAAGTGGGCCCGTAGAGTGGGTAATGTGAGGAAAAAATTAAATGTATACAGAAATATTTAGAGGAAATAGGTCTTAAGATCACTTTGATGAACTGTGATTTTTATCCAGTAGCCAGAGAAGATTTGAAAGAGCCAAGAACCAGATTTCCTCCCTAAGCAGAAGCTACTTTCTCTGCGTTTTGTTGCTGTGAGTAAAGGATGCTTTAGACATTTGCTCAGCATGATTGTTAACAGCAGTTGAATTTCTGTCTTTTGGGCAGCATGAAAATATGGTAACAGCCTCGGTTGAAGTTGTTGGAGCTGTGTGTCGCCATCTCTCCTGGTCCGCCTACTTGTACCACTTAAAGCACTTCATCCATGTCTTGCAAACGGGGCAGATCAATCAAAAGTTGGGAGTCAGGTGGGTACTCTGAGTGATGCTGCTCTCCAAAGGGTCCTCCAGTGGCTGCTAAGACAAAAGCAGGTCTCAAGAATGTCTCAAGAAGCGTCAGGTGGTTTTTTGCCTCTCCCCTGGGGTGAGAGACGCCTGCTCTGATTGGGGCTTGTGCAAGTGAGAGTCTGTGTGGTTTGCAGGGAGGTGTGACTCGGCTAGGAAGGCTTGGCAGCTGTGGGCTCTCTCACACTGCCTGCCTGCCAGCCAGCCAGCCAAGCAACTCCTGCTCTTCCTGGCTCCCCCTGTTCCTGGGCTGCTTGCATTGCTCCAGCACTGCTGTCTGAGGGCTTCGCAGGGAGCCAGGTCACAGAACTTGTCCAGTGGAAAAGTAACCTTTCTTTTTTAAAATACGTTTTTTTTCTCGTGTTGTTACTTCAGCATAAACCACCTCAAGCTGTGCTTTCACCTAGCCTGAATTTCTTCTAGAAGTGCCTTTTGGGGCTTTTGTTATGTTGGTTACTGCCACTTTCTGTGTGTAGAGCTGATCCATGTCCATTTCTTCCACAGTTTGTTGGAGACGGTGCTGGAAGCCTTTCACTTTGACCATGAGACACTTGAAGAGCAGCTTCTGACCGTTGAGCATCAAGGTGAGGGTTGAGTGTAGATGCGCTCTGGTTTCTTGGAGAGAGGTGGTAACTCTGGTTTGTACACCATTTTGGTGATCTGAGCCTTGGTCTTTGAGATGTTCTGAAGGGGGAGGATATTTTACAGCTGTGCTTCTCAGTATCTGTTGCCTTTGCTAAGCCGGAGCTCACCACAAAAAAAAAAAAAAAAAAAAAAAAAAAAAGTTTTTTCCTAAAGCCCAGCCCCGATGGAGGGTTTTCAGAAACCAGCATGCCAGGACTTCCCTTCCTGGTAAAACCACTCTGTTCCTTAGTGATCGGTTGCTCTTGCTGGTGATGGGCAGGAGCCCTGAGCATACCAGAACCACTACACGGGTCTCTCATAAGGACTCTCATTTTTGCAGCTTCCCACATTTATCAGTGTTTTTTACAATTACTTCACAGGAGCTGCTGCCATGGATCTTGAGCCAGTGATGGAGGGTGAAGAAGCTATGGAGCTGGAGCAGAGTGATGGGGAAGAGGAAAAAAAAGGGGAAGATCCCCCTGAGGAGCCAGCAGAGCCTGCACCCGTCCTGCCTGAGCAGGGCGCTGAGACAGCTGAAGATACAAAGCAAGTGACCAAAACTGTTTCTTTCTTACCTCGAAATAAAGAAGAACTGGAGTGTTTGATCAAACACATCCAAGAGACAGTTACATGCAACATCTTGCCCAAGCTGCACAGGTGTCTTGTTGCAAAGGTGAGGAGCTGACTTTGGAAAGGCGATTCACAGGTCTGTGCTGGAGCAAAGATGCCTGTTGAGATACGCCAAGCAGCGGTGGAGAGGGAGCCCCTGAAAGCACTAAGGAGGCTTCGCTGTGTTGGTGCTTCACTGAGAGTGCTGAGTCTCTCTGCTCAGCGTGGCTTCACTTCCCTGCTCTGAACTGAGCCACACAAGGGAAGCAATTCGCTGAAAAGTTCTCAGTCACCTGTTAGCACCCAGTTTAGCCTCTGTATTAAGAATGCAGGGAATCTTCATCCCTAGCTGCCTGTTTTTCTTCTTTTCCTATAATCACTAGAGATGAACAGCATCTTCAGGGGTTGTCTGTTGACTTAAGAAATGTGTTTAAGAGGAGTGAGGCCAAATACTTTCAGGAAATGCTTCTTTCTCCCTAATCATTCCTCCCAGCTACCCTAGACTAGATGTGGGTTTGATGAGTCCTTCCCTTAATTTCATCTAGGCACAGTTCTTCACCCTTATTATAGCAGGTTTGCCACAAGTTGTGAGACAGGTAAGGGGCAGTACTTTAAGACTGCCTGACCTTTATGAAAGAAACTGTATGGCTGTTTAAGTGGGTGGTGTAGCTGAAGTCATCATTGTAGTGCTTAGTATTAACATGTACTTTTGGAAAGGCTCTAACTTGTACGTGGCATTCCCAGTCTATCTTCTCCCTTTTGTGTCACCACTCCCACCTTGTTCTGTGCCTGGGAGTGCAGAGAGGGAGGTCACAGACTGCAGTTCTTTTCATTTGCCATTCAAGTTTACCTCATGCAGTATGTCACATTTTGAGCAGTTAATTATAAACAGTGGTTGTAAATTTTAGCTGAACACTTCCATGAACCGCTTCTGAGGTCACAGTGTGAGCATCTCTCAAGGAAATGTGGCACATTAGACAAATAGCCAGGTGTATTTGGTAAAAAGCAGTCATGCTCTGTCCTCATCCTCAAGTCTTCAAAAATAGGGCTCACTTGCCAAGCTGGCCTCTTCTTGGGATTTGTTGAGGAAACACAGCGTTTGCTTAAACTGTGTTCATTCTACTTTTGTATGTAAAATATGTATTTTGTCTTGCTGTGTTTTATAAAGGTTAAAAGAGACGAGGAGCACAAGCTCGTGAAATCCAGTGCTGTGAATGATGACGAGGTAGTTCGTGTGCCTCTAGCTTTTGCCATGGTCAGGGTGATGCAGTGTCTTCCCCAAGACGTGATGGAAGCCAATCTGCCAAGGTAGGGTCCCCAAGAGCAACCCGAGTGCTCCTCACTGTGCAGGGCATCCACGCAGGCAGCTTTCTCAAACTGTTGTAGCATTCTAACAGATTTTAACACTTGCTTTTAGGAATGGATTTTTCCTAGTGAAATGTTCCTCTGTCTGCAATTAGCTATTACAAATCTGAGTTTGAAAGGGATTTGGCAACTCCTTAAATAAGAGCAGAGTGGTAAAGCAGGGTGCAGGGGTAGAGGCGGCTGGGATGAAAAAAGAGCACAGTTCAAAAAGACAGTCCTTGTGGAGGATGTTGGGTCTGTCTGTGACAATAAAGCCTGTCTGTAGACTGGCCTGGAACATAGTTTTGGTTGTAAAACAGCCCTGAAAAGCAGCCTTTCTAGTTAACAGTGTCAATTATTTCTGCTGTCTGGGGGTGAACTAAGCTGTCCATCTCTGCTTCCAGTATCCTGCTGAAGGTCTGCTCGTTCTTGAGGAACAGAGCCCAGGAGATCCGGGACATCGCCCGCAGCACCCTCACTAAAATCATGGAAGTACTGGGAGCTCAGTACCTGCTGTACATTTTAAAGGAGATGCAGTCCACCCTTGTGCACGGGTACCAGGTAGTGCTGAGTTTCTTTCTCTTCTGTCATTTGTAGACCTTTGTAAATGTTAAAGGGAGAATCCAAAGGGAGATTAGTTACTGACATTATTTTGTACTGAAGTGCATGGTATAATGCAACAACGGCATCTTGTAGTTTTGTTACATATTGGAGCCTATATCATTCTTTGATAGGCTAAATAGTAAATAAACTTATGTTAACTGAGGAACCGTCCCTAAAGAACTTCTAGTCTAAGCAGGAAAGAAGAAGAAAGGATCCCCATTTCCCAGTGAAGAGCTGAATTGCAGAGATGAATGATGAATTCCTGGTGCCATTAAAATTAGTGGGAATCTTTCCAGGAACTGTGGTAGATTCAAACATCATCAGAGAAGAGTTTCCAGAGATTGCACAAAGAGCACATGGTGGCAATGCTAATGGTAGCGTTGCTTCCTAAATGCAGAGCCAAGGCCCTGACTAATAATTCATCTTCCCTCTTTCCACAGTGGTTTGTGATGAGAATAGTTTCCTATGTGTATTATGTCAGGGGGAACATGAACTTCTGGTAACTAGAACGGTGAAAACACTGGTTAGCACAGCCTAGGGATAGCAGTAAAAGTACTTGGAAAAGGGGTCCCCCTGCTAGGGCCCCTCTTCTTGCTACCCACCCATGGTTTCTCATTCTCTCAGTATGTTCTTTTTTATAGCAAACAGTATATGAGCTGCGATGACTCTGCTCTCAGATCCCCTCTCCATCTGGTTACAGTAGTAGTTCATGGTGGGAGGCTGGAAACCTGACTTTTCTCTTTTTCTCTAGCTCCATGTGCTGACTTTCACTGTGAACCTGTTGCTGAAGGGCCTTACAAGCAAGCTCAGTGCCGGTGATTTGGATCCCTGCTTAGATATCCTGGTTGAGGTAAAAACTGTTCAAGATTGAAGGAAAATGCATCATGAAGTGTTTGGGGAACCCTGGGCCGAGCAAAGGGTTGTCTGTAGGTTGCCTCGTACTCAGTGGCAAACAGGGCTGATGGTGCATTTCCTGCAGAGGAGAGAGACTGATTTTAATGTTGCATTAGCCTTCCCCTTGCAGAGGAGCAAAGGACCTCTGAGAGTGTGCCCTGCTTTGGGCCCAGGGACATGTGCCTGTTTTGCCCCTTGCTGTGAGTGGCAGGCAGTTGTCAGCAGAGAGGTAGTCAGGGCAGTGCACAGGACCCAGAAGCTCAGCCAGCAATCCAGAAAGGGGGTACATTCCAAAGCCTTGGTCTGACTGGATTTCTACTGTTTGTCACAGCATCACAGAGGAGTGTGAGAAGAGCTTCTCCCACTTGCTTGCTGAGACAGGGGTGCTGTGTATTGACAGAGGAATCACATAATCACAGAATCTTTAGGGTTGGAAGGGACCTCTAGAGGTCATCTAGTCCAGTGGGGGGACCCAGGGAATTAGAAGATTTTGTTATTTTTTGTTGTTTTGTGGTTTTTTTCCTATGGATAGGGAAAAATAGCCTGATTCTGCTGTAACTGCTTGAATCTGATTCTACTTTTATTCTTTTTTTTTCCCTCTCATTCACTTCTGTTGGCTATTTTGCAAAGATTTTCAACCAAGAGCTGTTTGGAGAGGTAGCTGAAGAGAAGGAGGTGAAAGGAATCGTCTCCAAGGTCATGGAAGCATGCAAGAGCAAGAGCTACGAATCCTATGAAATTCTTGGGAAATACATAGGGAAGGGGCAGGTGACAAAACTTATCCTGCCATTGAAAGAGGTAAGAAAAGGGAAAAGGCAGCCACAGCCTTTCCCAAGCCCTGAGCAGTGTGGTTGGGGAGAAGCTCTAGACCTGCTGGTGGCATTACCAGCTCTGGCTACTCATTTTCCTTGTGGAACCAGTCTGCAGCAGTTTAGAAAATGAGATGTTGCTATAGACATCCAGGAAAAGGAGTGAGCTTTTGGGAAGCTTTCTGGCAAGCTAGAAAGGAAACATCCCACTGTGTTCGGTTCCTTCTCCTTCTTCAGCAGTGACTCTTATTAATGCTGTTTATTCTGGCACTGTAAGCTCTGCTGGCTATTTTGTGACTTGATCCCTTGCACATAAAAGAAGTGTTGCCAAAATGTGCTAAGGCTGTCCCCATGTGCAGAGATGCAGTTGCTTCAGAGGGGAGCATGCTCATGGAGAAGGGCAGCTCTCTTTGCCCATGAGCCCTGGGGCATCTTAGTGGCACAAGGAGAATGGGCAGGAGTCTGAGAACAGGCTGGAGGGGAAAGAGAGGGATGTTGGGGTATAGCTGAGGCTGGGGGACACTTCATGTGGAGAGCTTGGCAATGGAGGCAGCAAGTGAAGACAGAGGAACTGGCCTGGCTCTCCTGTACCCTCTTGGTACAGGTGACAGATGGTTCCCCCACTCCTGCTGCACTTTGACCCTACCTTGTGCTGTTTCCTTTGCAGCTCCTGGAAAGCACCACAAGCCTGAAGAAGGTCCGCAAGGTGCACGAGGCCCTGCGCCACATCATGGCGGGGCTCATCTTCAATACCGACATGAGCCCAGAATCTCTCCTCCTGCTCAGCCACGGTCTCATCAGTGAAAACTTGCCCCTGCTCACCGAGAAGGCCAGGTGAGTGCCAGGCTCTGATGTGGCTGCTCTGTTACAGCTGGGGGCTGGCGTGCAGAAATGACAGCTCTCAGATCCAGCTGATAAATATGTAAGGGCTTCCTTGCTTTTGTTTGCCCTGTGATTTTGATGTGAGCAAATTATTTTGACAGCCATAGGACAAGGAGAAAGCTTGGGAATGGAAGTGATCATTTTCAGGACCCATGACAGCCTCTTCTGGCAGGTGCTCAAGGCCTTCAGCAAGGCTTTCTCACTGTCGTCTTTGCTGCTCTATGGGTTTGGGTGAAAGGAGTGGCTGCGTAGGAGGGAGCTACAAATGAGCATGTGAGAAGCCTTTACAGTCCTGAGCATTTTTATGAGGTCGGGAACACGGGAATGTGTGACCTGCCACCGAAACACTTCAGAGCTGGCACAGAAGCCCTGGGAATCACTGTCAGGTTTGCTCTGTATTTGGTGGTGTCACTGCTCACAAGTGGGCTCAAGGATTTCTTCCCTTTTACACTGAGAGGGTTGCACTGTAACCTGACAGCTGTTTGCAGCTGTTTGCCCTGTTTCTCAGGGCAATTTTAAAAAATAATTGTTGCTGCCTTAAGTGGCAAACATTTAGCAGCGATTTCTACATAGCTCTTCTCCCTTGAGTTGCAAAGGGCAACGAGGAGTGTTCAGCCCCATCGGTCCCCAGCCCTCTGCTGAGGGAGATGTTTGTTCTAACTGCGCTGGCTGTACCAGAAGGTCTTGCCAAACATGGCTTAGGTACAGCCAGCATTCAGCGGGGAGAAAACACATGGCTGTTGTGGAGCAGTCTGTACTTGAAGTGTCTCTAAGTGCAGGCAGATGTGGGAGGGTGGTGTGGTCCCTCTGGGAGGAACTACCAAGGTTTTCCCTGTTCACTGAGGAGAAAATAATGGAGATGTTCTGTGTATCTGTTGGTCTACACAATAGTGACATTGTTCCCAAGCCCCAGAGCCTCCTGTCTGTCATGTTGATCTCCAGTTTGTTTCCCTATGCTCTGTCTGTGGCTGGGTTTTGCTGTGTGGGCAGCAGCCAAACACAATCCGGCTCTCTCCAGTCCGATCTTGTCCTGAGGAGGACTGAAACCTCATTTTTCCTCTTTTGTTTTGCTCTCTTTTTCAGAACAAAAGTTGTGCCTCCTCCAGATCCTCGGCTGCAGCCAGAAAGCTGCCTGCTGCTTCAGCCCACCCCCACCCGAGGAGGGCAGAAGGCACCCGTCAGCCGCAGGACTAACACCTCTGTCTTGGTTGAGTCAGGACTTCGGGTAAGGAGTGCTCAGACACAGAGAGAATGCTTTGAAGTAAAATTAGAAAAAAAAAAAAATCCAAGGGAAGGCATATTGTATTGATCATATATTGTATTAAACCAGCCACTTTGACCATGCTTAATTTTGTATGTGGTGATTTCGATGATTCCTCTTACAGAGCTGTAAAAAGTGTTTGTTACAGGTTATTTTAGGAATATGACATAAATTCTCCTATAATCTGAATAAATTTATAACTTGACTCTTTTGAGTCCCAGCGTGACTTTGAGGTGAATGTCTCATATGTGTCTTTGTGTTGTTTTTTTGTTTGTTTGTTTATGCCAGTTGCTACACATGAGCCTGAAGAGATCCAAAATAAATTCCTCCGATGAGCATGTTCTGGAAATGTTAGATCCTTTTGTTCATCTGCTTATGGACTGCTTGAAGTCCATGGATATCAAGGTACAGTTTGAGGTGGAGCCTGTCCCTTCTGCTATGAAGAATCCTGCCCGCAAATGTCATTTCACAGTTTTTGAGTTTTCAAAGCTGATTTCATAGGCATGCAGATAAACAAGTTGCATGAAGACTCGATATCCTAAGGGGGAGGAGTGGTTGCTGCTGATGGAGGACTGAATGCTCTGGCCCTAGTGCTGCAGGCTCAGATATGGCCTGCATGGTCTCCTGGGCTCTGTTCATGCATGTGGTATGAGCAGACCTCACAGACCATGGGGTTGTGAGGGACCATGGCTGCTTGGAGCAGTTTTGTCGTGGACATTGTATCTTTTAATCCATCTGCACTGTCTTTATCTCCAGCATTCAAGTCAGCCTCTTCAAATCTTGATGTCCCACCAGCTGCTGAATCAGTCTTGCCCTAGGAAAATCAGTGGCTAAATCTCTATTCAGGGAGTGAGTTTGCAAGCTGGGTATTGCATGTGGGTGGTTTTCAAGAGCTGATTTTTGTTGGCTGATTCCCTTTTACCACAGTTGCAGATAGCCTGGCCCTGTCTGTAGCAGGTAGAGTGAGAAAGGTGGCCGTTCAGCGTCAGTACACTCACATGCTGTTGCTTTGCTCTTTTTGCACAGGTGATAACTGGTGCTTTGCAGTCCTTAGTGTGGGTTTTAAAGTTCCCTTTGCCTTCTGTCAGTACGAATCTTGAGCCCCTGATCAAGCAGCTCTTCCTCTTGCTGAAAGAATTTGCCAAGACAGGAATAGCCAAAGGCCAGAATTTCCACCTCGTCGTGAACTGTTTCAAAGTAAGTCAGACCTGACTCTGCTCAGCTCTGGTTTTTTGTTTTAACTTTGTGTAATGTGACTTTTGCAGCTGCACATTTCTCATGGAGAGACTGTAAGGAGGAAAGGACCCACAGGAGGGGAGGAAAAAAAGGTCTTGCTGATTCTCTCCCAGGTGTAAATTTGAAAAAAGATGCCCCAACAGATGTAGAGTATGGAGCTGAGGAAGTGTCAGTTTTATCCTGGAATGTCTTGCTCTTAACCTAATTCATTGAAATAAACCTTTGCAAGCTGAAGGGAGGAGGGCAATTAAAAGCAGTAATAATTTTTACTCTTTGAAGTGTCTCCCTCTAGATGTCTTGTAAACTCTGTGTTGAATTAATTGCAACTTCATGATTATAAGGGAAGAGTAGGGAAAATAATGCTGAATTCCAGTGCAAGAAGAATTTTCCTCTTGACCTGGCTGCGTTCCTGCTTGTGAGCATCTCCACTCATTTCAGTTTCCTATTCTGAATTCATATGTATTTGCTTGTGTTCAGCTTTTGTCCTAAAATGGTCAACTGAAGGAAAAATGATGAAAACGGTGTTGGATGCATATTTCAGAGCAGTAGTTCATTCTTTCAAATCAAAGTGCTATAAACAGAGTTGAGCTTTGTGTGGGCTTATGTTTTATGGCACCACCTGGGCATTGACCACGTGCAATTTGATTTTTGCAGTCGGTAACAATACTTGTGAAAAATGCCAAGAGCCACATAACAGACAAGCAGCTCCAAGTGTTGCTTGGCTTTGCTGAAGAAGACATTTATGATTCATCACGCCAAGCTACTGCCTTCGGCCTTCTCAAGGTACTTCTGTGCAGCATTGTAGAGGTGTTGTGAATCGTGGGAACCTCTTGGTAGCAGCCTCTGAGGTCCTGTGTGAGAGACAGGTCACAGAATGCTCTTAAAGGCTCTTCCTTATTAAAAAAAAAAAAAAGGGGAGGGAGGAAAGAAAAAAAGGGAAGAGGGGGCAAAATTTTACTATTTAGGTGATTTAAATTGTTTGGGTGGTGATTTTGTACACATCTAGTGTCTATGAGGGTGTATTTGGATCTGAGGATACTTTTTCTGAAGAATGCATGTCCCTTACTTTTGGCTCTACATGTTCCAAAGAAATTGATCACTTTCTAAAAGTGTTTTTTTAAAGTCTCTCTGACTATGTATGCAGATGGGGCAGGGGGGAAATTAGTATACTACCTGAGAAAAGTGTAGTCGTGGGTTATAATACTGCATTTTGAGCTGTACAGCTGTACAAAGTGGAGTGATCCCAGTTGTGCTTTCCCATTTTAGGCTATTCTATCCAGGAAGCTGATTGTTCCTGAAATCCATGATGTGCTGCAGAAGGTTGCCCAGCTGGCCATCACGGGCCAGAGCGAGCCCGTGCGGGTCCAGTGCAGGCAGGTTGGTAGCATAAGCCACACATCTTACTTTATTTACAGCAGTCTAAGAGGACAGAGAGCTTAAAGTGGCCATTCCAGCTCTCTGGGAGCTGTCTTGGTCCTGCTGAGGCCTCAGCCCTGTTTCCCCTTTCAGCTAATCTGTGTTTGCTGCCTGTTGGTTCCTGTGGCAGAGCCGCAGCAAACATGGGCTGCTTGGCCAGCTCAGAGGGAGCTGCTGAGCACCACTGGTGCTGTCCCTCCCTTGGAGGCCTTTGGGCCAGTGCAGCCAAGGCCTTGCCCTTACTTAGGTGCAGGCAGAAGAGAATTTGCCGTGATCTGTGGTTCCTGCCCATTACTTCTTCCCTCTTTCTAAGCTAAAAATACCCAAAAGAGAGCGTTGTTTCCTTCATCTCAGACTCTGGAATATGGATGCAGCAGGGACTGTGCTTTACCAAGTGCTGTGTTTCCATAATTAGAGTTTAAGTTTGAAGGATGCTGATGAATCTGTTAACAGAAGCCTGGTCAAGTCATGGCAGCTCTGGAGGCGGATCTGGCAGATGTCGGGCACCCGCAGGTCCCATTCCAGGCGTAGGGCCTGAGATCAATTGGCTCCTTCTGCCGTAGGAGTTTGCACATATAGGAGGGAAGAGGCTTCTCTCCTGAACTTGCTGCTCCATCATCGTATTTGCCTCATATCTTTTGTGTAAGCCGTTTGTTAGTGTCTCTGGTAACTCCTCTCTGTGTTTTATTCCAGATTTACTTAAAATATATTCTTGACTACCCCCTTGGTGACAAGCTGAAGCCCAATTTGGAGTTCATGCTCGCACAGCTGGAGTGAGTTTTTATCCCCCCTTTTTCTGTCAGAACGGAGCTTTATTGCTTGCATGTGACTTCAGTGGCCTCTTGGTGTGGCAGAGGGCTGTTCGTGAGGAGCAGCGTGTGTGGCTGAAGTCTCGATTTTCCTGGCTCTAAAAGCAAACTGCTCTTCTTTCAGAGGTTTAGCAAACGCAGCAATCCTCTATTCCCCTGTTTCACAGCTGATTCTGTTGCTTTCTAAAATCCCTTTGCAAACAGAAGTTCTGTTGTTCATGCCCAGCCTGTGAGGCAGGTGAGCGGGAGCCCCAGCAGGACTCAGGTCGGCATGGGGATCTGGCTGCATCCCACGGCACAGGCACGAGCGGCAGCGCCGGCCCCGGTGCTCGGCCGCGGGGAGAGGGCAGCGTGTACCCACACATGTCCCCGCTCCGGGGGGAGCCCTAGTGCTCGGATTGCCTGCGCTCCTGCTTCCTCTGCTCACCTCCAGCAGTGCCCTTCGCTGGAGAAGCTGGAGCCGATGGGCCCGTCGCGTCCCTGCTGCCCCGTGCCAGAGCAGGTGCCTGGTGGCTGCTGGAGGAGGGCGCCAGGAGTGTCTGGTGGTGGCATGGGCTGTTCTTGTCTGGCTCTCCATGGGATTAACCCGGCTGCAATCGTTAATTGTTGCTTCTCAGGTACGAGTATGAGACGGGAAGGGAGTCGGCGCTGGAGATGATCACCTACCTCTTCGATACATTCCCACAGGTAACAAGCACCCTGTGGTACAAAGCACTGAAGCAGTCAGTGCTTGCAGGGCTTGCAGTAACAGCCATGTCGGGGCACTTGACACTGGGGACACTTGGTAGTTCATATCACAGAATTGTGGTTCTCACAGAGGGTTGAGGTTGGAAGGCAGTATTAGCGTGGGAGATGGGAGATAATATGAACTATCACTTGTCTCGGAGAATTGGCTGTGCCCTGAAACAGAAATGACAGGCTGGAGAGGCTGCAGTTCTTCATTACCTGATGTGCTCAGTCTGCAAGTAAAACAGAGCTCTGTCAGCAGGTATTTGGGTAAACTTTATGGTGATTTATGCTAGGAAGAAACACAAACAGTTGTGGATGTTGCGTATGTAAAGAGATTGAAAGTGAGAGTTTTCGCATTGTGGACTTAACGTGCAAAAGGGATTTTGCTGACTGAGCAGGTACGTGATATACCAAATCTGTTCTGTTGGCCTGGCTAGAAAGCAGGGGCTTTTCAGTGGAATGGATCAAAATTAGAGCTGAAAAATCGACTCTGCATCTATGTAGGTTAACACAAAATGTTGTGCTGACTCTGAGCTCTGCACCTGGAGCTCAGCTGAATACACAGGGGCCTGCGAGAAGAGCAAACAAGCAAGAACTTGGGAGGAAGGGAGAAACACAGGGCCCAGTCAGCGGGGCTTCTCCTTGCACTCCGCAGCTTACGTGTCTCAGCTGGTTCCCAGGCACTCTGAAGGAGGAAAGTGCTGCTGTCCTGGCGTCACAGAGGGCTTAGAGCCCGACTGCCACAGTGCTTAGGAACCTCTGCCAGTTTCAGAGTTAGACATCTAAATGCCCTTGAAGATTTGAGACTAACTGCCGTCCCAGGGCCACTGCCACAAATCTGGGTCAGAGCAAGGATGGCGCTGCCCCGTCCTCCCTGCACGCTCCAGCAACGGGGTCGTCTCCTCTCTCCTCATCAAGGCTCAGCTGCCTCGATGTGCTCCCGCCTCGGGGTCGGCTCCGTTCCTGTAGCTGTGCAGGGAATACCCTGCCTTTTGCCTTTGAGTGCCAGGAGCTCTTTGGAGATGTGCAGTGGACTGACAGCCTGGCTCATGCTTGCTTCCTTCTAGGAGCTGCTCCACAAGTACAGCGGGCTCTTTTTCCTCTCGCTTTGTATGATGATGGTGAACGATGACTCTGCCAAGTGCAAAAAGATGGCAGCTTTGGCCTGTAAATCTCTGCTCAGTAAGATAAGCAACGAGAAGCAAGACCTGATGTTTTCACTGGTCACAGAGTGGTTTCACAGCAAGAAGGTAAATTTGTTGTGTCCTCACTGACTGGCTCTGTTGGAGGGTTGGGTAAGACTGTGGGCTGGTGGATGAATGGGTGCAGCTGTGCCTGATTTATTAGTGTTAGGAAAGGAATACAGGCAAGAGTTGGCCTGGAATAGGCTCATAGGCATCATAGCATCACAGGCAGCACAGGAGTGGCACTTGCTGCTGCTGGCAAGAGGAGGGAGCTACACAAACGTAGGGAACCATTGCTGCAGCCCTCAGGCTTCCCAGCTGCATTGCGGTGCCTTCTTGCAGATCCCTTTTTGGGCCAGGCGTTTCACAAGGCTCCTCTTTGTTCAGCTGAAATGTTGGATCAAACTCCTCTGAGTGTGTCTGATATCAGCAACTGGCAACCAGGGCTGCTTTTAGCCCAGACTTGCTTCATTCTGCGGCCAGAAAGCAGCAGAGCTGAAGCCTGACAGCCTTCCACTCTGATCCGGGTGGCTGGATTTTCAATTATTTTCACCTGGCCCTCCAGATCCCTTTCTCTGCAGCAGCAGGGGAAGCAGTTTTCGACGCTTGATCCTTTTCATCTCTCACGTGTCGAGTCCTGGCTTGCAGCTCCCCGTGGGCTGGCTCCACACGCCGTGTTGTGGAGTGCTGAGCAAAGTAGCCTGCCAGGCTGGACGGGGCCTTTGAGCCGTCGCTTCGGGGTGTTTCCCGGAGTGCCCTGGGCTGCGAGGGCTGCATCCCTGTGCTGCAGGGGCTGCGTCCCTGGCTGGCAACACCTCCCTTGCGACCCTGCTCCGAGAGCCAGCCCCTTGTAGGCTGCTGCGGACGCGGCCAGGCCTCCTGCTCGTGTGGGCTGCGGGCCTCGGGTGTCTGGAGGAAGTGATGAGGGGCTTCGCTCTCTCTGCCGGCAGAGCCTGCACCGGAGGTTGGCTGCCCAGGCCTGCGGCCTCTTCGTGGAAGTGGAGGGAGTGATGTTCGAAAGGCGGCTCGAGGCCGTCCTCGCCTTGACCGAAGGAGAGATCAACCCCGCTAGATTCGAAGACGTGAGTCGCCTCGCCGGCGCCTGCCCTGGGCTGTCGCAGAGGGAGCCTGGCCGCACGGCGCGGGCGGCCCTGCATGGTGCTGCTGTGCCAAGGCCGTGCCCGCGGGTGCCGTGCGGCCCGAGCCTCCCTGCGGCACCGCCGCGTCCATGGAGGCAGCCGCCCGTCGTGGGGGCGGGCAGGGCCTGGGGGCGGATGGGTGAAGCGCGGTGAGACACGGGCAGACCGTGCCCAGCCTGGCGTGAGAGCGAGACCCACGTGTGCGCCGGTGCGCGTGCGCTCATCGCGTCCCTGAATCCCATCCCCAGTTCTCTTGACCTCCTGCTCTTACCAGATAGCTGAGGAGGAGGAGGAGAAGGCCGCGGACCGGCTGCTGTTCAGCTTTCTCGTGCTGCTGACGAAGCTCGTCACGGAGTGCAGCTTGATGCAGTTCACCAAGAACCGAGATGTTGTGAACAGCATCTGGGGTGAGTGTTGAGAGTTGGTCACTACGGCTACGTTAGCGGAAGGATTCTGAACATGCTCTGTGGTTGTTTGCACCCTAATACAAACACCTGAACCCGCTCCTACAAGGTTGGCATGCTGTATAAACATGAATACACGGTGACTCCTGGGCAGCAAAAAAAAAGCAGATATTAATGGAGAAGGTTACGGAGCTGATGAAAACAATATGTCCTCTGTCCCCGTTGCTGGGAAGCATCTTCTATAAGCCCAGGAGCAAAGTATTGTGTTTGGCCATAATTACATCATCTTAGATTAAAGCTTTGAGCCATTTTGGGACGATGATGTGTTCCTGATGAAATTGTGCGTCCTGGCCAGCAAGCAGTGGCGCAGGTAGCAGTGCCGTGAATGCCCTGGGGGAGCCGGGGGCCGTTTGGTTCTGGCCGTGCCGCCGTGGGTGAAGTGCTGCGGTGTCCGTCTGTGTCACTGGCGTTTTGT
Organism: Eudromia elegans; assembly: GCA_003342815.1. NCBI lineage: Eukaryota > Metazoa > Chordata > Aves > Tinamiformes > Tinamidae > Eudromia > Eudromia elegans. Next base: position 441,829 of record PTEX01000289.1, read on the forward strand.
GGCTGTGTTTTTAATTTCCCTCGTTTTCAGTGCGCTCCTGCGCGGAGCACGCCTGTCTCGCTCACAGCAACATGTTCCTCCCAGCAGTGGCCCCGGCCTGGGATATTTGGAAGGCCTGTGGTAGCATTCCAGAGTGTTTGGTCGCGGTGGGGACGTGTGGTTGCAGCACATGCTGTGGTGACCCTGGAGGGACCCGGTTCTTGTTTCTGTCTCCTCTTGCCGCACCGGCCCCGCTGCTGACACGGGTTTTCTCCGAGCAGGTCACGTTCAGTCTCACCTGCGGCACCCTCACAGCTGGGTCTGGCTCACGGCCACGCAGCTTTTTGGCTTGCTGTTCGCGGCTCACAAGCCGGAAGATCTCGTGAGCAAGTGGAGAGAAGGCAAGGCGAGGAAGAGGAAAAAGGCGTCGGCAGAGCTGCCCACGTCCACGCTCTTCCTGACGGCCCAACTGGACAGTAAGGTAGCGGTGACCTCTGCTCCCTCCCGCCTGCCTCTTCAGAGGCTGTTCGGGGCCTTGGACGGGTGGATCCTGTGGTAGCTTGGCAAGCTCATTTCCTTGTTAGTTGGCTCCATTTGCTGCCTAATTCTGATCACTTGCAGCGTTTGAGCAGATGTCCCTATTGCTGGGAGGGGATTTCTCTGGGGTCTTAGTAGCACAAACACTTCCCGTGAGGCTGCGAGGTGCAGGCAGAAGTTGTGCTGATGCCGATGCCTTTGCTCTCCCCGGGGATCACGTCAGGCACTGGGGTTTTGCAGAACTCTGCTCTGGATTTCCCCTCTGTGCTCGCGCTCATGTAAGAATCCCCTCTGCGCTTGTGTCTCGGCAGATGAAGGAGCTCGTGTTTGCCTTCTGCCATCAGCTGCAGTCCAAGTTCCTGGACCAGTCCCTGGGAGAGCAGGTGAGAGCAGGAGAAGGTCTGGGGCCCTGCGAGGTGCAGGGCCACCTAAGTGCCCTCTCACAGTGTCAGTGTGTGAGGGGAGCCCTGCTGGCGAGGGCGGCAAGGGGAGGCCTCACACAGGGCTGGGGTCCATCTTGTCTGGCCCTCTGTGAGGAGAGTCCGTCCCTGTGCAGCGCCGCCTAGAGCAGGAAGGGGAGCGGGTCCTGGAGCCCCGCTGGAGCTCTGCGCATGGAGGGACCAGGGCTGCAGCCAGTGTGTGCACGTGGGACCCGGCTGCTGCGGGCAGGGGCAGCTCCTGGCTCAGTGCTCGTTCCTCTTGCCCGGGGACCGCGGGAGTCCCTCGGACTGCAGGGGGACGTGGAGGCGGCGGTGCTGCCAGTAGCAACCTGCTGTGTCGCGTGGCATGGGTCGGGCGCGTTACAGGCCCCTCGCTGCCTGGTGCCTCTCTGGGATCCAGCCTTGGCCCCCCGTGCCCTAGGGACTGCTGGCACCCTGGGAAGCTGTGGGTGACCACCCTGGTTTTGCACTTCAGGTTATAAAGAACTTGATCTTTGTGGCCAAAGTCATCTACTTGCTAGCCCCTGCCCAAGAAGAGGGTGGAGAGGCTGAAGAACTGAGCTGTGACGTGGAAGAGCAGGAGGCTTCCGAAGATGAGGGAGAGAGAGACCTTTCTGCTCAAGAAGAGGGACGAGGGGAGGACACAGAAGAGAAAGACCGGCCAGCCACGTTGCTGTGGGTCATGAAGAAGCTCTCCATCATGGCGAAGCGGGAGGCAGCGTATTCCCCTAAGGTGCCCTTAAAGGTAAGAGCAGGGCTGAGCCAGATGACTTTGATGTTGGAGGTGCTTGTGCGGGAGAGGGGGGCTCGGGCCCTACTCGCAGGGGAGCTGCAGAGGGGGCTGGGGGCTGAGGCTGGGGCCTGGGTTTAATAGGTGCAAAGAATCAGTTCCTTGTGCTGCAGTTAGAGGCCGAGCTCTGATGTCCTCCGCTGCCATGTAGAGGAAGGAACCGGCCTGTTACTCAAGGCGGTAACCGCTGCCATGGTCCTGGTGAGACCACAGCGCCCGCACCGGCGGGTCCGGGGCTCGTGTCTCATTGAAGGCCGTGCATGGCGGCAGGAAGGCCTTGGGAAGGCAGCGAGTTCTGACTAGCGTGTGTGAAACAGCTCCCTGCACGTCCCGGCAGGGCCACGTAGCGCGCTCCGAGCAACGAGCTCCGTGTCTTCCCTGCCTCCCTTCCTCATTGTCCCATGTGCTCTTTTCCAGAGAAGCTGCGTCTTTAAGTTCCTGGGAGCGATCGCGGTGGATCTTGGCAAAGACAGGGTCAAGCCGTTCCTTCCAACAATTCTCACCCCCCTGTACAGGGAGCTGAACAGCACCTACGCAGAGCAAGGTACGTGATGTCCTGTGACAAAGCTAAGGGGAACTTGCGCTTAAGTTGAATAAAACTGGATGAAAAGGTAGAGTTGGCAAGGTTGGAATCGTGTCTGTTTCCCACAGAACTTACTACAGTGGCTGTATGATATGCTGTATGACAAACCACCTGTAAAAAAACACTCTGGCTGCCATTACCTTTCTGAAAAAAAAAGAAGTTTCAGTCCCTCAGAAATAGTGTTTTTGTTTACTTGCATGAAGCAGCCTGGCACTCTGGGAAAGCTGGGAAGAACATTTTTGCTTTGGTCTTGCCTAGGGCTACTGGGCAAAATGAATCGGTACAGAGTTGTTTTGTAAAGGAGTAATGTTTGCAGGGTTCTGGGTTTCATTCCATAGTCTGAAAAGATGAAGTGGATTTTGTTTTACTAGATCCAACGCTGAAGAACCTTTCCCAAGAAATTATAGAACTGCTCAAGAAATTGGTCGGACTGGAGGCTTTTTCAGTTGCCTTTTCTTCTGTGCAGAAACAGGCTAATCAGAAGAGAGCTGTCAGGAAAAAGCAAAGGGCTCTGCAGGTAAATATATATGTGTATATGTAAATATTTTACAGATCACCGGGAAGATGAGTTTGAGGAACATCCTCCTCCTGAATTGGGATTGGCTCTTGATGGGTTTCTGAGCTGAACCTTAGTTAAAGCTGGGCCCCCAAACCTGGGGCCTCATGGAGCTGGAGATAACAAACCCTTTTCTGTCAAGTCAGCAGTTTCTTGGGAAGTGTTTGGTGTTTATGGGGACAGTTGTACATTGTAACTAAACCTACAAATGTGTCTTTTCTCATTAGGCTGTAGCAAATCCTGACATTGCTGCAAGAAGGAAGCTGAAGAGACATAAGAACAAAGCAGAAACCAGGAAGAGAAAAATAGAATTCCTGCGCCCTAGCTACAAGGCTAAGAAAGCCAGAAATCATGGACTGAAAGACTTAGCAATGGTGGAATAAAAGGACTTTTACCTTCTCAAAAACAACATTATGAAAAGAAACTTCCAGCTTGAGAATTAATGATTGTTGAAAAGAAATTATTTACATATTTTAATGTATTTATTTTTTCATGTCCTTTTTTCCAGCTGAGATCTTAAATAAAAGCTTGACAGATTTTTTTTTCTAAGCCTTGTGTATTTGCTGTGTACCCAGGCAGCAGAGTGGACAACTGCCACAATTTTTTCAAATACTAGTCATTTGTTTTTGTAAGCGGGGAGGATGAGGTGCCTGCCTGTGACCCTCCTCATGCCTGGAAAGGACAGCCTGCCTCCTCCTCTCGTATGTCTGGAGGCAGTAAATTACCTATCACTTCTGGAGAAGTAGAGAAGTAAGAGCCCCTGGAAGCAGGGCCTGAGTTTCCAGCTGAGAAAGAGGATTTCAGCCACTTTCTCTAAGGCAGCAGCCTCTACCACATATGGTACCTGACAGGAATTTCACTATGCACTGCAGAAATGGGGGGGGGGGCAGCTGACAGTTCCCAATTTTATTAGTGTTCTAATTACATGAATAAGTAGCCACACAAGACCACCAAAGGAGGGAGAGAAAGAAAAAAAACCCTTCCCCACCCAATAAGACTTTTGATACAAATTAACATAAGAACATACTTAAAAACACAAAGAAAGAAATGGAGTATCTTAATGTACACAGACATTCACTTGGTTCCATTTTACAATTGAAGAGAAACATCCACTTCACAGGAGTCATTCTGAATCTGTGCTATTTACAAGTATCTCTGGCCTGAAAATACTTGACTGCCGGAGGAGGGTTGGTGGGTGTAGTCAAAGCTTCTCTGCTGTAGTCAGTTTTGTGTTACTGCCTGCTCTTCAAGGTCTCCACCAACCTAAGATAAAGAGTAAGAAGTTTATTTGAAAAGTCATTTCCAAAGATGCTGAGACATCTTCAGTGTGTTTTATCTGGGAGTAAATACTCTTTGATCTCATTTTATTCACTTAGGATTACTACCCAGATCAACACCACAGAGTGGTTGAGGCTAGAAGAGACCTCTAGAAATCATCTAGTCCAACCCCCCCTGCTCCAGCAGAGACACCCAGAGCACGGGGCACAGGGTGGCAGCCAGGCGGGTTTGGAAGATCTCAAGGAGACTCCACGACCTCTCTGGGCAGCCTGTTCCAGGGCTCTGTCACCCTCACAGGAAAGTTGTTCTTCCTCACATGGAGACAGAAGTGCCTGTGTTTGTGCCCGTTATCCCTTGTGCTGTAACTAGCTACCACCAAGAAGAGTTTGGCCCCATCTTCTTTATGCTCGCCCCTCAGGTATTTGTACACATTGATCAGATCTCCTCTGAGTCATCTCCTCTCCAGGCATCTCCTCTCCAGCTCGCTTAGTCTTTCCTCATAGGATAGGTGCTGTAGTCCCTTAATCATCTTTGTTGCTCTGTGCTGAACGCTCTCTAGCAGCAACACATCCCATCCCTCTTGTCCTGGGGAGCCCAAAACTGCACCCAGTGCTCCAGGTGCAGCCTCACTAGGGCTGAGGAGAGGGGCAGGATCCCCTCTGTCGCCCTGCATGGAACACTCCTCCCGATGCAGCCAGGATCCCATTGGCCTTCCTGGCCACGAGGGCACACTGCTGCCTCATGGTTAACTTGTTGTCAACCAGGACTCCCAAATCCCTCTCTATGGAGCTGCTTTCCAGCAGGTCAGCCCCTAATCTGTACTGATGTCCAGGGTTATTCCTGCCCTGGTGCAGGATACTGCACTTACTTATCCTTGTGGAATCTCACAAGGTTTGATATCATCCGCAAACCTGCTCAGGGTGCCCTCTGTGCCCTTCTCCAAGTCATCGACAAACAAGTAAGTTGAACAGCACTGGGCCCAGTACTGATCCCTGGGGGACACCCCTGGCCACAGGCCTCCAACTAGACTCGGCCCCGTTTATCAGGACCCTCCGAGCTCTGCCATCCAGCCAGTTCTCAATCCACCTCACTGTCCGTACAGACCAAGAGAGGTACAGTGGGTATGAACCTAAACCACCTCAGCCTCACTTAGCTTCCACTCTTGCTCATCCCTTTGTCCTCACTCGATATCCATGGAGCTCGCAGTGTTCCTTACCATTCCATTGCCTCATCAAGGCCAGTGCCTTTAGTGGCCGAGGTTTTGAATATCTGCCACTTCCGGTCCTTCAAAGCTGGCAAGCCCAGTGCATTGGCCATTTCCGTGGGAGTCATGGCCTGCTCCATGTCCTGCTTGTTGGCAAACACCACCAGAATGGCTTTCTTCAGCTCTTCTTCCTAGGGGGGAGATCATGCAAGTTGCTGGAGAGATTTTTACAAAATTTACTTATGCAGAGAAAATCCCATATAATCATCTCATCTAAATTCAGTCTAATGATTTCTTTCCTTTTTTCCCTAGGAAATTCCTCCGAGAAAAAGTGAGAGGCCCTCAATTCTATTTGTGTCTGGTATCATGTAGGAACAATTTCAAAACAAAGCTGGCTTACTGAGTATTGTTATAGAATGAAGTTGATAATCTAACAAGGCATATCAAAAAGTTCGCAAGAAGTTGGTGAAAAACATTTTACTACTTTAACTTGTGCCTTCTTCCCCTTCTTAATCATGTTACTTTTCTGTGTATGTTCTTTAGGTTTTAATACTGCTGAAGTAGTGAGTGGGTGCAGCAAACAGGGAATTTTTCATGTGACCAGAGGCTGAGTATAACTAACAAACAGACCAGATATTAGGTAAAACCTGGAAAAAGTGCAATGTATTTGGTGCTTCTCAGTCAGATGCGTTGCAAGGGCATATGCTAGGGACTGAAAAATTGAAGTTTCACACTTCAGCTCCAGAAAAGGTTTGTAATTTCTCAATTTCCATTTCACAGTTATGAACATCACCATATTTTCTTACCTCCAACATTGCAACAAGTTCTGATTTGGAAATGCCAATTCTGTCTCGATCACAGCTGTCTACCACATAGATGACTGCATCTGTATTTGAATAGTAACACCGCCAGTAAGGCCTGCACAAGAAAAATAGTAATTTTATTCAAATAACCACAGAACAGCATTTTTTTTAAGACAGATAATGAAAAACAAATTACTCAGAGAAAGCAGAAACTGACTGTGGAGTGAAAGGCCCAAGGGAGAAACTCGAAGGTGTACTCAAAAGGCTATGACAAGGAACACAGACAGTACGAATACAACTTCTCAAAAGCAGAAAGAAGACAGGCCTTGGGAATAGAGAAGAGGCAGAACTGCTGGGGACAGATTTATTTGAGAAATTGTTTGCAGGATATCAGCTCAAAACATCTGGAGGAGAGGGCAGCAGAGGAAGTTCGTAAACACAAGCTTTCTGCAAACAGTACAGGCAGGTCAAAAAAGATGACAACAAAACATCTCTTTCTCAGAGTTACTTTACTGGGGCTACAAAGGGAGGGAAAGTGGCACTGCACTTAACCAACCTGTCATCAAAAAGGAATCCTGAGAAGATCATAACAGGGTCCAAAAGAGATCCTTAAAATTATTCAAGTAATCTTTCACTAAAGAAGCTGTACAGTTTACTACTCAAGAATTGGTATCTATAACTTTTATATTTTAACATAAAATTCTTTAAAAAGTCAATACTTAAAGTGTGGGGGGACGGGTTATATCACTGACTTCCTACCTTCTCAGGATGCTGCCCAATTACAAACTACACAACCTGATTCTTTTTTTAAAATTGTTTACAAGTGAAAATGTTCGCCTTTTTTTCCCCAACCTATAGTCCAAAACGGAGGAGGCATTAACTGAATTCTGGTATATTAAAATTTATAGAACCAATTTCCAGGAGTGCCAGATATTAAGAATTGCAAGACCTTAGGATTTTTAGAGAAATATAATTATAAGTTCTCATTTTAAGCAATCATTATTACCTTATACTTGTCTGTCCTCCCAAGTCCCAAACTTGAAATTTCAGATTCTTGTATGTCACTGTCTCAACATTGAAGCCAATTGCTGAAAAAGTGAAGCAAGTTACCTCAGCAAGCTCAAAATAATGCAATGCCCTGTGCACAATAAAAGCATTTGAAAAACATACCATAGAGATCTGCAACAAATACAAAGGTGGTTACAGAAGAAGTACAACCAGAAATGTGTGCAAAAGCACCAAAAGAAACAGTACAACAAGTGAAAGAAGTGCCCATTTTAACAAGCAAGTACGTAAGGGACAGGATTAAGGCCTCGGGGACGTGTTCTTCAGGTTAAGACCAGAAGAGCTGCACTCTTATGGCTGCAGCAGACACCTGGGCAGTCAGCGCGTGGAAGGTGGCAGTAGGATAGGGAACATCTCACACACCTTCCCTTTTCATGTCAACTCGCAGGGACACAAAACGAAGCAGCAAACACTGGAGGGAACCCCACTGACATGAGAAGGGCTTCACAGCCATTCCCCATCCTGTGGGTTGCACAGAGTGATCCTGGCAAGATCTCTATCTAGCATGTGGCACATGCATGTGGCATTTGTAATACACTGATATATAGTATGTGACCTGTATAGTGTGATACAAAAAGTATCTATGTATCAAGCTTAAGACACACAGAATCACTATTTCTCTGTCAAAAATAAGAACGTAAAAAGGTGTGAAACTGGGCTCAGTTAGGACCTCTAAAATTCACATTAGAGCTATATTTGCAGACAAAGACTTTCACAGACAGTAATTACCATTTATTCAATATTTACCTTTCAACAGAAACCTAGCAAATTATGGAAATAAACTTAACATCAAATACTTAGGTGTTCAACAGGGCAGCATAAAATATTGCTTTCTGAACTGCTGCTGCAGCACCATTACACAAGGAAGTGACAGACATGATAGTGATACGACAAGAGGTAATGGGCACAAACTCAAACACAGGCAGTTCCATCTCCATGTGAGGAGGAACTTCTTTCCTGTGAGGGCGATAGAGCCCTGAAACAGGCTGCCCAGAGAGGCTGTGGCATCTCCTTCTCTGGAGATCTTTCATATCCGCCTGGATGCCACCCTGTGCCCCGTGCTCTGGGTGTCCCTGCTGGAGCAGGGGGGTTGGACTGGATGATCTCTAGAGGTCCCTTCCAACCTCAACAAGTCTGGGATTCTGTTAAGTCCTTAAAGACAAGGGCAAAGAGCACCAGGAACACAGGGCCGTTTGCTGTGTGAAACCACCACACAATGAGTTCTACTGTAAGAGCTGCCGATCAGAGCCACTGTCAAATCAGCTGCTTTTAATAACGGACCGATTGCTTACTCGGAATGGTAGTGACAACTTCTCCAACTTGCAGTCTGTACAGAATGGTCGTTTTTCCTGCTCCATCCAACCCCAGGATGAGAATCCTCATCTCTCGAGTTCCAAACAGACTGGAAAAGATGGTGGAAAAAAAGCCCCCTACAAAAGAGAAAGAAAGGTGGTTGTTTAGATGTGTGTGCTGAACCACAGGATATTTTCCTTCTTATATCATTATTTTGCCTAGATTCACCCAGAAAAATCAAGTTGCAGCAGCAGTGAGCTTCCTCTTTGTGGCTAAGATTTTTTCCTTTCCTTTATTTGTCAAAATCCGAGTCAACTTCTTGTTTGTTTTCATTGGTGTCTATCTTCTCAGTGCAAGAGATTATACAAGGGCACTCTTAAGCCTGAAACATTCTCCCTGAAGTTTATGGCCGCCCTTAGCATCATCCACTTACGTTTTCTTAAAATGAAGCACAAACCTGTATGTACATGCTGCAGTCAATTAAAACCTGTGGTTGCACTAAGTCACTATGAAACTGAATGCTGTGGAGACGTCAGGGCACTGACTTTGGTTGCCTTTGTTCAAAATTACTTTCCCTCAATATCTTGTCTACATAACAGCACCCATGGCCAGGCACCGGGCTGACGTCTGTCTATTAAAGGTATAAGCAGAGAAACTGGGCTAACACGAAACTTTTTTCCCCCCATACTTTCGTACGATATGTATCTAAAGCTAAATAATTTTGTACATGCACGCAAACTCTTTAAGGAATGAAATACCAAATAAACTAGGTTCGGGCTTTGATAAATGTATCAATGGTGAGACAACTCTGCAACCCAAACAGCATTCAAATCACTTCTTGATAAAAGACATCCGCCCTGTTTGCCTTCCTAGGTCACCCTGCGCTGCTGCACAAGCAGCTCTCTGTACACACTGGCATGGGGTTGCTGCCCTCCTCCAAGCCCACCCCGTCACAGGAACCACTGCACCGCTGATCTGAAACGCAAAGACGGGGCACCCAGGCCCGCCTGCCACAGGCCCGCGCGTTCCCGCACACGCAAACGCCGCCCGCACGAGAGCGGCACGACGCAGACGCGCGGCCGCTAACGGTATTTCCGCGGGGGACGTTCCGCACGGGACGCACAGGCGCCGGGCCCCGGGGAAGATGGCTCCTTCCTCTCGAGCAATTCTGACTCATGCCAGACTCCCCTCCTCTCTCCGTTTTTATACTGATGCGCTTCTCGCGCTGAAATCCTTTCCAATTACGACCAGGGCGGGTTTACGATAACCATTTAACGGCTCCACTTAAGCTCTATGATTACTCAGGCGCTAATCACTCAATTGCAATGACAGCAGACAGAGTCGCGCCGTCCCTCCCGCGGGCGCTCCGGCCCCTCCCGTCCCCACGGGCCGTTGTGGGGGGTGGGACTCCAACGGCTGCCCCGGCCCCCTCGCCGCTCCTCACCCATGTCGAGCCGCGTCCCGTCCCGTCCAGTCCCGTCCCGTCCAGTCCCGTCCCGCCGGGCCTGGCGCCGCCGCCGCCGCCCGCAGCTTCCACGTCGAGCGCCACGGCGAGTAAATGAGGCGCCTCCTCCCCGCCCGCCCACCACGCCGTTTCGACACAGAGCCGGCGCGGGGCCCGCTTTCCTTCGGTCGGGAGGCGCTGCAAGGAGCCCCCCTCCTCCTCTTCTCTCCGCTAATATGCAGGGGGAAAAAAAAAGGGATATAAATATTAATATTAATGATAAAAGATAATAAGCTGGACTGAAGCGCGACGAATGTGCGCCGCTGAAAGGGCAGCGCTGCGGAAGGGGCGGGCCCGGGGCGCGCGCTGCGCGCTGGGGCGGGCGGGCCGCGCGGCATCCGTGAGGCTGCGGGTACCGCAACGTTTGTGTGCCCCGAAACGGGAATATTCCGCGTTGGGAACGGGAATATTCCGCGTTGGGAATATCCACAGCTCGCCGCAACGGGGAACCGCTTCCAAAGAGTAAAGAATGGCGCCTGGCTACGAGGAGAAACTTCGGTATCGAAACGCTCCGAAAACGTAGTGAGTGCTCCGAGGCAGGAGAGTTCCAAACCGACATCCTTCTTTTAATAGGAAACCCTGTACGGCATTTCCTGATTTTCACCGGGAGGATGGAGAAATTAGGAAACTGTTGAGAATCAACAGGCACAATCTGAGCACGTAAACTAGGAATGTCTAGCTAGTCTGATGGAACGTCTAACAAACCAGCATCTGATAGCAGGGCTATAATCAGCCCAGCAAAGAAGGTATTTGTAATTCAAACACACAAATTAATTACATGAACGTAAAATTATTAAAAATAGAAAATAACAATGAAAACTCATGAGAGAGAATTTACAAGGCACACGTGGAGTGAAGGTTTAAGAACAGACAGTGTAATAAGAGTGAAATCCAGCACATTGCATGGTACAGAGGCAGTGGTTACATCAGTCTCTTTACATAGGAGCAAATGAGGTATCAAAGTCTCTGACGAGAACAACCTGTAGCTACCAACTCAGGACCAACTCAGGCGCCGTGACTCTGTCCTCGTGCATTTGGTTCCTTCTTGATACTCCTCATCCGGCGATTTACTCCCCCAACACCTGAAGAATCAGCCCAGTACAGTCCCAAATCTTCCCTGCCCAGGGCAGCCACCATTGCTGCTCTCCCCACCGCCCCAATCCTTCCCCCCTTCCCCATATCTAAAATTATACAAGGAGAAGAAGCTTGTACTCAGGAAAAAAAAGGGTAAAAAGGTAAGGGGGAGCAGAAACAAGCAGCTTCACAAGGCAAAGTGTCCTTTCATACAGAATCCATAGGGTAGGGAGTGAGCAGACCCTGTCTGCAAGTGTCGAGACCTGAAACACGTTTTCATCACATCTATGTGTGAAGCACAAAGCGTGTGAACAGACTCAGACCTGTCGAGCTTTCTTTGAAAACCTCCGTAGATGTGATGCCATCACAGTTGCAGAACTTCCTTCCTTTGCCTCCTTTACATCCTCCAAGAGAATTCTTTCTTGCAAGAAATTTTACGTTAATCATAATACATTTTAAATCAATTCTTTATTTTTACTGTCAATTGGGAGTAGTAGCAAAGAATACACAAAACTGATTCACTGGAAGTACGAAAAAAAAAAGTAACAAAATATTTTTGCACGTTATTTAGAAAATGTATGTTCTAGAAAATCCGATGATCCGAAAAGCCTGCCCTTGTGCATCGCTTCAAGGGGCAAGCAACATGTTTAAGAGTCATTTAGGTCCTTGATATCCTTAGGAGACCACGGATACGTCTAACAAGAGCTTGAATAAAGGTGTAGCGTGACCGAACCTTAGAATATAACCCTTCTATGTCCAGGAGCTTCTTCTGCAGAGATTCACCAAAACTGTTGGTGGCTTCGAGCTGAAGCTGAAAAACAGAGATTTGCTGTAGTGAACAATACGAAGTCTCCCATTTCTAAAACGTCCTCTTATGCATCCCCAGGTACCTGGGGCATTATTTTTTAGCTGCTTTCAAAAGTATATAATTTTTCGATTTCCTCTAGTAAATACTACTTGCATTCTCCTATGAAAAGATTTGAAAATATGTGTGTAGTAGTGCAATTACTACCTGATTCATAACTCTTTCAAAAATGCTGCAACGCTTCGCTAGTCCTACAATAAATTCTTTACCAATGGGATTACCACAGACTGTTTAGAGAAGGGAAAGTTACAGTCAGGCTGCTCTCAATAGAGAGCGCCCTGTGAAGTTCTGGAAAGCAACACTCACCTGATCGATATCATGCTGGCTCACTCGATTCAGGCCAACGCCGAAATCCAAGCTAGGCTCCGAACCAAAAGAATCTAATGATCAAAATGAGAAATGGGACATTATATTGGCTATTCAACTTCATCATCTCCACATCAAATTATAAAATAATTTTAAAACACATTATTTCATATTATCAGAAATGGAAGCAGTTTTTCTTCAGCTTAGTTTATTCTCTCTAATAATCACACTAAAAGGCAACAACAAAAAGCTAATCTTCAGAGTACCTTTTGAGTTTACTTCCATTCCTATTTTTTTACCAAAATTCAGCAGTACTAAAACCTTTTGGTAAATCACAGTGCCTACAATTCTAGAAATTCTTTCAAAGAACACCAGTCTTCATTTTAGTTCTTAATTTCATCTTAGATAATTCCACTAAAAATATCTTCATATGTCTTGTTTTTCATCACTGATCTAGTTCTATTACTTGACTTCACTTGTTAGGAAGAGAGAAATAAAAAAAGAATTTGTTACATTTTTATTTGGAGATTATGCATAATAAATAAAAACCTCCAATTCTGTCTGTCAATACTTGGAGGATTGCCAGAACTCCAGAGGAAAATCCATGGTATGTCCAAATCTAAACAAAATCTTTTTATAAAAAATAAATTGCAAAATATTAATAGCAGCAAATCAGTTTCCATGTAGCTATGAGAAGCTGTTCGGAGGCACCCTGATATTGCAGAAGTGTTACCTTGCAGTCTTCCTCTCTTAAATGACGTCCTGGAGGACAGCAGCGAGTCCTGGGAGTCAGTGGGGGTGCAGTGCAGCAGATAATGTTCCAGGTGACGCCAAAGAATGAAGAGACACGTTTCTATGATATCTGCAGGCAAACATCTGAAGTGAAGGAGTCTAAGCTTATTGCCTTTACACTGTACTCCGTCTAAACGCACATATTTACACAACCACTCTGAAGAAGCAGCTGTAGATGTTACCCCTTGGAGCAGAAGCTTTCCAGCCCTGCTGCTAAAGCATGGATGGCAATGGGTAACCTGCACTGTGCGATGCTGGCTACGCTACTTCCAAGGACTGCTACTCACCCTGAGGACAAGCCCCTGCACTAGAGTAAGAGTACAAGTGCTCAACAGATTTGAAATATAGTTACCAAAGCTGTGAATCAAAGCTGGGGACACCAGTAATATCTTAAGCTACAAGAGATATATCTGCAAGAGCACATCTTTCCTGAAGTTCCTAAAACTTTCATTTTCAAAGGAGAATCTACAGACAGTGATTTTGTGCATGACTAGTTATCTCCATACAACTGCTCGTGTTTGCAGGATTAAGCAAATGTGCAGTTGACTACGAGTCTGAACTCCAGCTGCTCTAACAGGCACCCCAACGTTCCTGCACCACACTTGCAGAGATGTGTATTGGCTCTGGATATTAAACTTCCTAGTGGGACTGTGATACTTCCCCCAGCACAATGCTGCTGAATGTCCTGGCCGGGTCTGTAAGATGGAAATGACTACTCTTCTTCCAGTCATTGCTGTAACTTGAAAATATTTACAATAGCAGAATAATTCTCTGTCACTAACTGAACTATCAATATAGCAAAATCCCTTCTACAAAAAAGTATGCTTTCAAAGCAGTGAGCACCTTAACTGTAAGTAAAAAGCACCTAATTCTATTTCTCTGCTTTTCCAGAGCGCTGTCTTGGGGTTTATTTCACTTGTAGAAGGATACAGGAACAGAGAGAAAGCAGCTTGGCTCGGTTGTTTATCAGCTTCACCAGGCGCCGTCTTGCCAAGACGTATTTCTGGGCCGTGGAAATCTTGTCCACCCCAGCTGGCATAACTGACTGACACAGCTGTGATAAGAAAGAGAAACGGAAAACTAGCAAACCAGAACAGGGTGTTAAATAAACAAATAAAATTATGTATCAGTAACCCTGTCAGCTGCTACTTCCCCAAAATGGTGCACTCTATTTTTAACTTACATAATCTTACTGATTAAAAAAAAAAAAAAAAGAAAGACTTAAAAGTAGTTATATGTAATGCCAAGCAGATTTTCTAGCAAGGAAAATGTTAATTCGGGATCTCAATCAGTTTATTATTTCACTCAGATAGCACCACCGTCATTACTCTTCCATATAAAGTATCCATTCCCTCTGTAATCCCATCATCTTGGCAAAAACTGACAGAAAATTCACAGCTACTGAGGCTGTACCTGTTCCATCTATTTATTCAAGAAAGATAAATGACGAGCAGTCCCAAAGTGTTAGCAACAATATTCCAGTATAATTGAATCATATCTGTTACAAAATTTAGCTTAATATTTTCTCTTAGACTTTAGATCACCCTTTACTTGGATCTTTTCATCAAGAGGGGAAGGGAACATGTACAAGACCTGTGACCATTTACTTTCCTAAGACACTCTGAGGTTTCTCTTAAAGCTTTGCCTCCATCTACGTTACAAGCAACAGATAATCCACTAGACACGATTAACTCTTCAGGATAAAACCTACTGAGTCAGCAGAACTGTTACCTCCTTTATTTCGTCTGGTGGGAGCTGCTCCACGTTTTGCAGCTTGTTAACGTTCTGGCGATGGCTGTCGTAGTAACTGAAGAAATCGTTCGTGCTCTGCTTCAAGAGGTAGACAATAATGCCCAGACCCGGCAAGCGCCAGTACGGGACCACTGGTGCTTGTGTGTCTAGAAAAGACCAACCAGTTACAATAAATCACTACTTAATTAAAAACAAACTAATCAGTATGGTTTCCCCTCTTTCACTGATTAGGGAAAGATACGGATGGACTGACAAGTTTATTTTGTATTTCTGTGCAGAAGTAATACCAATGAAAGTCTGCAAGAAAAGTTCTGAGGCTGTAGGGCGAGGAGGCAGTCAGTGTAGTACAGTACAGTGTGCAGGACATGAAACCTCAGCAGACCACAAGACACAACTGATGTACTGGTTAAAAGCTTCAAACACACAGCTGCGTCACAACACACTGCAAACTTCCAGTAAACACTCAAATGCATCCTGAATGCTGAAAATGCAGTCCTATTTTCACATGCTTCAGTCTAGCATAGCTGCTGAAAATAAGAAAAAAAATCATCTTCCCTTTACTCCAATTTAGGCTATTGATTTACATCCACTTTCTTGTACTGATACATGTGTTTCTGAGACTGTAAGGAGTAACCTGCCTTTGGCCACATTTGTTTTAACTTGCATTTAGTTCCCTGATTCGGCTTAGTGCAAGTCTGCACGAGCATTTATTCCAGTCTAAGCTGATGGGTAGCCATGAGACTGCTGACTGCTACACTGATTGTGAAACTACAGCCTCTGACACATTACTTTTTACTAGCCCCAAGGTTGTCTTCCAGTGTCATAAAATCATGAGCCAAAAAAACCTCACCTTGACGAGACCCATCTCTGTTGGTTGACTCTGACAGGCTGGGTGTAAACAGACAAACAGTGTGCTGAAAAGTGGGGGCACTTTGCAACATAAGTGACTCACAGTATTCCATCACATTGGCACAGATCTGATAGATAAATAAATAAATAAAAAATAAATGAATAGTGTGCAGTGTTCAATATAAAAGGGATATATATCAGTAAACAATAAATTTTGCTCTGTCTCTTCTCCCTAGAATGTGATGATTGAGTTACAGCCTCTCTTTTATTTCAACTCCAGGCTACTTTTCCAAACCTGCTAGCTAGGATTTCCAGTCATTCAAAGTTCCCTTTGCCTCTAACTTCCTGGTATCTGTTGCTCTCTGTAGTCTGATTTTACTCATCGTTAGAATTCCTCAAGAGTTTCAAACTCTCAACTTGATAGACTTTAGCAATAAATTAAAATGGTTGCTACTGCAAATACAATTAATTAAATTTTCACGTTTTACTTTAAATAGATCTAAAATGTAGATTCCTACCAAACATAGACTGTACAGATTATTACCACCCTAAAATCATGTAAGAGTCAGGTGACTGAAGAAACCAGCATACCAACTAAAATTTGAGACTGAAGGTGTCAGCGGCTTGTTTCCTCACCTGTTGCATGGCCAGCTCAATCTCATCCCTCTTGTTCATTCTGTCTCCCTCCGCATTATCATCTTGCAATTTAAACTGACGCAGTTTATCTGAACCACCAAAACGAGTCAGGAGTCCTAAACACTGGCGCTGTTATAAGAAACCAACATTTTTATCAGAATCTCAGCAAAGCAGGTGTATGTTCCTTTCCGTTTTTAAAAGAAGTGATACATACTTACTAAGAAAAATCCCAAAGAAAGTCAAACCTCTAAACATGTACTATCTATTATCAAATCAATTAAACCAATTATTAATTAAATATCAATTTCATAACTACTACTATTCAGAGTATAAAACCATGATGAAACTCTCATCTATGTAAATAATTCCAAAAGAACAATTGTTTACTATGCAACTTTATTACCTGAAATCGGCCTATATGTCCTTGTAGCTCCATCTGTGTCCCTTCATTAACATCAATGTCCAGCTCACTCAGCACTCCTAATAAAATACACAGGCATTAAGTTAACTGTTCTTCAAAAGAATACAGATTTATAATTTTTATATGTAGTTAAGTACAAGAGCCAGTGAGAAAATTTCCAGCCTATTACATCCTATTTTGGCACATCTCTTTAGAAAGATGTGTCCAGCTCTAACCGCAGTTCCTAAGAGATGCATGTGAGGATGTAGCTCACTGTTCTGCTGAGAAGAGGGAGCAGACACAGAAGAGGCTGTTCTGCAAAGCACTTTACACTGTAAGCAAAGGAACTTTGGCCATGACCTACAGCTCTACACTCCTCTACTGTAGTAAGACCATCCCTCCTCAACAAGGAAAGCTATGTGGTCAAAATAGAGAGGTGACTTTAATACGATAAGCAAGACTGTCAGCATCCAGAAGTAATCACTACATCCAACACAGTAACAATTAATTGTTTATATAGAGATAAGTCATTCGAGAGAAATGTCACTATGCTAATCTACAGTGCTTCTCTGTGGAAGATTTTTTTTTTTAATAAACTGAAATGTAGAAAATACTAATAGTGACAGAGATAATAAGTATGCAAACAATTTTCTGTCTTCATTTCCTCAATTTAAGAATTCATTCAAAGAAAAATCTTTTTGAAGAAATCATATGCATTTTCAACACTACTGTATATAAGTCACTTCAAAGACAAATAATATTTATTTCATGTAGGATAATGAAAATATAGCCCTGCAGCCTCTGCAAACCCATTCTACTTGCTTCAAGAAGAATTATTTAACATTTCCCTATTTTCGCAGAGCTGAACATCTCAAGAAAATTCTATATGTAATATATACTCCAATATATGTCTTACTGTTCATTTAGAGAAATGAAACTCAGATTCATTCAAATGGGTAGAGATTTTAGAATTGTAATTCCTACCAGGTAGAGCTGCCTTGCTGATTATTCCTGTTAGGGAGGCCAGTTCCTGTAGAGACCCAACACTAACATGTTGGCACCTCAGGATTGCCTGGATAGTATCTGAATGGGAAATCAGAAACTGCAGCACCTGTATTACGGTAAGAAAAAGGCAAATGAGTGACTAAAAATTTAGCACGATGTAAAACAGAAGCAATGTGAGAACATTAGAGCAATTTCTCTTACCAATGAGAATGTCATTAAAGAAAGATCTTACAGACAGAGCAAGATGACATACAATTTGGTTGAACAAGCAGTAACAACAGTACTTCAGTATTTTTTGGAACTTACCTGTCCTGCTGCTTGCAGGTGTTGTGCCATGCTGGATGTAAGGATCACCTGGCATAGCTGAAGAGCTGGAAGAAGAATCTGGCGATAACGTTCCACTGGAGCGGGAATGAAGAGCGGGGCTTCTCTCATGCCAAACATCCTTACGAGATTAAAAAGAGAAGGTTAATGGTGCAAGAAAGCTGCAGCCCAGCAGCAAGGCAGAGCCTCAGCTATCAGCCACACACAGGGATCTGCAGACTTTCATATTTCAGTAATAGGTTTGTAGTTAAACTGTGTTTACAATGAAAAAAAACCCACACATTTAGGACACAATTGCTTCTGCATTTTACCTAAAAGATTGCTATCGGACATTTTTCTCTACACAGAGAAAATTGCTTCTTTGTACTACTCTACATTAAATTAGATCACTTTGAGTCAGAGATATCATATCTCTTTTCTTTACTAATCCTAATGTAAAAATAAATCTTCCTAAATATTTTAGGAAGTAGTACAATTAATTGTAAAGCCACTGATAAGTACAGTCATCTACAATCTCCTTGAAAACAAGCCAAGCCAATGCCTTATTCATGTCACATGGCTCTTTTAAAAGAAGTATTTTTCTAAGTCTCGTTTTTTTTACAACATTTTTCAACTCCTACTGTGTCATAAAAAACTGTATATTTAAGCTGGGGACTGAAGTAACCCTAGACATGCCTACAGGCTGGGGACCGACCTCCTGGAGAGCAGCCCTGCAGAGAGGGACCTGGGTGTCATGGTGGACGACAAGTTGACCATGAGGCAGCAGTGTGCCCTCGTGGCCAAGAAGGCCAATGGGATCTTGGGGTGCATTAAGCAGAGCGTCTCCAGCAGGTCAAGGGAGGTGATTCTGCCCCTCTACTCAGCCCTGGTGAGGCCGCACCTCGAGTCCTGTGTGCAGTTCTGGGCTCCCCAGTGCAGGAGGGACATGGAGCTGCTAGAGAGAGTCCAGCGCAGGGCCACAAAGATGATTAGGGGCCTGGAACATCTGCCCTATGAGCAAAGGCTGAGAGAGCTGGGCCTCTTCAGCCTGGAGAAGCCTGAGAGGGGATCTGATCAATGTATATAAATATCTCAAGACAGGGAGTGAGGAGGAGGGGGCTGGCCTCTTCTCAGTGGTGGCCAGTGATAGAACTAGGGGAAACGGCCACAAATTGAGGCACCAAAAGTTCCACAGGAACTTGAGGAAGAATTTCTTAACGGTGAGGGTGACAGAGCCCTGGAACAGGCTGCCCAGAGAGGTGGTGGAGTCTCCTTCTCTGGAGATCTTCAAAACCCGCCTGGACATCACCCTGTGCCACATGCTCTAGGGGACCCTGCGTGTGCAGGGGGGTTGGACTAGATGACCTCTACAGGTCCCTTCCAACCCTAGCCATTCTATGATTCTATGATTCTAAGTGTAAAGATAAGTATAAATCACAGTGATTTCCCCTAAAATTGCAATTTCTTTGTGACCTTCTCTCAGTCATCTCATCAACTAACAATACTGCAAAACCTCATGAAACTAGTCAAGCAGTATATGACTGCGAAATTGTCCCACAGATTATGAAATAATTTCAATCTATATTTACTTCACTGCTATATCCTTAGCACATTACAAGGGAAGATGAACTCTGCACTTATGCTTCTACAATTGCAAGCCCACAAAAGAAATGTACAGCATAGACTGTTTTTCAGACATTACATTTAGCTACTGAAGATTTCAGGAATTAATAATTGATTTAAAAAAGAAAAAGAAAAATATGTGAGCTACATTTATAAGGAATTAGACAAAAAGAAAGATTTTACATTCAATAATTAACTGGATATAAAAGTACAATTTCACAGTCACTGATCCAGAAATTTTCAGTCAATAAAAGGTAATTTTAAACAACGGTACTGATAGGTTAAACAAACAAAAGAAAAGAATACATAGGCAAATATTTATACCAAAGCCTTGAGGCTACAGAAACTTTACTGAGACTACATTATAGATTCAAAATCATCTAGGGAACCACCACTTACCCTTGAGGGTCTGTTTCTGGTCGCATGTCATAGACCTGACACTGGGCCAGCCTCACGATCACCCCGGAGCGCAACAGCTCTAAGGCTCCTTGCTGGCTCTTAGCCACTCTGGTGAGGAAAGCCTGGAGCACCATGCAGAAGGGAAAGCAGCAGGGAGAACAGTAAGACCTCCTTGAATGTCTCAGCTCTTGGTTTTCACAGCATTTTCAATAGTATTATTTAACAAAACACCTTTGAGTGCAATCAACACAGAAGTATCAACAAGCAACTCTGACTGAAAGACAACACAGCCTTGTCCCTGAAGTGCTCTTACCATTTTGGACTCGTAGGTGTAGAGAGCTTTAAGCAGAGGGGGCTGGGGGGAGAGCAGGCTCTGAAGAGTCACGTCGTCATCTGCGAGGCTGTCCACAAGCACCTTCAGGTAGCCACTGTTGGAGAGGTACAACAGCCACTGCTGCTGCTTGTCCACTGACACAATACGATCAAGTAAAGCCAGGGCCAGCATCTGGCATGGGGTGGGAAAAAAATGTTAAACTAAAACCCAAACGGGATTAACTAAATCTATCAATGAGACTGATGAGATTTCTTATAAAAGCCTAATACAAAAGGCGAAAAAGTTGCTTCTGACAGCTTCCTAAAAACAGAATACTTCTTTATACTAAACACAAAATCTTTTATTTTGCAAATATTTTAAGTTTTTCTGACCTTCTAAAATTCTCTTATTCTTAAAACAATGAATATATTGTTATGTATATCTCTGTTCTTCACCACTTGGGATGAAATGTAGAAGGACAGGACAAATCCCAGGTGAAAAGGTATATTCCAAAAAGAAGTTCTTATTTTATAAGATGAAGATTCACTCTCTGCACAGGTGCAAAAGGCTTTATGAATCAGGCAAAACAGTGACCGCAAAGGAACAGGTATTTTACCCGGCTTATCTCATGACCATCACAGGCATCCCGACAGACGACCTCCATGAGGGCTGCCCCATAGCTCTCAATAATTGCCATGTTTTCACGCTGCAATTTACTGAAGGCATCTTCAGGAGCTGTCAGACGTTCCCACATTGTTTTTTTAGCTGTAAGAGGTAAGCAAAACAAAAATAAAGGAAAAATACAAAGACTGACTGTTCAGCATTCACTTAGTTATAGTAAAGCTGAGAAAGAGAGACATTACGAGCGAAATGGAAGGGGCTTTTTAGCTGATGTTAGCAAATGTTTTCCTGCAAAACCATTCCTAACCATGACTCACAAGCCAGAAGGAAAAAAGGTGGACACCTGAATATCTACTCCACCCGTGTAAATCATCTGCTTAAAATTTAATCTAAGATACAAGACATACAACTTAGAGAATTTATTAAGCTTAAGAACTTTCACTGGGACCAAAACATCAGCCTGAAAGGAAGCAAACAAGATGATTTCAGTGGGAAAGTGCCAAATTCAAAGGAAGCAATAAAGGGATCATAACAACTTCACCAGTATTTTCACTACAGTAGTTCCAAAAGCCAATTAAACAACTGCAGTGGGAGTCTGCATGCATGGGACCTCGACCCCAAATTTGTTTCCTTCACCTTCATTCCAGTTGTGAGATGAGGTAATGATTAGAAATGTTGATGAGGACAGTATTGAAGCCATTAATAGAGACTGATATTCACCATAATCCCTCTTGGCAGCTTAAGCAGCAGATGTGACTGGCTAGGAAAACAAACTTAGCTTTTCTGTTTCTTTTTCCTAGGGGTCTTCAGCTGAGTAAGCAGAAAGAATGTGAAAGCCTCTCTGAAGTTTCTCTAACAACAACACCATGCCATGGTGGGAGGAGGCACTATATTTCTACAGCTTACTGTCCTACATTGGGTTCATGTAACCCCAGTCTTTTGACAATTTTGTCATTCTATGTAGAGCAACTTAAATAGACTCAAATTCCCTATCTTCTTCATCTTCTCACCTAGAATACATTTATAACACACATGTAACTAGACAGTTCAGAAGAGGGGAAAATTAGCCTCGTTTAGAAGAGGAGACTAATTTCAGGTGCTCCTGGAAGAAGATGGAATCTATCTACATAATCTCCCTACTATCAAGACATAATTCAGCATGCCTAAACTGTACCTGTAATTCTGGGTTTAATAACAGATTTTTTTGTTTTTTTCCTCCCCAATAAAGCTGCATCATACCTGCTTCTAAAGTGTCTGGTTCATCTGGTCGCTGGGCAATCTGTAAATAGTAAAGCAGTGAGCCATAAAGGTGCGTCCTCACTCTCTGGAAGCCACCACCTGCTCATAAAAATATTCATAATCAAAACCATGGGGATTTCAACTCCATAACACTGTCTTCCACTGACTCTTAATTTAGCTCTCCTATGCCAGTGTTGGCAAAAATAACCAAAACAGTTAAAGCACAGCTTTACTGTTTGCATAAAAATGTAGTTATGACAGTAAAGATAGAAAGTTTACACTTTATAAATAGGGCAACAATGGCAACCTGAAATTCATTTTATGACTATTTATATGATATACCTCTCTTTAACTGTAATTTAGATGAAAAAAGAAAAGAATATGGTCGTATTGCATTTGTTTTTATTAGCAACATAATTTATAGAGGTATCTACGGCAATCACAGAAGATGCACAGAACTGTCTGGAGTTAAAAAAAAAAAAAAAACACAACTCACTTCAGTAATGGGAAGCAATTCAGTGCATTTTACTACCTCCTGGCTGCTAGAATTCACTCACGTACAGACTCAAACACAGAACAAAAAGTTTAACAAACCTGTTTTCAAAATGAAATCCAGCAGCTTTTTTAAGATGATGTGGAGGGAGGAGTCCCCGATGGAAGCGAAGCCCATAGAAATGCCCTCAGAGCCAGGTGACGAGGTGAAAGAACCATCCAGCATCAGGACATAGTGGGACTGTCCTGACATGGGGAGTGCAAGCGGCTGTTTCTGCTCAGTTCTCACAGACTGGCTCAGGTGGGCAGTGAGGGTGAACACAGCCCCTGCCACCACTGGCATCAACTCCTGAGCTGCATCATCATCTAAGATCTTAACACAGAAGAATTAAAAAAATCACATGTCACTTCATGAGATGTTAAGGCAATTATATAACCTCCCTCAGCTATCTCATTATATATGCAGAAGAAATTAAATAATAAGGCCTGATTTTAAATGGATCAAAATCAGTAGTGTCATGAAACATATCCAGGAAGAGCAGTGGAACACATTTTAATTGAGAAGACCAATAGCCTTCTGGTCATTATTCCCACAAGCTGTGGGCATGATTTTAATGTGAGCAAAGGAAAGAAAATGCCAGATGTGCTAACATTTATTGCCCTACTACTAAAATACCTAAACATTAACTAGAAAAAGAACAACCAACACACACTTAGCTTTACAAATATTTAAAAATAAAGACTTTCATTACAGAGGCAAAGATCAGCATCAAAGAAGCATTAAGGAGGTGTGGAGAAACACCAGAACAAAGTTAGCACACTCTATTTTAGTTCACATCATCATTTAAAAAGTAAACCTGGTTATCAAAAGCACTAATGACCAAAGAACTTTTCTTTTAAGCACACAGAGTTGATCAATGTAGTAATTTTCTGCATTTCTTTTAGTGAATTTTTGTTAATTTGAGAAAACAATCACTTTCAGTTTCCCTTAAAAATGCTTAGTCTGAAACCTCTCCTTAGAAATCAAACATATTGCTTTGGCCAGTAGAGGCCTCCCCAGGTTCCCAAATTCTAATTCTGCCCACATAAAGCCCAAACAGTCAACTAAGAACTATCTTTACAGTATTTTAGAGGGAAAAAAAAAAGAAAACTACAACAAAAAGTCTCCGAAGTTACCTATTCTTTGAAATTATATATAAATACATATTTCTCAACACACAGCTTAATCAGAAGAACTACATATACAATACCTTTTACAATAAAATAATAAAAATAAAAAATATATATACCTTATATATACAGCATATATAAATATATATAAATAAGGTTCAGCAACCTAAACAATACAAGGGTTCTTTATTACATTTTGTCTTTAAGAAAGACTAAGTCACTAATAATTGTCTAGTTTGTCTTAAAAATTATGACTGTAACTCATATAGTCGTAGGAGTCTGAAGTGAAACACTTCCGATATTTTAAGACAAAGCAGACTCTCACATTTCCAGAAGCCTTTCCAATTGTAAATATCTTTGCTTTTTCTAACGTAATACTTCATTCAACCTTTTATTTTTTCCTAAGAAGCAGTGGTAGGATTTGCAGTGAATCATCTAAGCACACGACATTAACAAACGCAGTGCCCTCTGCTGCTTTCTTCTCAGTGATTTGTTTCGTGTTTCTCCTCAACATTAGCTGCATCCTTCCACAGAATTTCTCCAGATTATCACCATACTGGACTATATCAAAATATTTTTGAAATCTGTCAATATAGTTTGACAACAGACATGCCAAAAACACAGAATACCACTTTCTGTCCCCAATACATCCATGTTCCAGCAAATTAGGAATCAGAAAACTGCAAATTAAAAACTAAATGGAAACAGATGCTTCTGGATTTCAACCAAGGATGTTATCTGATGATTAACAAGTACATATAAACACAGAGCAGTGAAGTTCAAGGGTAGGACCGGTTTCCAGTAGAGGATTACCTTGTCGTGTACATCTTGCAATAGATCACGAATGATCAGCTGCCTGTCCTCAGCTTGTATAAGATCTTGGGGGCAGGCGGTGAGGATAATTTCCACGAGCTGCCTCCACGACTCTAAAGCATGTCTCTTGGCATGGAGGCACTGCAGCAGCTTGTTCCGCTCCAGCACGTACTGCAGGATAGTGTTGATCTCCTAACCGCCCGCGGCAAAGCAAGGGAGTTATGGTACAGCAAAAGAAGTTGATAACAAGGCACATCAAGATGACAAATCTTATCTGCTAGCAAGAGTCTTTGAAAAATAAGCAGCATGTCTTCAGTTTATCAGAAACAGAGATTGGCAAATCCACTTCTGAGCTACTTTTTGCAAGGCCTTTTCACTACGACTGTCTCAGACTCATAGCAGAACAGTTTTAATGAAGGAAACTTTTTAAAAAATGTATGCTTTATATTAAGAATTTTAAAAGTAACTGTGAAAAAGCTATTTATGCATCTTGGTATTTTAGTCTGAGTCACTTCTCCATCAAGAAATTTACAAGTCCATTTAGCCAAATTCAACAAAATTTTAAAGACAGTAAGAAGCTCAGGAAAAAAAAATCATTGAGATGCATGGAAACTAGAGTTAAGGTAGAGAAAAAGAGGCATAAATTAACATCCTTTCTGAGGAAAACAGCATGACCAATTTTTCTGTTATACACTGGATTGTCAATAGCCAGCCTTGAAAACTGATGTCCTACCCCTCTTTGTTCAGCAGGGTGGAAGCTGCAACTGTTTTGGGAGGTGAGGAATTAAAAGGTTCAAGAAAAAAGAAAATGCTTTTCAGTTCTGCTGTTTTGAGAGGAGTATGCTAAGTAGTAGTTTCTCTTAACAAATAATTTAATGTTTTAATTTCTTAAGAAATGACTAATTCAAACATGAGGACCCAAATCCACAACCTTTCATTGTAAAGCATATTGCTTGATGGTATATGAAAGCCATCAAGAACATGACAGTCATTTATTTTTCTACACTTACCTCCATAAGTAAGGGTCTCTGGCCTATTGCTGCCATTCCTTGTAGGGCATTGATTTCTGCAATCAAAACTCTGTGAAGAGTCTGGAATTGAAAAGGAAAAAGCAAGCCATTAATCACAAGAAAAGTGTGTTTGTCCCTCCTTGAAGTGTTTAGGAGATTATATATAATAACAGAGTGTTTTTAACATAATAAAAATTAATTTTATTCATTTTTAAAGGTTCTCCCATGATTTATTTTGCAATTGCAGGGCTTTAATTGCCCGGTCTCTCTCATTGAACTTCCCTTTTTACATGCTTTGACTTCCTTCACTCCTTTCCCTATTAAGATCATTTTGCTTCTACATGACAATCCACTTGCAGTTTTCATATCCCTTATCTTTCAGATCAAAATTTTCAGGAACATTTGTTATGCATTTGCCACATACATTATACTTACTCATCACAATGTGCCACTATCTTAACTGCAATTTTAAAGAACTACTACAGTATACACAGTGCAGTACTGCAGATGCATGAAATACACGAAGTAGAAGACATTTTGGAATATTACTTAGGAGTTTTAAATGGGAAAAACAGTTAGGATAGAAAGTACTTCCTGAAAGTCCTTGCACTGATGATCAGTCTGGAATCAATAAGAAATCCACGTGTAAAAGAGGAAAAAGTAAGCTAACCAAACAGTTTGTATTGAGAAAGACAAATTATAAACTTATCTGAAACAGTAACATTCTTTAGGTGAAGACAAGTTTCAAAGTATCATTTGAAGTGTTCAAACTATTCATGATCACTAAAAAAAATCTTCATTATTAAGTCAAGATATAAATGGCATATGTAACTTGAGGACGCAGACCACGACACACCTTAGTACAGCAGATCACTTGCCCACGTGCATTCTTCTGCTCACAATTAGCAATGACTTGGTCAACTTGAACTCTGTCAAAAAAATCCAGTTGCAGAGGCTCTGGTATGTCCTGACCGAAGTCAATTGAATCCAGGATACTTAAGATCTTCCTGCGTACTGGAAATGTAAATCAATTCAGACTGTATTCAGAAACATCAAGGGAAGAGTCATCTGAAAATAGGAGCCTAAACTTTGTAAATTCAAAGCTCAATAGAAAAGGTTCAAAACAAAACATTAACTCTTCAGAAAGTGCTAACAATCTATACAAATAACCTAAGAAATTTCGTAGAATCTTAATAAATCCTTAATAGGTTCTATTACAAACTATTCTTCCCCTATCAACCCAATATTTACAAATGCAATATTTACAAATGCAATATTCTACATTTTGGACCATAAACAAAAGCAAGCTAGTTTTCAAAGAAAACCATGCATGTGTTTTGTTCAGATCTAAAGAGCTCAGTAAGGAATCTGAATGTATCACTCGCGTTTATTTGGGTTTTAAATCTTTGCTGTGAAAATACACTAAATTCAGTCTTAGCAATAGTGCCACTGCAGTTACTGTTACCAGTAAATATATAGATTGTTACCTCCCATTTTGCCTTTCTACAAATGCTTAAACACAGACTCTCCTACCTTCCTTTCCAGTTCAGTACTTTCTACCTACTCTGATCACCTCTATCTCTTTCTTTGTCATCCTAAGTAAGTGCCCCATGCACTGTTAATGTTTTGAAAGTCTATTTTTTTTTTTTCATAGGGTCCCTTCCACAGGCAAGCCTAAATGTCAGGTACCAGAAACTTAGCCAGCATGCTTACCTTTGGAGGCAGTCTCAAAGTGGAGAAACCCGCTGACTGATCGACTTTCATCTTCCATTCCTCCTTCACCATCAGCTGAAGGCCAAGGAAACATAATTCATCACAAAATTTAAGGCAAAAAAAAAAAAAAAAAACTAACTACTTCATCAATACTGAAAGAGAACACACTGACCACTCTCCCACATGCAAGTCATTAATGCAAATACATCCCTGACTGATAGCACAATGAAAACAATACTTATCATTAGTACAGGTTAGCAAACTATCAAATACAGATTATACAGGACTGTATATGCCTAAAGGTCCCCACAAAAGCTTGGTTATGAGCAATTGCAGTTGGATGAACACTCTAAGATCATTAGGCCATCTGGATCCAGTTTCCAGGAGTCAATCTCCACAAGGACGAGGACAGCATTCAGTTCCATAAAAATGAGGGAAATGTCCATGCTGCCACAGCCCATTACAGTATCTTCCAATTCCTCCATTTATTTTCCTCATGTAAAGCTTTAATTGCCATCATTTTATATTTTTTTTACTCCACTTCTTCTCTGCCCTGGAATTTGGGAATTCTTTCTTTTTTATCTTTCATCACAAGTCACATTGTGATGAAAGACCATTTTTGTAGTAGTACAGTGTCAATATCCAAATTAACCAAAATAATATAAAATAAAACATAAAACAAAATAAAATAATAAAATAAAACAAAACAAAAGCTTGGGTAATACTTAAATTAATTATCTTCTGTTTCGTTCTCCTGTTCTCTGAACAATGTTTATTTCTATATCAGTCTATACATTGAGTTATTTCAAAGATAAAGACAAAGTGGTAATGAGCAAAATTATATATTTTCACTTTCTCTTTGGAGTCAACAACAATCATTTTTCTTCCCATCTCTCCAGTGGCAATTCCAGACCAAGTAACACAAACGTTCTCAAAAAGCGGAAAGAACTGGCAGGAGCCTATAGAGAAAAGGCTTCCAACTAAAGAAGTTTCTCTTCCTTCCTTCCTTCCTTCCTTCCTTCCTTCCTCCCTCCCTCCCTTCCTTCCTCCCTCCCTCCCTCCCTTCCTCCCTTCCTCCCTCCCTCCCTCCCTTCCTCGCAGGCAGGCCTGTTTGCCGTCCCAGCAAACACCACCTACCCAGGTACGGTTTCACAGGCATGTCGTCCAGCAGCAGGTGCAGCAGCCGCTGCGTGTGGGAGCGCTGGCGGTTCAGCGAGGTCACCCGCATTTCGATCGCTGCCGTCTTCATCAGCCACGACATCTGGTTCAGCGTCCACATTTCGTGTTCTGGGTGGGGATAGCGCAACAATCCTAATTTGAACCTAGGCAATATTGCTTTCTTCTTCGTCAAAAAAAATCAATGCTTGAAAAGGCCTTTTAGAGAATGTCACTACTTGCTCAACTGTAATCTCAGTAAAAAAGATCAGACGTCTACCCAACACAGACTCCAACTTTGACTGAGGTTGACAAGGCTTGAATTGGGGCCTTCAGGCACCTTCATGTTGTCTTTTTATCTAATTTAGATTCCCAAGATATGCAACAAATCACATAAAAGCGAATCTAAACTTAAAAATTAATGCATTACCAAGTAATATCTCAAATTATTTTCAAAAAAAGTGTTAGGAGAAGGCGAGTATGCAAGTGCCACCAGCTTTCTATTTCTTTAGCTCTTATTAGTATTGGCATTATTAGCTTTCAAAACCACACATTTTCTCCTGTAACATGATAGCAAAACCACACTGAAAATTTAAGTATAGGTTAGGATTTGCTCCTAGGGACTTGATGGGGCCCAAAACTAGCATACATTTTTTAAAAAGTTCAGCGTTAATTCCATTAAATTTCTAAACAGGCAGAGCTGAAGCTTTGCAAAATGAGATGATCCGCAAAGAAGCAGCAGCTAATTTCATTTAATAATGCTGCATGTTTTCTGTATGATTCCTAGGGATTCAAAGGATACATTCAATTTTAAGCAAATATCTTAGTACAACATTACCTTTGATGGAAAATGGCAAGTACTGCAACTGAGTGAATAAGAAATCCTGACTTGTCCTCAGATATCTCATAGTTGGACCAGACGTGTCAGAGCATGCACACAACTGATAAATCACCTGCCAATCAGAAACAGTAGATATCTATTTCTAGAACTTATTTAAAAAGCAAACAAGCAAACTATCAAATTAGACAAAGCATAACACTGTTTCACTACTGAAATAATTTTTGCCTATACTTACAGTAAGTTTCCCACTAGTCTACTCCATAAATAAATCATATATAAAAGACATTGAATTATAACACTAAACTTCTAACAGCACATGGTTGCTCACCCTTTGAGACACTACAGAGTTCATGACTTTCTGCTTGTCCACCTCACTTAAGAGCTTTTTCAAACTTCAGGTTCACCAAGATTTCCATTTTAAATTACGTTCATACTCTTTTAGATTCCACACTTTTTTCTTTAATTTTTTATTGCATAACTTTGTTATTACATGATTAAAGGTCAGTAAGACCTGAATACCTGATAACATAGTTCTGCAAGGTGAGGAGATTCCCGGACTGCTGTGGGACCATTCCTTGTTTCAGTACCCTTCTCCAGGATGTTCAAAATAGCATGAAGACACGTCCTTGGACAACCCAGGACACCTTAAAATACAAAATTAATATCCTGGCATTCTACAAATACAGCTTATGCATACAGGATTACAGACACTAAATTCTTCTGCTGTACTATACTGTTCCAAAAAGCAGTAAGGAAAAAGCCAAAAAAAGAAAAAAAAAATTTAAAATAACTTTTATAGCTAGTCTGTGGGCTTTTGGTCCACTAGTGAAATAAGGACTTCTGAGTTTTCTCTCCTGAAAAGCTCTATAAAAAGATTCAATTGCTTTTTTCTTCTTTCTTTTTTCTCTTTTTAAATATACTGGATGAACCACAGAATCACAGAATGGTTGACGTTGGGACTTCTAGAGGTCACCTAGTCCAACTCCCTGCTCAAGAAGGGGCACCCAGAGCACATGGCACAGGGTCGCACTGCTCTTCTTAACAAACTTGCACTGCAAGTATTTCATCATTTCGAAGGAGAATTTGTAATTTGTCTTTAGATGGCTAATTGTTAAATACTGCTCATTAAGGCTCCAGCCACTAACAGCAAAAGGAAGAAGGTAAGAGATTTTAATGCTAAAATCAAAATTCTGTCTATTTGCATTCCTCCTTTCTTCTCAGCTCTCGTACCAAAACTGAATAAATGCTCTGTCAATTTTTCCTCTTCATACCTGGGTCTTGCAGATTGGTGGTGCTGACAGGTTTCTTTAGTTCATATCCTAAGAGATACAGAGCGAGGCTGGGAGGACTACACTCGAGAGAGGTGATCAGGAGATTCAGAATATTGATCCTTGTTTCGTGATGGATTCGTGCCCGCCTCTTTTCAGGCTCCAGCTCTTAAGTAACAGAACAAAGACGACAGGTGAACAATGAAATGACCCAACTCATTTGGAAGAATCCTCAAAAGTACTGAGGACAAATGCAAGAAAGCTAAGGCTATGACTTATATGAGTATATATGAGTAAAGATTTCAAATACAAAAAAAAGGAAGAAAATATTTGAACTATTACCAACACAGTTCTAAATAATACATAAAAACAATGCTGAATACTTCTATTGGGAAATATTCAGCTTAGATTAATAAGACCTTAGTGTTCTTCCTGTTATGGAACCATGATAAAGAAAATAACACCCACAAAAAAGCTCTACTGGTTTAAAAGCAGTATATGCCCTTGAAGTTACTTTCAGTAAATTCATTCTATGCAAAAGATAACATGTAAAGAATTTTTAAAGCCTTTTATTTACCCTCATCTGGATTAATTAATTCTTCTGCATCTTCATTGTCCAAACATTCCACAAATCCAGCCATCAGCTTCTGACTTATACTCTGTATTCCGCAATGGAAGGATAGAAATTAAAAGTTTTTTAAGTGAAATTGTAGAAGAGTACAAAACAATTCCTTTTATATCTCCTCCACATAGGTAGAAAAAAATCCAGACAAAAGTTAATCTAGCTGTTTTAAGCACAGGCCAGTATTATGCTACTAAACAGTAAAAAAATCAAAGTCTGCTCTTGATAAATATGCTAAATTATTCTTACAGATACTGTCAAGAAAAAAAATCTCAATACATCAGAAAATGTAATATACAATAAAATTTTAATAAAGTTTATCTAAAAATAATCTTTTAAAACAACTTTATGGAATAGTAGAATTTCTCCACCATTTGTCTCTTTCTAAATCCTGCCAAACTGGCATTTACCTCATCATGTGTGAAATCACCAACTAGCTTTATCTGGATGTTGGGATTATCAGATATAAAGCATAAAATCTTGGAACTTTCAAAAGCCAGTTCAGGATTGCTGTTTCCATGATAAAGGTACCTTCAAAAACAATAATAAAAAAAATTTAAATTAAATTGTTGGGCATTTTGATTTTCTAAGATGGTAATACAATGAGAAATATCATGTTTAGAGTTAAAACAATTAGAAATCCACTCGCACAGTAATTTTTTAAAGCTGCAAACAAAACTTCATGCCACATGAAGCACCTAATACTTCTCTGTCATTACTGACATGTAGAGCTGATAACAAAATCTAGGACTGGTTATCATTTCTTTTATCCAACCGCTATTTCAAATGTTGCAGTAAGTTAAACTGGTCAAATGTTGGCAAAAAAGTGGAGAAAATTAGTATCTCCATGTAGAGTACCTCTGAGCATCAGATGCTACAGAAATGAGTCAGCATCACTGAAGGGCAAAACTAAAAGCAACCACTGCATATACCTAACACTAGTAAGAAACAAAATTAAGAACATCTTAAAGAAGTTATTATTTTCTTTGAAAACTATTTGCCACCTATTGTTACATGAAAAACTCTACATGGTTAAAAAAAATTGATAAGAGAGAAGTTGACTTCGCTGTGATACATGCCAGAATTTCATGGCTTGTTTATGTAGCCAGTTCTACTACTCACCAATATTGGCCTGTCTGTAAGTAAAATTAATATGAAACCAAGCAATAGCAGAGGTTACCAGGGGCAAGTGGAAATCAAAGTTTCACAATTCTTCATCTGAAACCAAGATTCAGATTGCTAGCTTGCTTTTTCTTATTATAGCAAATAATGAGCAATACTTTAAAACATTAAAGTGGGCAATAGCACCAAATGAAATTTTACTCTTCCACTCTATGACAAAAGCCTTGGGCAAAGTGTAAATTGTGAGGAAATCATTGCACATAGGGCAGCTTGGAAGAAATAGTGAGAAAAATAATCTCAAAATAAAAAAAAACATCAATTCAGATCCCAATCTTGTGCCAATGTACCCATGACTGCACCATCCATGAAAACGTCCTCTTCCCCAAGTGTATGCTCTGTACAGACCGAAGCACTAGCTGGGAAAATCTAAGCAAAGAACCAGGACCCAACCACCCCTGTGCTCCCACGACCGAGTGCTCTGTGCATACCTGGCAATATTCACCACATGATCTGCCTTTTTAGTGCGAGGATTGATTCCTTGGAGCAGCTGCTCTAGTGGTGTGACAATAAGGGAAAGGTGGCTCTCCCTCAAGAGATTCATGAAAACAGTCTCCTGGTGTAAGGCCAAGTTGAGAAGTGCAAGGCAGTACTCCACAGCTTTCTCCAGATGCTTCTTCCCTGCAGTGCATGAAGAACCATAGGAAAAACATAAAAGCAGTTAAGTAACAAATGGACTACATTCATTAACCTCATTCACTGAGTTCTGCAGCAAGACAGAAACTGTCAGTTGTTTAGTTCAAGGAATTGCTCCGAAAACATAGTTTTTATATGCAAGACAAACAAGAGCTATCTGAACACCTGTAATGTCAACTAGAATTCCTATTTAGGATGCATTTAAACTTAACATGTAAAATAAAATCAATGTGCATACCAGGAAATGGAGCATAAGTATCAAGCTGCTTCACCCCCTCTTCCAGCAAACTAAGGCACAGCTCCAGCATTGGTGATTCATTCAACAGATGATACATCAAGTTGAATCCAGGTGGCTTATATGCTACTACTTCTTCTCCTAAAGGGAGAAAAAAAAATTACTAGCTAATAGACAACTTCCATTACTTAAGCCAGTAACAGTCTCTTGTTGCTGCACACATCTCAGCTGATGAAACTGCATACAAGATCTTCAGAATTTTTCCTTTAAGATATTTGGGCATCTAATAAAAATTTGTGAAGAACAGTACTGTCAATTATCATTCCTCTTAAAAATTTCATAGTAGGATTTCAATTTTAATCAGTTAGAGTCTCCCTAAGCAGATCTGATCATGAGTTCCAATCAATGATGGGCCTTAGATGAGGGCAAGAATTAGCTACCAGAGATTGCTCACGTAAGTTTAACTGTCAAAATCTGTTTTTTGAAGTACAAGCAGAGCGAATCTTACAAGACTGGGAAAGGTCACTGGCAAGTTATGTTTTCATGCGGCTGTTCACTTAAGAAGTGTCTACAGTGGTGCTCTCAAGCTATGACATACATATCAGATTGGCATTCACTGCTAAGAAGAAACTTCACACTACAGAAAAATACAACTGCACCACAAGTGGAGTTCATATGTGCCATAAACTCACTACAGGGAGGCAAGTGCCATCTGCTTTGGCCTTTTAAAGAACAGTTGTCTGGAACTGAATGATTCCAGAAGCATAATTCCATTGCTCTAATTAAGGTCTGAATAGCGTTAATACTTGAGGATATATGAAATACACTAACAACTATAAGTTAACACTATGAATATAGTGGAGATTTAGATAAACACCAAGGAAACTCAGAGGAATAAGCTGAAGAACAATGTTTTTAAGCATCAAATGACATTTTTTAAGCAAACGTGCAATACAAGAGAGGAGAGGAAAAAACTCTGCTCATCAACATGAGCAGAGCTAGAAAATCAGGAAGGAGTTTACATGAAGCACTAGTGACTCAGTAGCATGACTACCCATTGTATAAGGTCATATTTTGAGTATCTTCTTATCTAAGAGTCTTGGTCGAGCTTTTCATCAGCTTCCTTACAATATTTACAAGATCACAAGAGGGAGGTAAGAGAGCAGAGCAAGTCACAGTTCTGTTTTTAGTGAAAGAACGAACAAGTTAACCTTGTAACTCCACATATTGGTCCACAAAATCTTCAAGTTGAGGTTCATAATCTCGCAGCAATTTGTAAAATACTTCCAGAACTGCCTCAGCTACTTCCCACTGTAGATAATCATAATAAAATAAAAGAAAATCAGATGCAGAATATGATGGATACTTCAGTAAAATGTCAGGATGATAAAGACCACAATGATCAGTGTAATAATGTACTACATAAGAAGTATGGAATGACTGCCTAATTCAAAAATACCATCCCACAACATTAGCAATTCAATATGTCAAATAATTTGAACTACCAAGCTTCCTCTCTGAAGTAAAATGGAATTCTAAACAGAGCAATTGTCTATTTTATGTTCTGTTTTATAATATATACTAATATACCAAAACCCACATGCAATAAACATAGCACGGTTTAGAATGCACTTCCATCCAAAACCATCATAAAACAAACTGAAATTCCTTGGTTTAGCAAGTCAGAAATATGCTGTAATGTAACAATATGAAAAGGACAAATCTGACTTGGAGATTCAGGTATGAGGTTCAGAAGTCTTTAGCCAACTGGTTCTAATAATTCTTACCACAGAATGCCTAATTTAAGGAGTCATTTGCAGACTCCTTTGAAGTAGTTCACAGATCCTGATGACCTTTTAGCTGAAAGAAGGTCCCAGCTTAAAGCATCAAATCATCTTGAACTGCTCAAGGTTACCTCTGCTGCATGAAAATTAATCATCTGCACAACTTTTCAAACAACAGATCTAAGCCACATCAGCAATGCCAAACCATTTTAACTTTGCTATATGTCAATACATCCTAAAGCAACGATTTTCAAACACAAGTTACTTTTTCAGCAGCTCTCCGGTAGGCTCTGGTGCGGAATCGAAGAAACACGGAGTCCCTGAGGAACTGCAGATAGGGATCAAAGCCCGGCGGGCGGAGACCTGCTCCCAAGTTAGAGGGGAAGGAACTCTCCACCAGCGTGCTGATGAGTCGACAGAAGGCACGAGTTAAAGGATATTCCTCACATCGAGACTCAATCTCATTCAATTCAACCTGCCCAAGTGGGCAGAGAAAACAGACAGAGAGAAAAAAATATCAACAATTTTGTAGGAGAAGAAATACATAAGAACAAATAAAGTAAGGGTATCTTCTCTCAATTATTTTACACTGAATTGGCTTTGCTGCTTTTCTGGCACCATGTGCTACAAGCAAAACAAAAGCAGTGAAGCAACAGCACTGTCATTTCAGTCCAACAGTGCACTATTCATGCGTTTCTGAGTTCCTAGAGGTTTGCTCCAATACTTAACTGAACTCCCCTTTTATTTACCACTTTTATTAAGAAGGCAACGAGCTGTACCAAGACGTAACAAATACAACTTCAATACAAAAGTGCTGCTACTGTGGTCTACAACAGTAAGAATTAAAAACAGTGAGACAAAACGGAAAACCTCACTAAAAAGTGCTCTTAAAGAACTTCTAAGTTTAAGCACTGCCCTGTTACTTGAAATAGATTCATAAATGGGTGTTTACAGATTTACAGAAATTATAAGCAGACTTGAGAATAAATAGAGAAGCAGAGAAAACATAGCTTGTATTTCAATGGTCTCCTGTGGACATAATAGCAAAACCTGAATAGCAGTAGCCCATGCAGAGGCTGCATTCATATGTACCCAAGCAGAGAGGCCAGCAGGGAAAGGGAACCACTCACCTCAACACCGATTGCTTGTTTCTGGCCTGGAGTTCTCACCGTCTGCAATAGCTTCAAAAGAGAAAAAAGAAAAGACATAAACAATACATTTCACAAAATAGCATACACCTCTATCGTTTCTATCAGGATTAAAAGGTAAACCTTTTTTTTAGTTGTAAGGTTTTCTAAACCCTCTTCAAAGCTCTAAAGTTAAGATGGATTGTAGAGTGTTCTCATCAAGCTTTACATCCTCAAACATCTGCACCATATTTATTGTTAAAATGAATAAAGACCAGAAACTCTTTCAGATTGATGATTTTTCTTTTCTTCTCTTACATTAACTTGGGGCAGACATTTATCTTGTTTTCTGTTACAAATGTATATTTTTAAAGAACATCACAAACTAAAAGTAAAGCTAGAGAGTGGCTAAAACATTGCTATTTATAAAATGCCATTATCATCAGGGTCTTTTAATTAACAATTAACAGCAAGCCAGCACTTGTAGTTCAAGCCTGAAATTCTTCCAAAGAAAACAAAAAACAATCTGAACCATAATATATACTAGAGAATAATTCCAATCCCTTATGATTTCTGAATTAACAATACTGAGAGCATTTTCATTTGATATCCATCTTCTTTAACTTTCATATTTAAAACTCTTCTCTGATATCAAGACTAAAATAGAAAAAAAGTCCTATTTTTAAAAGCGGGGTTTTCAAAACATATATGGTCCTTGCCATCTTCATCATAAAATCTGGCACCTGCATATTTGAGCCTACAGTGAACTTTTTCCTCTCAAAACCAGATGTCTGGAGCTTTTTAGACAGAGTTCTTTCCTTCCATTAGCATCATTCATATTTGAAGAATAAAATTACACAAAAAGTATAGAAAAATTATTTAAGGAATGAAATATTTCTTATAGAAGACAAATTTGTTTTTAGAAGTGCTGAACACAGATCACTGCCACTTAGAAAATCTGTATTTATGTAAACTAATCATGGTTGTTGAGATCTATGAGACACAAAAACATACAGCCATTTTAAAAATTGTTTTGAAATAAAAACTGCATTAACCAAACAGCATATACAGAGATATTTTATCTCTGAAAAAAATAAAAGAAAAAGGTCAATATTCAACAATGGAAACAAGGACATTTTGCAGAAAAGACTGTATAATTGAAGAAAGATACATAGATTCAAATATACTAACAATTTCATCAGATTTGGATGCTATAGTTTCAAAGGTATAAAATCCAAAAATACCTGTGTGTATTCCAAGGATTGCCAGAGTGAAGAAGCTATCTCGTGAGATTTTCCAAAAGCAGTAAGAGTTTCTAATAATTCTGCTTTCAAAACAGGATGAATGGTACACTGCAGAAGTCCCAAAATTACCACCACAGGGGTCCACTGAGGGTGTTCACAGAGTGCCAAGCGAGCATTCTCACTCTGCAGTGTTCAACATTAAACAAAATTGCACATCATTAGTTTGAAAAATATTAATGTTTTACAATCTCTAATTCACAATTCAGTATCATCAATGAACAGCTAAAATTACACTAACATTGTTCCTATCAATAAAGAAAATTTGCATGTATAATAAATTTCTTGTAATAGTTTGCTTTATTCTCCTATTCTACTGTAATTTCTTCTAAAAATATCTCGGTTCTGCAAGACATTGTCCACAGGCAAAAAAGCTGTGGAAAGCAGGAAAATCAGCAACACAGGAAGTGCAGGAAAAGGTTTCACTTCCTCCCAATTCATGCTGTGACTTCATTCTGGGCATGACAGTCATTCCTGATGTTTTCTATTATTCCAAACTCCCAAAATCAAACAAAATAACTGCTGATACATTTGCACTGCATGCCTTTGATCATGTTTATTTCCAGGCTGATTGACAAATAAAACGGTAACATAAGAGCTAGCTCAAATGACATTTTGCAAGATAAGATGTATTAACACAGAAAAACAAATAAAAGGTTACCTACCCAATTAATTATAACAGTGGTGAGCTGTAAAAAGGCAATTAATCCATCCTGTTCTTTCTGTGTGATTCCTCGTAGAGGCAGGTGACGATACTGGACGCTGTCTGCACTTGGCAAGTCTTTCCTTAAGTGCTCATGATAGAGCATCAAAGAGTGAAAGAAATGCTCCCAGGAGACAGGGCTGCCACCTGCTCCTTGGATATTTTCTGCTAGAAAAACAACAAACAGATAGTAATGATTTTTTTTCTTAATTCTTTCACAGGGTGATAAGGAGGCTAGTTCAATTTAAAAAAGGAAACTTTGTTATACAGAGAAGAAAACAATCTGAAGTTAAGCTGCTATTTCTATATTCAGTGCTTCTAACTTTTTTGTAGAGATATGAAGATGTTAATAAGAAAAGCCAGTACTAACAAGTTTCTTGTTTTATGAATCAGAATGTTTGTAGCACTATTTGCAATCTTCAAAGACCTTGTTTTTTATACTGATCAATGCAAAATCAATAGGAAACCCAGGACAGACCAGCATCTCCTTCTTTGTTCTGTTAACACCTTTAACATAAAACAGATGCTTCTGAAGAAAACCACAAGTTCAGGAATTATAACTTTACTTATAATACACACAGCTTAATTTAGAGCTGTGATTCATTTTTAGACTTTACATTGAGCAAAACCAACATTCCGTATCTTACATTTCTTAAGAAAGAGGTTTTCTTAAAAATAAATAAATAAAAATTGATTATGCAAGTTCCTTGCTAAGACAAGCAGGCATTTAATTACATCACCAGCATCTTTATCCAGCTCACATTCTCAAATGAAACCTCCCAATTTCATCTTCATATTAATAATAAAATGCCAAAAGTAAGAAGGCAAAATTCATCTCATTTGAATCTTTCCAATTTTTTACTTCATAAAGAAAGGGAGTTGAGGAAGAGCTCCCCATGACTTTTCTTACCATGACTACTGCCATTGACTTTTAGCAAGCTAAAGCAGTAGTGAGCACACTGAGGCCCACTAGCCAGTCCCCGCAGCATTTTCAAGTATGGGATGTAAATTGTGGAGGGAAGGAGATCTCCCATTTGCCTAACAAACTTTGACAAGACAACCTAGAACAAATAAAAAATAATTCCTTTGTTAAAATGAAATTTCATCCATTTTAGGAAAACAACAGGCAGTCAAAGAAAAGCAGATGCTTGGATGCCACCCTGTGTCACATGTTCTGGGTGGCCGTGTGTGTACAGGGGTTTGGACTAGATGACCTCTAAGAGGTCCCTTCCAACCTCAAGCATTCTATTATCTTAGGATTCCAAATACGAAGAAAACAAAAACTAAAACTCAAAACTTTCTAACTGGCATTTTACATTTCCCAGAATATGAAACCGTTTTAAGAGGAGATAAAAATCTCACAGCACAAGTTGAGATTCGTGGGGCCTGAAAGGAGTTTGCATATCACCCTGCTACACAGTAATTCACAAACACAGCAGCTCCTCTCAGAGTCTAATTCAGGACTCCACAGGTTGCACCAGGTCCTAAGTCACTTGCTGCTATTCTAGGGGGGATCTCAAGGTGTGTCCAGTTTATCCTGTGCTAGATTTTGCCTAACTGCGCAGCACTTCAGGAAGCACTGAAGGTTGATGATATCTCGCTTCTAGAGCTTTGGAACAGTATTATCTGTTTCAATTGCTTTTCTTTCTATTTTTAGTTGGGATTTTCATGCCTTATCACCTTGGGCTTTAAATAATCAAATTTTCTTGTAGATTTTTATCCACAGAAATACTATGACTCTCTCAAATATGATGTAAAAAGTTTTTCATATTTAAAAACATTTACTTCTCAGTTACATCAAAGAAGCAAGCAGAAGTCATCTGCTAGTAAATACAGGATATGCCTAAGTGAAAAATGGCTGAGCAACTCTAGCCACATGGCTAAACAAGAAGCTGGACAAACAATGACAGGCAGTAGCTCATTTTGAGCAAGCAGCAACAACCACGTTAGGCAACACAGGACACACTTGGCAATACTGCTGTATTAGAGGACAGCTCTAGCAATGATACCAAAATCACGTCAATCTTTCTATTAAAAAAACCAAAATAAACAAAAAAAAAAAAAATCACAGACAAACTTGCTATCATGGGACCTGTTATTAATTCAGCCTGCAACTTTTATAACTTTAATTTCAAATTACCAGTAATTACTCAAGAAAGTTGTATCTTTCATTTACAATGGAAAACTGGTAAATCTAGATAACCTGGCGCTGAGGAGGTCGCTGATGAGCCACTCCGAGGTAGGATCCCATGATGGTAGATGTCTGCAAAGGTTCTGATGGACACCAGTATTCAAGAGCAAGTTCCAGATTAAAGGGGTCTTTCTTATACAATTCAGCAATCTATCAGAGAAAAGAAGATGAAAGAAAAAAATATCAACTAAGTAAAGAAAAAGACTGACATTCTTTTAACATCAGAAGTCAAATTAAATTCATTCCTCTATAAGAAAAGTTGTAGAAAAGTGTCTGCATTTAACAAAAAAATGCATTTAATTAAAAAGGGCAAGACACAGCACTGTACATTATCATTCAGAT
This sequence comes from Eudromia elegans, assembly GCA_003342815.1. NCBI lineage: Eukaryota > Metazoa > Chordata > Aves > Tinamiformes > Tinamidae > Eudromia > Eudromia elegans. The sequence goes on from PTEX01000289.1 coordinate 482,620, forward strand.
ACGGATTACTGGATAAAGCAGCAAAGTCACAATCATTTTTTGCTGATGTAATTTTAAAAATCGAGCTTACTAAAAGCATTAAATGTTCCAGATCTCTCCGAAGGGAAAGTGGTGGCTCATTACCCATCTGAATACTCATATGGATCATGCGAGCATCTTCATCAGCACGATTTCTCAGCTGTTTCACCTACACAATTTACAAAGTGAACAAACACATTGGCTATATTTAGCTAACAATGGAACAAAACAGTTGAAATAACTAAGCTACCTAATAGTCTATTAAAAAATAAAAAAGCAACTGAACTTCCATGCACATCACAATAATATTTTTAGGGAGCACACATCACACTCAGTCACTTCCTCATTTATCAAGGCCCTCCATTCACAAAAAAAACCCTGAATAGGTAACATTTGAACTTTTCCCCACTGACTTCATCATTTCCTCTGGATTAGTCCTCAAAACTTTGTTCCTTTCCCTCTTTTTACCTAGAAAGCTAGTAAAGTTAGACTCCAAACAAATAACTTAGACCAGTACCTGTACAGAGTAGAAAGAAACAGGGATAACTATGGAATAATGTTTTCTGCATTTAGACCTGTGGGGTGCATCTTTTAAAACATAGTTATTTAAGACTACTTCCACTTACAGAGAATTTTAAAAAGTTTTGACCGATGTGATTACTTTGGTCTTCGGAAAGTTGTCAACAGAAACTAAATTTTTTAGAACATGGTTGTAAATACAACAGCTAAAAGAAGAAAGGAGGGGAAGCAAAATTGCAACAATGAAAAGAAGATGTCCCTTAATCAGTGCCCTAGAGTGCTTGGTTAGAAAATGAAAGAAAAAAAAAAATAAACAAAACCAGCTGATGTTTATTTTAAAATCTCAAAAATCTTTTGACAGAACTATTTATTTTCTTGTAGCCTATTGTAGGGTTCTAAGGGATGAAAAGGGGTTTTTTTTTAAACATATTAAGCAGACAAAGGAACCAAAAGGCTGTCTACATGTTCAGACATATTCTCAGAAAGATTCCTAAGGCTCAAATGTTTTTCTTGCCAACATTGTTTTCCTTATGCTAGTGTGCACTGAAAAAAATTATTCTCTTTGCACACTGAAAAAAAGTGCTTATTTAACAGCTCAGATGACAAATCAACACAATGAAGTCAACAAAACAGTATCTCTATCAACTAAAGACAAGTATTTTCTTAGAACTATAATTTTCAACGCCTGGATACAAGCTTTGCACAGATGTAACTTCTGCAACTGCTTCAAACGTTTTTTTCCTCTCTTCTGCAGTGTTTTTGCTGTTCCAGTGAAAATCACAGCTTGTTTTACTAGCACCTTATGCCCCTGAAGAAAAAGGAGAATTCTTCTCCTTAAACATGAAAAAGATTAGTTTAAAAAAAGACGAAGTCAGTGAATCTAGATTATACTAGTCTGTATCAAAAAGACAAAAGAAACATACACTATATCACTATCAACAATTCATGTAAATTTTAAGCATTCAAAACAAAATCAATATCATTAAAAAAATTTACTTTGCAAATCTCACTACACTTCAGTAGAATTTTCTGTTAAAAACACTTTGACCTGTGAAAATAAACCCCCAAACCGCACCAGTTCCCTAAAGTGAAAAGGCTTTTTGAACTGCAGCATCTTAAGTTCAGGGTGATATCTGCCCTAGTTTTACAAATCTGGAAATCCAAATATGGAAATCTGGATATCCAAATAGCTCAAGCAGTGCTATTGACATAATCAACTTACTTTCATTGGCATAAGCGCAAGGAAGTCTGTGACAAGGTTATGAATTTTGCGAATGTAAAATTCCTCCTGGTAGAAATTTTCTGACCCCACTACAGCTTCGGTCAGGAACAGAAACACATTATCAGCAACCGCTAGCTCTGCCATTGCCTCGTCTGCCTCGGTGAATTCTGCAAGAACTAGGCAAGAAAAAAGAAGGTTAAAGCAAGTAAGCAAACAAACACAAACATGCTGGAAATCAACCTTTGCAGGGCAAAAAGTTATAAACACAAAACTATTCTTAATTTAAGCCTTCAAATGATATTAAAGCTGCTAAATCCCACTTTCACATTGTCTTTCACTTCAAGAGAACACTGTGCAATACTAATGTCTACAAGTAGCAAATATTTCTATACATGTTTACATTTCATGGTAATTCATTCTTAACAATCAAACTGAAATATACTGAGCACATTCCACAGAAGTTTTAAAGATGCTTGTCAGCTGCATTTTTATTATAAAAGTATGCACTAATGGTTCAGAAAGGCACACAGTATTATGACTTTCAGGAGTTGCCAGCTCTAAATACCAAACTAAAATAACTAGTGAACTTTAGAGTACTTTACCTGTCACGTCAGATAACTGGGATATTCCTCGTAATGCCAGTGCCCAGGCTAACCTCACAGTTGCCTGCAGCCCTGGAAGTTTCCATGCTTGAGATTCCTGAAGGCGAGTGTGTATTGTTGCTATATACTGTCTGTCTGCTAGTAGAGGGAGTCGGAGGATCAAATCTAAAAAAAAAGAAAAAAAAAAAAGAAAAAAAAGTGTATATATATATATATTTATATATATACTGAATACTGTAAAACTTGCTTTCAAAATCCATTATACGCTTTGCCATGCAGAGCCTCACCTACCCATGTCAAGTACAGAAAGTAAGCATAAAAGGCAGAATCAATACTCAACAGTTCCTCAAAAACATTTATGTATTTAGGCACTCAACTAAACTTCAATAGAATTTTTTTGTAGTAGTTGTAGTACCAAAATTGGTTAAGTAACAGTTTATCTACTTGCATGATTTACCCTCCCTGGGAAACTTGCCAGCATTACCTTCACGATCCTCTGTGCCCTGTTCTAGAAAGCTGACATCAAAGCAGTAAAGGAGAGCCATGAGAAGAGACAAGTTCACTCCATCCAAGGTGCCATCAGCTTCCACCGTTACTTTCTCCAGGTAACTTATGAGGATTAGAGTGTCATCCTTACTCAGCGGGGACTGGCAGGTCCAGACAAAGAGGCTTTCAGCCAAGGACTGCCGGCACTCTTTGATGAGGTCAGCAACCTTTAAAAACAAAACAAAACAAAACCAAAAAGGTGAGCAAAGCAAACTGGCAACATAGTCTGTTTGTTTTCCTCAGGCCATCAATATGGCTAGTGAAAGTTAAAAATGACTTTAAAAACAAGAGCTACTGAAAAATCTTGCTTTTATGTTTGTTAAATTGCTAACCAATGAAAAGCATATTTCTTCTAGTTAAATACATTTGCATTCCTAGGTATTTCATATGAAGTACAAGCAGATATTTTCAAATCTGATTACATGCAAAGAGGAATCTCTGTCAAAGTCAGAAGGTATAAATCTGTACACTGTAAACATATTACATACATAGAGGTCACATCTCCTGTCTGTATTATACAACTGCACTGACAGGTGTATCAAAGAAGGTTGGACCCATAAGATTTACTTTCCCACCCTCCAAAAGAGATGTCCTTGCTATATAAACACAGAATTTTTAAGATGCTGGACAATATTAAAGAGATTTAAAATTTTAAATCAAAACTTTTTGCTTAGTCAGATAAAATATTTATATTAACTTGAATATACAAACATAAGTGAATTCTAACATTCCCATACTTTTATGTGAAAGCTGCCTACCATTTTCATAGTAAAAATATGATTTTCATTTTATTATTTGCTAAAATACTGTATACTGTGGTAAAACTAAGTACACTCAAAATAATCTATTTGTGTTCTTACAACAGTTCCACCAAAATGACCTTTTTTGAAGAAAAGAAAAACTTTTATTTCATTTGTTAACTCTGTTCTTCCTCCCACACTTGGTTTTCAGAAAACTTGAAAAACAGTTAAAATAACAGAAGCTCAAGTAAAGAATCTCTTTAAAAATTCACTAAAATGACCTTTCATAGCCATCCATAGAGATACCATTGAATTTACCTAAACAGTCAGTTTCTAATAAAGTTCTTGAGCTATACCCATTGTATCTGGTTAAATAAAAATAAAATGCTATCAGTGTTCTATTTCCATTAAAATTACAAGCACAGTGATAAAGGTAAAAGTGCTTCAATATTCAACACAACACCATTTGTTGTGTTTACTTGTACATAAACTCGAGCGCATAATAATTCTAATAAATACTAACACAGCTTCTGAATACAACAGTCAACCTGAAAGGATAAAAATATCCTCTAATATTAAGCATTAAATGGATTTTTAGGCAAAGACAAGTATATTCTTTGCAGAGTTGCTATAGTAATAGCAAAAACTGCTTCCCTTATCTAGGAGAAAACAAACTGGCCTATTCTATCCCATAATAATTTTTAGAAAGGTCACACATCAGAAAGAAGCTCAGAAAATAAAACAACAATGTTGAAAATCTTCCTACTACAGATAACTCTGCAGTTAGTCACAGTCCTGATCAGCTACAAGGAGTACAAACAAGAAAACTAATTTTCAAGCAACATTCACTGCTCACTTTAATTTGCTTTCTTCCTGTCCCTCATTATATTTCTCTACTAAAGACAGGGTATGCCCTGGTATCACAGAAGAGCAGAGAAACAGAAAAAGTGCAGAGTAATCTGGATCTCACATTAGTATAGAATAAGCTGCAGAGTAGACACCATTGCCCCTCAGACATTAACACAGCTTGCAAAGGTAAAGAATAGGAACTAGAAAGCAAAAAAGGCTAAGTTGCACCATATCTCTTAGCAGTACATTCTAATCTTTGCAATGACAGGAATACTCCTTTCCTCCTCTACCTCTTTGCGATGTTTCTCGCTGCCCAGCCCTCGCTCTCTCTGGAGTTTATCAAATTCATTGTTCAAATCAATATGAGACACAAGAGTGAGAATCTTCTGAGTCAAACCTTGCTCCATTAAGTCATCTGTAAAGCGTGTTGTCATGGTCATCAACTCTTGACTATAACAGAGAGAAAATAAATACATCAATCAATCAAACTATTCCCAAGCATAAAGGAAGGAGTCTAAAGAAATGAATCCCATTAAATTTGTTTCATAATTGTCAGAAAATGAATAATTACATTATGTGCAGAAAGCAAACAAACATGCATCACAAATCAGTGAACAGTGCTGTCTCAAAACACGCTGAATGGATACCTAGCTTTTGTGAAACAGTAGTTTCCAAGAACTTGGAAAATTAGGTCAGTACAACATAATTAAAATTTCTGAAAAGAGTCAAAAGCCTTATGCATCAGATGCCTGGAATTCATAAGCTCACAGCCTACAGATGCCACTTTCTCACTAATAGGAGTATTTGCAGCATTACACATATCCTATAGGAGTGGTGGAAATAGCTCTCAAGTGATCACTTTTGTTACACTATACAATTTGCATTTATATTGTAACACTCACTTTAACATCTTCCTCTAGCCAAGCAGTCCTACGAGAAGCAGTGGGTACTTCTTTTCTTTTTTACCATCAAAACAAGGTCACATATGCATATTATGTTCCCCAGTAAATAGTGCATCCATTTTAAGCCAAGGCAGGCAAACAATCCTCTGCTTTGCTATGCTGGCCACATAGCCCAGGTAGAAAGTCAGTCTCAGAAATACTAAGCAAGCAACACTATTTAGAGTTACATTGGCTAGAAGGATGCCTGAAGCAAAACAGAGCTAAATAGTGAAGGAGTATAAATGAACTGAAAATAAAATTGATGTCCCTATAAATCATTAAAAATATAGGTAAGATAAAGAAGAATGTTATGCTAAAAAAACACACAGAAAACAAAAAATGCAGCTAGCATTAGATTATGAGGAACAAGGAAATTTGAGAGTATTTGGACTCCCTGAAGTCTAATCCGTCCTAAAAGCCGTCAAAACAGATGTCTCTTTCGTGCATTAGCTCACTCCAGTACAGACCTGAGTTCCAATGTCCATGTCTTGCCTTGGCGTGACTGGATTAGCGTTCGTAAGGAATTGGCTATACATCTTTTTCCATCCCAGTACAAGAGAACAGCCACTAGACCTCTTGTAAGGCCAGGAAAATGAGGTTGCTGGTGCTCTCCTATTGAATGAAAAGAGACAGAATGGTCACAGAAACTTGAAGGTATATACTGATTGTAGTCTTATATTTCTTGTAAAAGTATATAAAATGCACATAGATCAGCTATCATTATTTGGATACGATAATCATCACTTTGTTTTGGTTTGGATGATGCTTCAGAAAAATTATAGATGTTTTGAATGCTGCACATTGGTATCTGCACATTGATATTTGCACATCTTAATAACTCATTCAAGCATGTGTCACTTTCCATACTTCTATGAATGAGTTTTTGATATAATCCAGTCACATATCACTATATAAATAATATATAACTTGCAAAAAAAGCCCCTATTACTTTGCTTTATGAAGAAATTTCGTAAGTCAATTACTTTTAAGCTATTCTCTAATTTAATGATCTTTATGAAATATAATTCATAAGAAAAAGAAATGAGTCTCATATTATTCTCCTTTTTGCAACAGCCAAATAAAACATGAACATATATTTTCTGTAGAGTGTTTTTATATTAAATGATAGTGTTAACAGATTTCTTTTAAGATTATTCTACACAAAAGGATAATAAGGCTCTGACCGAAACAAAAATTCATGCAGTTACCCACTTAAATATAAGCATAACCCAAGTAAGAAGGCTCCATATAAGCTGTATTTCTCCATCCCCTATTTTCCCTCCTCACCAGCTAGAAGTAGCTCAACAGCTGCCAGTTCTCCAATATCAAAGAGGTCACTGAGGATAAAGGCTTCTCTGATGAGTTGCTCTGGCAAAAGCCTGGTTCCCTGCTGACCTTGGATAGCAACCCCTTCTGTACTTGCTTTTTGAATTTTCTCATGCTGCTGAACATTCTTTGGCTGCAAGAGGAACAAGCATCATAAGTTATTCAGAATGGCATGATTAAATACTGAATAAAGCTTTAGGCATTAATCTTTCCTCACAAATGCAATTCTGACAGGTTAAGTTGTCATCATAAAAACAAAGCCAGTGTTTTTAAACTCAGAGATAGTAAAGGCATCCTAAAAATGCTTTATACTTGCACAGCAACGATCTTCTTGTGAGAATGTCCCAAAAATCTTACGCAATCGGTGCTGACATTGAGTTTATTTGGCATAACAATGATAGAACGTAAATTTTGATAGAAAATAAATGTTGATACAATTCTTTAACAGAAATTGATATTATCTCAGTGAAAGATACCCTAAACGTTGATGACACACTGTTGCATTATTCTGTTCCAAAGCACTACTTTCCACATCCTTCTTTCTTCCCTGCAACTCAAATGCTAAAGCACACAGACAAAATCAACTGTTAAATCTCCTTAGTCTTAAAAATAATATGCTATTGTAAAAGTAACTCCACAAAAAGGACACATTTATTATACTTCTGACTGTTACTCTGTGATCCACCTGTTAAGAAACAAAGAATTTTTCCAAATCCTCTCACATTCCTAAAAGGATATCTTGCATGTTTTGTACATTCATGTGTTCATCTACCCAGTGTGTTGATTAAACTAACTGAAGCATAAGCATGTGCATGGACCACACCAGCAGAAACAGCTCTGTCCTTATGATACACAAAAGTACTAGTGAAAAAAAAAAAACTAGTGTTTGACTGATTGATCATTAAATACCTTTTTCTATTCCTTTAAAAGTTGCACTCTAATAAGAAAAAAAAGTTACTCTTTTAAAGAATATATGTATAATGCATAAGACAAAACATTATTCCTCTAGCAGGACAAGACTGCAACCGTTTGTGTCATGTAGTGTAAAAACGTAGAATGAAAAGGACTGCCAGTGCCTAAAGACAAGACAAAGCAAACTGTCAACTCAGCAGTTCTTTCCACAGGAGAGCATGAGGTCAGTACCGGATTTCTGAAGAGAGAAATGAAGTCGGATTTGTGCTTCTTTAAAACCTGATCAAGGCGATGAACGGCTTCAGGTTGCCTCTTCCAAATGGCATTCATCACCGTCTGCCATATGTCTTTATATGGGCCCCACAAACTAGCAGCTAAAAGAAGACATGATTAAAACATGTATTAAAAAGGGAGAAATGGAGCAATTCCTTATATAGGATTTTCAGTAAGTAGGGTGTGAGGGTTGTATAGTCTCAGCTTGACAGTATAAGCAAGTAGGCATATCAGGCAAGGCATATGTTCCCTTTAAAACATAAAAAAATAGAACAATTTATTATCTTGGGTAATAGTAAAACGTTTGGAGCATTAGAGAAGCACAAAGGAAGATGCATGCAGGTAAGTTTGGGGGCTCTATGTTACCTTATGAAAATATATGATATAAGCTCTGCATGTTACCTTGTATTCTTTTTTACATATATACATACATAGATATGTATATAAATATACATATATATGAATATGCATAATACAAATATATATTTATATATGAAATTCCATCCACTTTGATTAAAAGAATAACTAAGAACTATACAGCAGACACTGAATCTGAATGAAATGATGCCAAGAAGTTTGCCCACTTTCTATTTTGACCAAAAGATCCAAACAGACACATATATAATACAAGAGGGAGTAAAATGAATAACACTCCTAGAATTTACTACATCTCTGCATCAAGTAGTGCAGAATAAAATGTATTAGAAACCAACATTGTAACCTTAAAGGCATCATTATATCAGGAAACAAATTCACAATCCTATGCATTTCCTTCACATTTACTCATTTTTCTTATTCTAGTGAAGAAGCTTCTTTAAGAGGTGCTGCCCTCCTTCAATCAAAGCCACTCATTCCTATACATGACTGATTCCCTAATGATAACCATGCAAATTCTAATGGATGGTGCTGTAAGTCAGGCTAGTCAAATGATCCAGATTAAAAAAAATATATCCAGGAGAGAAAAAAATCACCACCATTCATTAAGAGTTTTTCCCCATCTTGTTTTTCAAATCAAATCATTCCATTAATACAGTTTACAAAGTGATCCTGAAACTAATGCATGAACACAACTGGAAGAACCACACACTTGAGCACAGAAGGAGAAAGCAAGAGGGCAAGGACGGGCAGGATCTCTGAAAGCACTTTGCTGCTGGAGCTGCTTTGCTTCTTTTACCAACCATGCTGACTTTTGGCTCTTGCAGTATTTGAATGATTACAGTTTTAAAAGGACTGACCACCCCATCAGTGAAGAGCAAAGACAGGCTCGGTTGCATCTTTTGGTAGCCTATGTTTGTGCCAAACTGTAGACTTTATTTGGTACAGCTGAGCTTCTAAAACTTGATGGCTTAATTAGCTCGTTATGGCATGCAGCACCTCAGTTACAGACCTTTTGGCCATGCGTGTACTCCAGTCCTGACTGCTTTTTCACTACATACCCGTTACCTCTGTATTAATCTAATGCAGTCTGGCAAAAGGAAATGCAAAGTCCTGCATCTGGGAGAGAATAACTGTGCAACGATGCAGGATGGGAGCCAATGGGCTAGAAAGCAGCTCTGCAAAAAACCATCTGAGCATCCTAGAAGATGAGAAGCTGAGCACTAGTCAACAGCTCATCCTTGCAGCACAGCAGGCACGTGAAGGGAATGCTTATTTGCCACCCTAGGTCAAAACAGATACTGAAATAGGGGTCCTGAGAATATTATACACAAGTAGAGGCTGAGAGAACTGGCCTTGCTCAGTGTTAAGAAGAAAAGGCGATAGGCACGGGAAGTGGGTAGCTTTTGAGTTAGTTAATGGGCAAGGAGGAAAAACACACACTGAGCTACCTCAGGAGATGAGCAGCAACAGACATAAGCTGCAATGTGAGAAACTTCAAGCAGCTATTAGGAGGGGAAAAAAAAAAAAGGAAAAAAGAAAAAACCCTCAGAGAACAATCAATTCCTGGAACTGAAGCCCAGGGAGGCTGGCAGACCTCCAGCCTTGCAAACATTCCAAGCTGCCCTGGACAAGGTCCTGAGCAACTTTACTGAATGGGGCCTGCTCCGAGCGGTTTGGACCACACAAGCCTCCACGAGGGCCGCTCGACCCAGAATATTCCCAGTCGCCCACTCTTTATCCTCATTGTAGCCACGCTCCCCCCGCACACACACAGGTTTATGCCGCTGGCACCGTGCCTCGACCACGGCTCCCGCGGGAGCGGCCGCAGGTCACCACATCACCCTGCACCACAAGGGCTGGCGCGACGTTTCCACACCTCCCATGTAACACTAAAACCCAGCACGCGTTTCTTTTTCTTTTCCTCTCATATTTTATTGTGCATCGAGAAAATCTTCACGTGGTTTCAAAGATACAAAGCGATGCAAAACGGCTGCATTAGACAGGCACTAAGTTATCCCAGGCCACTCCAAGGGAAGCTGGTTGCTGATACACCTATGTTACCAGCTCATATTTTTATATTTATGTTAAACATATATATATATTTATGTATCTGTAGCAGAGGACGGGAGCTACCCGGAGCCTCTCCTCGGCCGCTGCCCACCCGTCCCCAAGGCCGCGCTGCCCGCCCGGGGCGGCCCCCGCGCCGGCTGCGCGCGGAGACGCGGAGCCCCCGGGCGCCGGGAAGGGCCACGCGGAACCACCACCCCCCGGCGCGCGCCGCCTCTTACCCGAATTTACCGCCAACGGCGCCGCCATCTTGGGGAGCAGCGAGGCGCCCGCCGGCGCCGCCACTGCACAAGGGCCCCGGCTGCCCCCGGCGCCGCCTCCCCGGCTGCGGCCTCGGCCCCAGCCCTAGCCCCTGCCCTCACCCCGCGGGACGCGGCGACTCCCCCAGCGGCTCCCGCAGCGGCTCCCTGCGGCCCGCGCCTGGAGCGCCCTAACGAGGCAGATGCCGCCGGCCCGGCCCGGCCCGGCCCAGCCCGACCCTGCCGCGGGTCCTGCGGCCGCCGCGGCGCCGCCTGGGACTTGTAGTCGCCCTGAGGTAACGAGGGCGGCAGCGGCATCGACCGAGACCCCCGAAACGAAAAGCGAAGTTAATCATTTGCAGATGTTTTAACGACTCAAACAGCACTATAAAGCAGCAAAAACCTTTTTGTTGTTGTTGTTGTTGTTCAACTCTGCACCTCCCGCATCTGCTTCCTCAGCCTGTCTCCTGGGAGCCTCCCAGGGAGCGAGCGCTCCCAGGCAGGTGTGTGGCATTCGGAAAGGTCCAGCAGTTCTTGGCCCTTGATGGTCACCCAGGACTCACTCTGATGGCCCATTTACAGTCATGTACAGGAAAAGAGGGATATACTGTGGGGAAAGATGTATTTAAACTCAAGGTATGCACAGGAAAAAAATACCTAGAATGAAGAAAACTAAAAGCACATTTGTACATGTGTTTGGAGCTGAATATTGAATATTAGAGTCTAAGAAGTCTCCTATATGAGAGGTCACTTTACACCTGCTGTGCCAGTAATTTCATGTCTCCTCCAGAATTTGTCTCCTGTGTTACCTTTAAGATAAAAGATTTCGCCAAAAGTCCACATTAAGTGCCAATAGTTTCCCTCCTCGAACTTTGTCAAAACTGTATTTTAGCAGTTGCAAAACCAGCATTCAAAGGACTGGACCTACAGGAACCTGACCCGAAACATCTTTGCGTCACTAACCCTTTAGCGAAACGGCAGAAGGGGCACGAGGAAGCGAGCAGAGGCCACGCAGTGGGAGTGAATTTGCAGGGCAGTTGGATCAAGACCATCTGTAGGAAGAGAAAGAATAAAGAAGGAAATTAAAGTGGAGGAAAAAGAAAAGTGTGCCCTGTCAAGAGCATGTTCTCTTAAGAGTTCAAAGAATGGATGAATTCTCAACAGTTCGTCCTAACTTGTTCACTTAGGCAAAGGGCTTGTATTGCCTGGAGATTTCCCTTTTCCTGGTTTTAGCCATCAGCCAGTATGGATGTAGTGCAGTGATAGGTTACAAGATGATACTGCCTGATTCTAGGAAAGAAACTGTGCTAGGCGTGACGTGAAATTAGGAAACAAACCATAGAGGTGAAAGCAGAAAACTAGCAAGTTATTCCACAAGCTGCAGTACTTGCATACCCTGGATTCCTATAGCCTTTTATATAGCACCTCTATATCTTCTTCTGTACCCCCCATCCCTGCACAACCCCAAATCCCAAATTATGCTGTCCAAATCCTTGGACTATGAGAGAGGGAGTAAGCATGTATTGCGGTAAATTCACACATATGTGCTTGTGGATGGTTTCAGTCTACCTCACGGATAGCTTCAAGTTACATCAGCTTTTCCTGCTGATGCTGACGTTTCCTGCTTTTCATGAAATTAGTAAGTACATTCATTTTTGAAGACCTTTACCCTTTGGTCAGATCAGATTGGAATTGGTCAACAGATACAGAAGTTACTGAAGGCAAAAGAAAAGTGTGTGCTATACTAAACTTGCTTTCCTTAAGAAACAAGACTGAAAAAAGAGAAATAAATGTCAATCAGTAAAAAACAAACAAACATAAAAACAAACATAAAACACACATACAAAAAAAACATAAGCATTAAGAGCTGTCATTTATTTTGGCATTCAGATGCATCCAGATTGCACACACTTTAAAAAAAAAATCTGTTGGAGGAAAAAAATCCCATTTAACCATTGCAGATTTAATATTTTAAAGTTCCAGATAATTCTTTCTTATCCCTGCCAATTGGCCAACAGTTACATAGCAGTATCAAAAAAAATAAAAAATACAGTGGAAGAAGTGGATAGTATAGATCATTGGGAAGCTGAATTTCAGAAGAAGAAATAACTCCATCTATGTAACATTTTTATACCTTGTCTCTGTATGGATGAGATAACAGGAGTATCTAGATACACCATACCATAGATTGTGAGCATATTTTTATTGAAATAACTGCATTCATCCATGCATCGCTGAGTAGGCAATCAGCCTGTTTTATTCTTGCTTGCTGAATCCTGTTTTATTCTTGCTTTATTTGCTGACCTTTAATTTGGGATTTTATTGTTTGTGCAGGATAAGTGGCTGCTTTGGTAGAGTATTTTTGCTGAGACACTATGGGGAAAGAATACCGCATTCCACTGCCTAACAGTCGTTCTTAGCGAGTCCTCCAGTATTGCCGGGTTCAGTAAGGGATGTCTGCCTCGTTCGTCCTTAATTAGAAAATTGGAATCTCTTAAGTATCAAAGGTAGACTGACACAAAAATACTGAGATGGATATTAATTCATCTGAATGCTGGCCACAGGAGATCCTAGTCTGCCTGTAGGGTAGCGATTTTTGCTTGCAGTGCCTGAGAGTTTCGTATAAGAGATGTTATTTTCTATAGATGGAAATAATTGCTAGTATTAATTAAAATGAGTTGCACAATGAATACCTGGTCTTTGACTGGGAATTCTAGGTGCTTTGTGATGCAATACAAATGTAGCATTATTATTTTTAATAACACTAAATTCAGTCACTGTGGTTCATAGCCAAATCACACTTGAAGATATGGAGATAACAATGAACAATGTAATTTCTTTTTTTTAATGTTCTATTATGATTAGAATAAACAATTATTAGTAATAAAAAGTGTATTACTGTAATGCCCAGGAGGCCATCCTTAATTTCCTATCTTTAATCTTGAGTGTCACTGTGATCATAGCCTGCCTAGTGGAGTAGAATGAAAATTAAAAGGCTTTCTTGCCTTGCAGCAGAAGAAGGTGCCTTGTAGGAGTTCTTCTGCATAAATACAGACCAGCCTTTATGTTGTGAAATATGCAACTTTACTCAAAAAATGGAAAGCATTTCTGGCTACCAATTAAAAAATAAAACTTCCTTGAGCTCTAATTATGACTGACACTGACACTGTGTATCTCAGCTTACTTGTCTGTAAAAGTGGGTATACTGTTTCACAGTAGGCCTGGAATGCTGATTGACTGGATCTTTGACCCGCCACCCTATCTGAACAAGGGGAAAATTAATGTAATTTTTGATTACACTAACTTGGCAGAGTAAAAATCTTGAATTCTGTTACTATTCAGGGTAACTTCCTCCAAAACTACTTAGCTGGCTATAATCCTGTCTTTTTTTTAAAAAAAAAAAAAAAAACCAAAACAAACAGTATCTTATACATTGAAATAGTTAGCTTGATGACAAATCTTAGAACAATCAAAATATAAGAGCTTTCCCTGCAGTGATTCCAAATAAAATAAAATAAAATAAAATAAAATAAAATAAAATAAAATAAAATAAAATAAAATAAAATAAAATAAAATAAAATAAAATAAAATAAAANATAAAATAAAATAAAATAAAATAAAATAAAATAAAATAAAATAAAATAAAATAAAATAAAATAAAATAAAATAAAATAAAATAAAATAAAATAAATAAAATACTTTGTAATTTCTCTGCCTTCCATCCTAGATATTTCTACTGTCACCATGGTATCAAAACTCATCAGAGAAACCCTGTGAGGTTGTTGCTAGCTTGGACTAGAAACTGGAAGTGTTTTTCTTCTAGTTCAAAGCATCAGAGAGCTAGATATTTTCCAGGTTATATGAATATCTTCTTCAGGATCTGGCAACAGGCACAGAGGAGCTGAACAACAGCAAGTGCTGACCTTGGAACAATTTCTGGCTATAGATAAGTGATTGTAAATGAATGTCTTGATAAACAGTATCAGTAATTTTTTATATTACATAGTATATTATTTGATGTGTTATATACTATTATTGGCTGTGTGATGTATTGTGAACTATGTAGGTTTTATTGTTTAATATTTAACTTTTCCCTCATACCTACTTTGGGGTTCTTAGACCTGCCTTTTTTTTTTTTTTTTCCCTTGTTCTCTATCAGACAGTTAAGAACAGATTTCACCCTCTCTTTTTTGTAATGATTTCTTCATTCAGCTTCCAAATTGAATGGGGCAGCTACTATCCCAAGATAATCTGATTATTGTAATAATATAACTACGAATAATTGACAAGAGGTGGAAAAAAGCGCAGAGGGGAAACAGTGGAAAGCCAACGTACAAGCAAAGTGCAGATATTTGATATAGTAAGTAGCAGTGTAGGCACATCAACTGGCTTATTAATATTCATTCTGTTCAGTGATTTCTGTATCAAGTTTACAGATGGGTGAAGCTTTTGCTAGATGCCAGTCCCACAAATTCAGGCTGTGTTCTTAGAGTCACACAGAGCTCTTTCCAAAGCACAGTCTGTGTTATACACTTACCTTAACTTTTGGTTTCTCATCAGAGAATGATTGTGCTGGAACAGATGTAAAGCCACAGAAGTGTAATGAAGTCACTTGGGCAACACTAAAGGAAATGTACAAGATCACACAAGAATACTTCCACTAATAATCTAAAGCAGTGGATTTCGGCTTGCAGTGATGATACAGGAAATGGGAAAGAAAATGTCTTTCCTGTGGACCAGAAAGAATTATCCTCAGCAGCAAGAATCTGGAGGATACAATCTCAACAAGTGTAGTTCCTGGAATAGGCTGCTCTATTAATTATCTTTGGAGTCAAAATGTTTCTCTGTGAGTCTCATGTCTGTTAAAGTCTCTTCCTGCCTTATTTAGCTATTGCTGTGCTGTAGCAAGATGAAAAGTAATATTAGCTATTCACATGGAACAATTTAATGGAGCAATTGTTGTGACCACATGTTCAATAACTCCTAGCAAGGTGACATTTTAGACATTGAAGCATTAAACTATATTATGTGCTTGAGTGATCAAGTTTGGAGTTTATGGCTTATGCTCATTCTGTCACTTGAATGTTTGATGGTGGAATAGTGGGAAAGCTTTATCTTATGTACAGGTTTCTGAACTACTCGGCACATATAATCTGATACTTTTCTTCTAGATGGTGTCAGATGGTCAAAATGAATTTCTCTTATAACTGAAGAATATTTCTTTTCTAAATCATACTAAGTTAAATCTCTGTCTCTGAAATATAGTACTGGAAAACACCTTGTCAGCTAATCTGCACTCTTAAGTCAAATGAGACCTAACCAATGGAGAAAACCAAATCCCCAGAGTTAATTGTGTGTATCTATAGGTGTCCAGCATAGTGGAATGGCCATCCCTCAAGTCCTTCTGCAATCCTTACTACTACTGTAAATTAATTTTAATGGAATTATAGTGGATAATGATGCATACTTAGGAGCATAGTTCACTCCAAAGATAATAACTTACGCAAGACACATGCATTCAAAAGTACTTAATTGAAAAAAACACACATTCAAAGGTCAGGAACATGCAGAAAAAAAGTGACCAGATTCATTGTTGTGATTGATATCTAGTCATGCCAGTCCCCTTCCAGTAGACAACACTAAAGAGTGCTTATGATCTCAGAAAAGCAGTACATTTTGTGTTACCTATAGTTGATTCCTATTACCAATATTTATTTTTCTTATGCATCACACTCTCAGTCTTATGTAATGTACAGTCTACCTGCAGAGACTGAAAGTTTCAGTGCAGTCCAGCCCAAGAGAAACTTGAGGTACTGACTCATTCTAAGACATGGGGTGAAAATGGGGTAGGTTATTTGTAATGAAAATCTGATAGTGTGTTTTGGTTAGCTTAGTTTGACAATGATAAATCTGTTTCAAAATGCAGTTTCCTGGAATTGATCAGAAATGAAGCCCAAGAACATAGGTTCTGAAGTGAGATCCAGACAGCATTACAGGAAGGGTTAATGCCTGCCTTTCATCAAGGGGTTTCTGAGCTCTTACTTGGCTTTTGGAGACCTGCTATATTCCCTCTCTCCCTCCAAGTTTAACATATGTTCTCTACCTCCCATAACGGTTAGGGGCAACATTGGCATTGTATACTCTCAATCTCTCTTGTTAGTGCCACTTCATTTTGCAAAAATAATTAAACTTTCATTGGACATGAAACTGGAACCTGCTGAGGTGGTTGGAGGTAGTCCCGCCATTCAGATGAGTAATCTGAACATCAGATAAATAATCTTTGGACAAAAGCATCTATATTACAGAAAGAATTGAAGAAAGCACAGCCCAAGGTCCTAGAGTTCTTGCTCAAGAAATATGAGACTCAAATACTAACTCTCTTTCTGCTTAAATCATGACAAACTATAACCTAAGTTTCTACTACTTTGGTGCATTCTTGAAACCCTGAGTTGTACATGAAAGGGGGCACCATTTCTGACAGCTCCGTGAACCTGCAAGTGTCCTGTTTTCCTTGCAAGTGTCCCAGATTGAACTAGTCTGTATTCCAAGGCTTTCTTTTTTCTTTCTCTTTTTTCTTTTTTTTTTTTTTTCTTTTTTTTTTTTTTTTTTTTTCATTTCAGCAAGAACAAAAATAGAACAAAATTATTCGGACTGAGAAAAACCAGTCTTTTAATGATTTCCGTTTTGTTTGACTACTCAGATAAATCAGTGAGTCATGTCGCCTTAGTGCTGTTAATGAACTGATTTCTTTTCTGGAAGTTCTCTGTCTTTTCTGTCCAGTCATGGCATCATAAAATAAGAATCCAGCTCCAAGTCTCACTCCACAATGGCTTTCATATATAGTGCTAGAGAATTGGGAGATAGTTTCCATCTAAGTCTATCAGATTTGTTCATTCGTCCCCCAGAGGTCAATAATGTTTAATTTATTCATTAGTCACCTGCATGAAATGACAGATTGCACCTTCATCAAGTTTGCAGATTATACAAAACTGGTAGGAACGGCTGATACACCAGAGGGCTGTGTAATGTGTGTGCTTTTTAGAGGGACCTCAACAGGCTGGAGAAATGGGCAAAGAGAAGCCTTATCAAGTTCCTTGAGGAGAAGCACAAAGTCCTGCACCTAGGGAGGAATAACCCTGTGCACCAGGACAGGCCAGGGCTGACTTGCTGGAAAGCAGCTCTGTGGAGAAGGGAAATTCCAGTAGGACTGGGAAGCACTCCTAGTGAACAACAGGCTGAGCATGAGCCACCAGTGTGTCCTTGTGGCCAAGAAGGTCAATGATATCCTGGAATGCACTAGAAAGAGTATTGGCAGCAGGTCAAGGGAGATAATCCACACGGACACCCTCCTGCCTTGGCTTTACTGCACCCTGATGAAGCCACATCTGGAGCACTGTGTCCAGTGCTGGGCTCCCCAGTACAAGAGAGACATGGAGCTACTGGAGTGAGTCTAGAGAAGGGCTACCAGGACGATTAAGGGATTTGGGCATCTCTCATATGAGAAAAGGCTGAGAGAGCTGGGCCTCTTTCTGGAGAAAACTGGGGGTGGATCTTATAATGTATGAGCATCTGAAGGGAGGCTGTGTAGAGAAGGGAGACAGACTCTTCTCAGTGATTCCCAGTGAAAAGACGAGAGGCATTGGACACAAACTGGAATACAGGCAGGCTGTCTAAACTTGAGGAAGAATATTTTAATTGGGAAGGTGACAGCACTGGCACAGGTTACCTAGAGAGGTTGTGGAATCTCCACCCTTAGAGATGGTAAAAAGCCAACTGGACACGATCCTATGCAATGTGCTTTACATGACCTGCTGGAGCAGAGAAGTTGGACTAGATGTTCTCCAGAGGTCTCTTCCAACCTTAACCATTCTGTAATTCTGTGACTTCCTCTTCATAAACACTTATCTCCCCCTTAAACACTGTGCAGGCAGAGCTGTAGAGCTGTAGAGGTGAGTGAGGGGCAGGAAGTCCTGCCGCCCTACACAGCTAGAGTCACTCAGCACAGAACTTTCCTAGTGACAGGATGATCTTCTGCCCACATCCTTCTCTCATCCAAACCATTGCTGAGTCAGCTGTGTCACTGTAAGAAGTGCCTCAATGTGAAATTTAGCTGCCTTTGGAGCTGATGACATGAAGTTTGCTGTGATGTGACAGGACTGATCACCTTTTGGGTAACCTTTTGTCATAAGTGGTGACATAAGCAAAGTGACCAAGATCAGCCTCATTTTCCAGTTAAAATTGCTTGCTGAAATCACTTGCTTTGGTCCCACTGTGGTCACTCACACTCACTGCTACCTTTAAGCATTGAAGGTGAGATCAATATATCTGCCCAGCATTCTTATGGTGGTCGAAAATGGCTGATAAACTTATAAGAAACTAAAAAAAAAAAAGAGAATGAATTTCACCAGTGAAAGAGCATGAGCATGGGAGTACTTCCTAAAAAAAACATAAAAAGAAAAAGGACTGTAACCTTCTTCTGGACTTGAAGTTCTGGACTTGAATGAGTTTCTCAGAGGTTTCTCCCATGAATAATATTCAGAGCAGTTTTATCCAAATAGGAGCAAGATGCAAAGTGGTACTAAATCGGAATGGTAAAGGTCTACAGAAGATGTAGACAAACTGTGAAAACCTAGGGTGGCTCTGTCCATCCTCTTAATTCCTGCACCTATTTAACTATTTTCTTTACTCACTTGAGGCTGCTTACTCTTTGGCTATCATGAAGTGAGGACACATGACCTAAGTCTACTGAGGAAAAGGCTAAGGAGTTCTCCCTCTGACTTCTCTGACTTTGAAGTAGGCCTCTAATGAGTCAAGGTAATACTACTCAGAAGAATGAGGAAAGGTCTACATATGTATTGCTCAGGAGAAGGAAGAAATACCAGTGTCCAGATTCCAGTCTGCAAAGAGCAAATGTGAAGAATAAAGCAAGCAGTAGCTGGCTTCCCTCATGTCCCTAATTTTGGCTAAGTCTCTTACCAAATTGAGAAGTAACTGGTTTCCCACCTCATGTACTTTCCATACTTCCTTCTCTCAGCAGATTCCTAATTATCTACTATTCTGCTTAGTCATAGCTTTACCTTAAATTCTTTTTAAATTTTATTCCAGCATAATGTGCCAACAAGATTACACCTAGAAAATTCTGGGTGTATATTTGAAGAATATACCTTCTTTTGTATCATAATACTGTACCAAACATTTCCCAACGTTTCCTAATACTTGACATGGAAATCTCATGTGGGAAACTTGCAGAATGGAATTATCTTTCAGAGAAGCTGAATTTTCATTGATCTCAGGAGCTGCAAACCCTGAACTGTTTAGGAGGTCAAGTTTCTTTCATGGGACCTTCTGCAAACATGGACATCTAAAAGTGTTGAAAGTTGCAGCTTTTAGGCATTACATTTCATTTTGTTTGCTAGTTTGGAGAAATACTACTAGGAAAGTAATAAAACAAAAAGCTCAGCAAATCCCTCCCTTTTCCCATGCCAACCCAACAACTGTGCAGCACATTTTGATGCCCAGCAAAAAGTGAGTTCACTTAAAACAAATGATAAGCAAGAGTGGCACAATGCATTGTTAGCAGAAGTGCTGATGGGACATCTATGTGGAAATTTTCTACGGAAGATTTTGCTCTGATTTTCAAGCTATCATATCAATACAAGAGGGGTAAGAAGAAAATAAAATCAAATAATTAAAGAAAAAAAAGGCGCATGATTTACATGATTTAACAAAATATGTCTTCCTGTCATAGGCTGATTACAGCTCACTTTAATTCTACACCTGGCTTGGTAGTAAGACCTAGGTAGTAGGCACTATTTATGTAAGAATGTAACAATTATTTTTAAAGATTATAGAGGGAAAAATAACAAAACATTAAGATGTTTTGGAAGGATTCAAATATATGCATCAAAAATGTAACGATGCCTACCATCCTTTGGACGTCTCAGTTAACATGTACAACATGGTCAAAAGACTGAGCTGTGCTCTGCCCTGGCGGCCCTGGCGAGGACATGGAGCAGAGCCGTGCAAGGCACAGGACAGTCTTAGCTCTGTCCGCATATCAGGCACAGGCTGCTCAGGAGGACAAACGTTCTCCATCAGAATATAAAGCCCCAGTTCCTCTGTGCAATACAACATGTAACTCCCAGAGAGTCTCAGGGAAGGTTTTGCCTACATGCACGACTGACCTGGTTATTCCGGGCTCTCCCATTTGTCATCATTACAATCAGGTGCCTCCAGCTCCTTAAGGAACGTACTCATATTTCTGATTAACAACTGCTTCAATTTTCCTATTATTTTGGCTATGCAACCTATCTAATCTCAGGCTGTCTCTCTATCAACATTATTTATATGGCATAAAATTAGCTGTGGTAGCTCACATTCCTTTGGCAAAGGGAAGTCGATCTGCCTGGAAAAGCGCAGCAGGAGCTTGGCTAGTGCAAAGTGTTTACTGGCATCAAAGCTCACCTCTGCCCTTTAATGCAGTGTACACTTCCTTAACAGGTGAGCTGCTGTCACACCTGACCTGTGCAGAAGGCTGAGTTCTAACTTTGGAGCTGCAGATTAATAAATGTGGATTAAATACAGTGGAAATTCTCTTTTAAGTTACACTTGCTGCTTATCCTGTGGCCATGGAATCAATACACAGGATAAAGTATTGCATTTTCCTAAGTCATGCACTTTTTATTTAGTCTCAGCAAATCCCATATGGCTGAGGCATTTTTATAAGAATGCCAGCAATTCTGAGCTCTGTAGAAAATGCTGAATGCTGCTGGATGCAAGCAGAAAAGGGCAGAAGAGGAAAACTGCATTCCTTTGAGCGCACTAATACAGAAGGCAATTAGAGAATGTAACAATAATGAGCAATAATTTGCTCTCATAATATATGTTGTACTTTAGCAAAGTGGTGAGAACTCACTGAAAACAATAACAAGTAACATAATGAAGTCCTGTCTACACGAGGATGTTACTTTAAATACTTCAGATGACTTCTCTGGAGTGCATTCATAAAGATTGTTTTAAACTGACTGGCCTCTCTTTTTTGCATGAATGGAAGCCAGGCTCACCAGCTCACAGCCTTTAGCTACAAACTGCAGCAGACTCATGAGAGGCTTCTGTCCATTTGCTGAATGATTTCCCTCATAGCTTAACGTGATGTAGTAATTTGCTGTCTGGCCCCTGAGTGCCCTCTTCTGTTATGGGATCATCTTGATTGGATATATTGTTGCCCTAGCTGAATGCTGGTGACTTCCTTTGCAATTTGAGCTACCCTTCGTCCCCCTAAATTTACACTTTCTCCAGAACTGCACCTGTCCTCTTCCCCGTTTATGGCTGTGTTTATTCCCTGTTCACGGCTGTGTGGAGCCGTGTGGTGTGGAAACTGTGAGTGGTCCAGTTTCAGCTCAATGGCAGTGCCTTGAATTTGCAAGTGTTTTCCAAACTGAATGCGAGAGACATTTCTGGGAAACGACTTGTGCCACCGTAGAGCCAAATAACACTGGCTGGTCTACAAGAACGAGGGATGTGAACAGGACTTCCAATATTGTTCCTTCTGACTGCCCAGAATAGGATGAGTTACGAAAGATTTATGCGTGAGAAGTCACCATTGAAATCCAACATGGGAAAGAGTATTGTAATGTAACCATGCGACTTACAAGAGCTGCCAAGGGATGCCACCTCAGATAGCTCTACAAGGCAAACTGCCCAATAATTATCCCTGCTACTAGATTGAAATCCAAAGACAGAGGTTTACAGAAATGCCTTTTGAAATCCAGGGGGAAGGTCAGCTTGGAGAGGTAGGAACTCCTATTATGTCCTGCATTATAGGATAGCTCTGCCCCTCTAAACCAGGCTGTATGCCATCGCTAGAGGTGGAAGCTGCGGGGACCATGGGCCTCCTTCCACCTCCTTCCTCCGCACCTCCCTCCTCAACGCAGGCACTGGGGCGCTCCACAAACAGGAACTCGAGGTTACATCCCCTGCTCATACAGTGTGATCGCGCACCTGGGTTCGCTGCTGCTCGTCCTGTCACTCAGCCAACGTGGCAGCCCCGCGTGAGTTGAACAAGCAGACTGCAGGGCAGACGTATTTATTGCAACAGCGGATGCAGAGAGAGAAAAAGACATAGCAAGTTTACTTTGGCTCGTAGTTTGTTCAGCACTTGAAGCTTTTAGCTCCTTTCACATTTCATGAGAAGAATTACCTAAATGAAACATTTCAAAACGCTGGGATTGTAAGACATTTATAATCAAATTTTCAGCAATATAAAATTCTTGGATCCAGGCCAATTGCTTTTAAATCTGTTCCTTTTTGGTGCTCATGATGATATAACTTCTATGTGCTTTAAGAGAACTTACAGCAGAAACTCTGTTCCAATTTACTCAGCACAGAGCACGGCCATGTAACCGTCTTAGTGATGCTCATATAAATGGCATTTTGCTTCTGCAACTGAGTATATTTCAGTATCGTTCTGTGAAATGCATGTCTTCCTGATCTGTCCGCTGCCTTTTTCGGTAAGGCCTCTTCTTCATGCTTTGGCAGCACACTTCAAGACAACCTCTCTACAGAGGTGCTCTTAGAACTGCCAGATTGAATAGTTACTGTTCACCTCTCACTGATCATCATTTTCCTCTTTCAGCACCTGCACAGGGTTTCCGTAGAAAGGGGTGTAAATTGGGAGGCATCTTATTTTGTTACACACCATTAGTTCCCTGGGAACATCTATTTCTCAAGGAAGCCCAGACTGGAAAAGCAGATGGAAATGGCATTCCAAACTGAGAAAAAATTAAACCTATTATCACTAGCACTGAGATCAAAGGAGGAATGACAAACATTTGCAATTTGTCTCTGGCAACACAGGCACCCTAACGATGAGGAACATGAGTTTTGCAAGCTGCTGGCTGCCTGGAAAAAAAAATATCTGGAAAAAGACCGAGAGGATAAGGAAAAGGAAGTGCATGGATTCTGTGAATCTGTTTCAGCAGAGGGATCAGAAGGAAAAAAAAAAAAAAAAAAAAAGAGCTGGAAGAATGTGTGCGATAATTTGTGCAACCTTCATGCAAATGTCTAGACTCTGAGGAGGAGTTTGGAATAACAAAAACAACATACAGGAAAAAGTGCTGGAAACTGTACAGAACAAAACAGGCCTCTGGGGAATATTAGGATGCTATATTCACACCAATACTTCAAGAGCACCATGGGGTTAACAAGAGCAGTGTCAGCTTCCTCTGAGTTCCTAAGTTTATTGTTCTAAAGTTATTGCACCCTTTCCAGAAAACACGAGGAATTTCTGTTTCCACTTGCAAAGGCAGATGCACTTAGCACATAAAGTATCTTGTGCCAAAATCAGTAAAGATTATCCTGAAAAAAATTGACTGAGGCATTCCACTGCAGCTCTCGTTTTCCTCTAATAACATCATTTCTTAACAACAACTACAACAACAAAATAGCAAAGACTTCTCACTCATAGGGTTGACTAAAAAACATCCCTTTTTCAGCACTATATTCTCACCATTAAAACAGAGCAGGGCAAATCCCTGATCCTGTTTCCTGGAGCAATTTGGATACCTCCTCCTTGTCTCATAGATTTTGAACCAGACATGGTGAACATCTGTCACTTGTAGCAAATATTGATCAGCCTGTTTGTAAGGCTCCTCTAGCTGCCCTTCAGTTTTGCAACAAAACCCTTCATTATTATTCTGCAGGTACTCAGAACAGTCATGCCGTTCCTTCGCCAGCACGTTGGCCCAGTAAAAGGCATCATTACCCTGAGCAGCAGAAAGATGTCTGGGTCTCCCAGAGTGACAAAAGGAAGAACAATATCATTAACTTTCATAGCAGTCCAGGGGGCACTTGGTATTTTGTTGTAGTAAATAAGGCTGCATTTCTAAAAATCCTTTCATCAACCATTCTGCAAATTTCTGCATTAATATTGATAAAATTTGCATAGTAGGCAGGGAGGTTTCCCAGAGCATCCTTTTTCTGTTTATGAAAACAGTCTTTTGGTATGAAATACAGGTATCCAAGCCCTACTAGCATAAGAGTAACTCGGGAACATGAACTCTTTGAATACTGAAGTATTTTCTCAGTACCAGCACACAGAGATGCACACAGCCATGGTTTATCTCCAGCACACGCTGACAAGCCAGTGCTGATGCAATGAGCAGACAAGCAGCTGGAGGGCTGGCAAGCACCACGGCACCAATGGTCACCCCAGCATAGAGATGTGCTGCTGTAGTGACATTTTTTGCTCACGGTCTAGCCTGAGACAGGCCTTTTGCATCCTGAAACCCTAGCAGAATTTCTCTTCATCTCAAGCATGGGAAAGAATACTTATCTTCCTCTTTTTCTACCAGTGTCCATGAGCTATCACGTCTCTCCACAGTTCTCTCCCAAGATGTTCCACTTCATTAGTTCCACCTGTTAGTGTTAGAGTGGAAGGACATGTGGACACATTCCTTCCACAGGGCTTGACAGGCATTTGAGTTGGTGTTGACTAGCAGGAAGAATCATGCAGATAGCTTGGTTTCACCCCAAATTGCAGAGGCCTGGTAGGTTTACTTATGTTTTTTTCTTTAAGATATCACCTGTACAACGTCTCACCAGAGAACACCTTCCCAGCACATGGTGAAAGTGAATACATGACTGTGCGTATTTAACAAATTGCAGGGAATTGGAGCTGAGCTAGAATAAATAAATCATATAGGTAGACATTTTAGCTCTGGCTAAAATGCATTGGTTATTTGCAAGAATATGTACTCTGAAACTTTTATTTGTAGATATGGGATTGTTTTTAGGAAGAACTCTGCTCAGTTATTAGACCTTTTCAAAATAAATGAGAAACAAACATGACAAAAATATGTGGCTATGTAATAACAATCTATCAAAGCAATTACAATTATTTCAAAGCAAGAAAATAGGTAATTCAAGGACAACAATGGCTACATGATGGACTAATGCTCTATTCTTAACCAAATAAAAGCAAGGTGGAAACATAATGTTATATGTAAATTTCAGTAATTTAATGCAATATAACCTTCAGCCATGTGATTTTTTCACATTATTATTGGATAGCGCTGAAATTTTTGTTCATGTGGGACTCAGCAAAGGAATATAAACAGGCTTTTAGTACGGGCTTTTTTTTAATCTCAACCTTAGATTAAAACAAAGCAAAACAAAACACATACAGAATAATGTCACTTAATAAACAGCTTTAACTCTGACTCATGAATTTCAGCTTGTAAAATGTGCTGTTTTCATCTTTCTTTCAGAAAGGACTTTCTTTTATTCAACAAGAAACATTGCCAGATATTAGATGTGTCAATAAATGCATTGCTTATATAAGCTACTTACATAATGAGTACTTCTGGAGCATAATTCTTTATAGGTAGCTTGATACGAAAAGGTGCAAAACAAAGATTTTGAGAAAAACATTCATTTCGTATATATTTGCACTTGAATCTGATGTGCTATATATGAGATATAGTTGCAGTCATATATTAAATAGGTATGTAAGTATCATTATACGTTTCATTTTCAAAAGACTACTGCATTTGTGTTCATATGTTGAAATTACTAATGAAAGTAATATTGTATTTCTTTTTATTCAGACTCAGGTCTTGCCCACAGCTGGTAGTGATATAGTTAATTAACAGTTTTCCTGTTGTGGATATACTTACATGGATATAAAATTGTTTATATGCACAGAGTAATGTAACTTGTGGGGGAAAGAGAATAAGCTACATCAGCACAAGAGACCACACTGTCATTGGAATATGTGTGTGGTGTGAAGCTCTACCAGCACGACACTTCAGTATAGGAGAGAAAAATGAACAAGAGAAACCTCATACTGCTAAACAAGGTAGTGAAACCTGTGCATTCTGCGATGAACACTTGTCTTACTCATCAATCACTGAAATAAGCAAAACATCAGGTGTACCCCGTCAGGGTAAAAGCTCTAATGACTTGTGCCTTGGAGATAACTGATGAGTAAGTACCCAGTGTGAAACTGCTTGGTGTAAGAGCTAAGGATGCTGTGGAGGAACTGGAGAGTCATCAAGACTGGGAGTAAAAACACTCTTTTTGCCCCGTAGCTGAGGTTTTGGGTTTTGACACCGGAACTACAGGAGAAAAAAAAAAATAAGAGTAGTAGATTTACGGGTTCAGCCTTAACAGGTCTGCGGCCCTTGGTTTCCCAGTGTCTACAGCAGAGAGAAGACACCCAAGCAATAGGATTTGTGTGAGTTTCTGAAGACACAAGACACACGCACACAGGAAAAAAAAAAAAAAAAAGAGGCAAAGCCAGTGTTTGGAGAGGTTCACTCCTCGAGACTTCTGAGGGAGAAAGCTCTTCCTGCAAAATTAATTACAACATTATGACTATTACCACGCAGAATTTGTGTGGATTTCTAGCTGAAGAGAGAGCACCAAGAAAACCCCCATTGCCATGCCCTTCTGTTCCATACGGGAAACGGACCTGCAAGGCCCTTAAAAATATATATAAATAAATAAAATAAAAACATCTGTTCAGGCAAGGGGCACCGCCATGAGAGTGGCTGGGTGCCCTAAGACGAGCGGCCCGCGGAAAGCGGTGCCCTCGTGAGCCACGCACGCTCCCTGTCCCGCCGGGCTAGAACCTGTGCGCATGGAGGAGAAGGAAAAATAAAATAAAATAAAATAAAAAAGTGAGGGGGAAAAAAAAGAGTGGGGAAAAAAAAAGAAAAATGGGGGTGAAAAAGAAAGAAAAGGAAAAAAGAAAAAAGAATAAAAGAACAAAAAAAGCAGGAAAGCGAATTAAACGGGAGAGGGGAGAGGCGGCTGGACACGCCGTGCTGTGAGGGGTGGCGGGGCGGCCCGGCCCGGGCCCGGCGGCGGCCCCGCACGCTCGGCGGCCCCGCACGCTCCGCGCCCGCCGCCCGCCCCGGCGCCGCTGCGAACGGGCCCTTGGCCGCGGGGACTCGCGAGTTTAACGGCGAGCAACGGCCGTTGGCCCGCGAGCCGCGCTCGTGGAGCCGGCGTCGCGCGAGGCCCGAAGCGGCGATAAAATAAAATTGGTTTTGACCGGGGTGTGCTGGGGGTGATAGAAAAGAAAAAAGAGAGAAAAAAGAAAAAAGAGAGAGAAAATAAATGCTGTGTTTTTAAATCCGCACACACTTAACGGCCGCAACAGGTGGCTGAGGCGGCCGGTGGGTTTAGGGGGAGGGGGGCTCTGCCCAGTGAGCGCGCGCTGGAGGCGGTCCCGGGGTTACGCTGGGGTTGGAGGAAGGGCCTGATCGTGTGGGCTCGGCCCCCCTGGTCCCGGTCCCGGTGCCGGTGCCGCCCCCCGGCGCGGGCGGGCGGGCGGGGCGGCCGCGCGCCGCCTACAAGTCCCGTCATGCGCCGCGCCGTCGCGGCTGTTGGCGTCGCGGCCGCTCGCGCCCTGCCTCCCTCCCCCCGCTCCCCCGCCCACTGCCGGCGGCGCAGGCGCAGCGGAGGCGGCGTCCGGGGCAAGTCTCCCTAATGTAAGATGGTGGCCGGGCTGGCAGCGGAGCGCCCCGAGCTCGGAGATCGCCCGGCCCTCGCCTAAAGGTCGCCACAGGAGCCGTCACCCGGCCCGCCTGCCCGGCAGCTGCCGCCCGGCCCGCCCGAAGAGCGCCCGCCGCCTCCTCCGCCCCGTCTCGCCGCTCTCCCCTCCCCACCCTTCTCCCCGCTGCTCCTTCCCCGCACACGCTCTCCCGGCCAGGCCCGGCCGCCGCTCCGCTCCGCGCCGGGCAGCGCAGCGAGGCAGAACGGCGCCCAGCGCGCGCCGCGTCGCGACGAGGAAGGCGGGTGAGTGCGAGCCGCAGGCCGGGCCGGGCAGGGAGCGGGGGGCAGCCGGGGGCAGCCGGGCCGCCGCGCTCCACTCCGCTCCGCACACGAGAGCGCCGAGGCTCGGCCGGGACAGCGCAGGCCTCGCCCCCCCACCCCGCCCCGCGCCGGCCCCGGCGGGCGGGCAGCGACCGCGCCGAGCGCGGAGGCCGCGGCGGAGGCGGCCGCTCCAGGCCGGGCAGCCTGGCGGCGTAGGGGGGGGCGGCGGGGCAGGGAGCTCCCCCGGCCCTGCCGTGTTTGCGGGACCGTTTCTGCCCCGCTCCGGGCGGCGGGAGCCTCTGGGCCGCGCTGCAGGGGGTGCCGGGGAGGGGACGGTGCCCCCTGAGGCGGCCGGCCGTGCCCGCCCGTCGGGCATCGCGGCGTGATTCACTGAGGATTCGCGTGGAAATTTCCTCCCTTTCCCCTTTTTCCTCCTCCCCAAAGCCGGGCTCCATTTGTTCTTATGATTTGCACTTTTTTTTTCTCCTCTCTTTTCCCTAAGAGAGAGAGAGAGCGTGACAAGCAGATGGTAAATGGCAGCTTCTTGTTTTCTCTGTTATTTTGGACAGTCCGTGTAACCTCCTGAGACTTTTCTGTCTGTGCAATAATCAATATGTAACTTTCCATCTCCTACTCACGAAATACTGGCAGCTCATTCCATTTTGTGCCTTAGGAGAGGCAGGTGACACAGCCAGGCAGGGGCTCTCATCCTGCCTGAGGTGCCTGTCCTGGGGCTCCGAGACCTGCCGAGCTCGGAGCAAGCAGCCCTCCAGCAAAAGGGGAGGGAAAATACCCTAGATAATTATCCTAGAATGCTTCGTTATTGTACCTGAAAGGGTTTAATTGTCCATGGCTTGTATATTTGTGTCAGTATGGTAATATCGAAAAAGTAGTTCATGGGAGAAGTAATTCTCTTTAGAGCGTATGTTAATGTAAGCAGAAACCATTAGCTAGTTAAAGCCGTGGAAATTCTAGGCCTACAAATGTTAGCTTACTCTTACTCAGAAGTTTTAGAAGATAATGTTGACAAATCACATATTTACTGAGCCAGTGAAGACTTCTAACTTGCTGTGCTTTAACTGTCTGTATTTTAGTTTAGTTTTAGAATATCTGGGCTCAAGCATCCATGTCTTCCAACTTTGTATTCGCCTAAGGATGATAACTGGCATTAACTACAAGACAAACTTGTACTAGAAGATGATTATTTAGAAGAATGAAATTCCTTCTACTCTTTCTTTGTCCTCTGTCTGGAAAAGAAAGTACAGATCCATGAAAAGCAAGCAATAAACTAGCTGCTAGGCTTGAGAGAATCAGTTGTTTTCAAGTGGCTTACAAGTAGTCAAATATACTTCAAGTTTCTTAAAATCTAATAATACACTAAACTTGTGCGTGATCTGGGATTCAGATGTGTGGTGCCTTAAAATTTTGGGGATTCTATGTTAGGGTTTCTATTTCATAAGCTGAATGCATGCAAGTGTTTAGAAATGCTTGGCAATTGAAGTTGGCTGATCTGTAAGCAAAGTTCATCCTAGGGGAAAGTATTATTTTGGAAAGGGAGATATAGTAATAAAGTTGGTCTTTGCTTTTAAATGCCTGCTGCTGCTTCAGGTGCCTATTTATTAGCATTTTAAATGATGATCTTTGGAGAGTTCTAACAGTTTTTCTGCCTAGAGAGAAAATATGAGTGCCTTTCAAGGATAGTGCTCTGTTAAATAAGGTTTTAATACTGTGGGTTTTTTTCCCAAAAAGTTTAAGATCGGCTATACTATGCCATCTAAATGAAAAGCTTGAGTTAAAGAAGTTGGGGAGATAACACATATGTGGCTTTTTAATAATAAAAAAAATTAAATGGGTAGTTGCTGTCCTTTGCTGCAGATGTTCAGGAAAGTTAGAGTATTCTTTGTATGTGAAATGTTTTGAAATTACCAGAGTTTTTAAGTATGGGCCATGAAGGCTTAATTTTGACACTGCTTTTCAAATTTTGCCTGTCTTCCTTGAAATATTTTAATTTTTTCTCAATAAAGTATGTTTGCTAAGCATGGGTAGCTACTAAGTATCTTGTTGTGAAATGCTTTTTAGGCCTTGAGTAGCTAAGTTCATCATTTGGGTTCTATGAAGCCTAACAGGCTTACAATATTGTGCAAGTAACCTAATTCTACTAGATCTGGTGAGACCACCAGGTGAAGGATGGTTAACCTTTCATATGGTGAATGTGTTGTAGGTTGTAGAAGCCACCTCTTGTCTCCTTTGCGTTGTGTTGCGGGCTAGCTTGAGTAAATGCATATTTGAAAGACTGCTTAATTCACTTTGCATTAATGTCCTGAATGTTTTAATTCTTCAAAGATAATGGTACTTTTCAGTTGTTTGCTTTTTAATTAGTACATCCTACCTTTTTACCTGCCTTGCCCCGTTTTATCAGATGATAAGCGTGAAGAGTCAGGGCTGTATTAATATACATCTGTTAGGGACTCTTTTAGTTCCTGGACCGTAGTATAGGAATTTCTTTTTAGAGATTGGTTAACATCTTACACAAGCGTGTAAACATTTTTCTGTTAACTATTTGGATCAGTTTGAGTGTTTTCAGTGAACTTGATTTTGTTCGTATCAAACTTTGATCATATGTTTGGTTTTGTCACATTTTTCTTATGCAAACTTGAGCTGATTGAAAAGTCAATCTTTCTGAAGTAATTTCTTACTTCAGAATCATATCAGTTTCTACTAACTTAGTGAACATTCAGAACTCATGTCCTTGACTTCTGCCTTTGGCTAGCTTTGTATCTACTAGCAGACCGACCTCTCCAGCTTACAGAAAGAAACTACTTTTTTTTTTACTAGTGATTTCCACATCGTGGTAAGATCAGGTAATTTTTTTTTTTTCCCAAGTCTGTTTTAGGAATGTGGCAACTGTAAATTTTCTTTCACTTGCATGTGTCTTAGAAGTGCTTTCTGAATGCATATTTACAAAATAGTTTGTGTTCTCTTTCATGCACATGCTTTAAAAACTTGAGCAAGCTTGCATGTAAATCTGGCAGGAGAGCACAGGTGAAGAAAATTACATTCCTTTTCATTGCTGCTTTGTATTCTCTAAAAGCTATATGCTGCATTTTTATTGGAGAGAGTATTTTAGGATTAATTTCATAATGATTACTCAGTCATTTATGTATTCTTACTATGTAGTTCATCTCTTGCCCTTTATGAACCTGGGAAAAAGCAGGTAGGGCTCAAGTGTAAGAGGGAGTTTTGTGCCTTTTAGTCACTGATTTAAAATAAAGATGGATACAGAGAAAAAGCAAATGTGCCACTGAACTTGGTAGAAATAGAGCTTAGCTCCTGGCTGAGGCTTGTTCCCAGTGATGCTTTTGATTAGGACTTGTTTTCTTGTGAGGCAAGTGGGCTTTATTTGGGCTGTCTGAGAGAGACTTTCATGCATGCTGTAATCTCAGGATCACTTTCTTATCCCTTGGTGCTATCTTGACAATACTAGATACCTAAAACAAAGTGGGTATGCATTGACTGCAATATTACATGCTTTATTTTTCAGATGGAGGGCCTTATTGTAGCACAAGTCCTCGAACACTGTGTCCATCTAGGCTTTAAGTCTTTTATCTTGGTATAATAGTCCGTGGTTTCCGAAAGAAGTTTAACACTTGCTATTGAAAGCAAGATTTTGCAATTCTTATTAGCACTAGGAGTTTACTTTTTTAGAGTCAAACTATACATGGAAAACATTTTTTGGCTTTAGACTTCTACTAATGAATTCTTCAAATCATGAACTGAGTCACAGGAACTTTGCAGGAATGACCCCCAAAGTATGGCAGGAGCAGTGACAATCTACTTCAATTTTCAAGTAGTGCTTCGTCCCTGGAGTTACTTCTGCCTTGTCTTTGGACCTTTTCCACAGTGGGCTGCTCTCAACCCATCTTTTGGGCTAATGAGCTGCAATCTTCCTCTTGCTGAGGAGCACCACTGAACAGAGGGGGCATTTACTTTTTCCAGGATGGATGTTCTTAAATGGTTTTTAGGGTGTAAGATTTAATACAGAAACCTGGTAACTAAAAGGACAGCAGTATTGCTGTGCAAAACAAAATATGTTGCATGGAGTTTTCCGTCTTCGTGTATGCAGAAGAGTGAGAAGCTGGACAGTTTGCATCACAAACAGTGAACTCATCAGATTCTTTTTGTTTGAAAGCAGGTTGCATGTTGTTTCACAGTTAAAATTTCTATAGTCAGTGTAGATTTAATGTGAATCCGGCTTTGGTATATATGAACTTGAAATTAAGTGATCCATAGACTAAGACTTCTAGAAGCATGAAGTATTCCACTTGCTATTGGAGTGGTTTTATTGCCTTTAATTCCATTTCCTATTATTTCTTATATTAACTTAAAATTTTTGGCTTTTTTTGATACGTTTAACTGAATTTGAGCACAGAAATGAAAGGAAATAATTTTATGATATAAATACATGATTAGGAATTTCCTACCTGAGGGAGCTAATGCTAAAAAAAATTAATGAAGGTAATGTTCCAGGTAGATGAGCATGTAGTGGTTAGTGCTCAGAGTTTCTGGTTCATGATACAACCAAGAAATCTGAAAAATGGAGTGGAGAAAAACTGCACGATAGCTATGGCTGGCTGTGCGGAAGAAGTGCTCAATTGTCTATCTTCTCTTGTACTTTCTGCCCAAATGTAATGAATGAAGATAGACGTGTGCAGCTGTACCTGTCAGCCCAGCCCACTGTGATCTGCAGAAGTTACCTTTATCTGTTGAATCATTCCAAAATGGAAACTATAACTTCTTTGAATAGTTACTTCTTGTGACTTTTCTCCCTTTTTAATGAGAGAAATCTAGAATTGTGCTTCAGCATCTCTTTCATAGAAGGTATCCTCTGAGAGCTAGCATAAAATGAAAGCCTGAAGTTTCTTAGGTCAAATATAGTCATATGGTCAGCTAGCCATATAGTTAATTTAAGTGCATTTTCACCCTCAGTGTAAGTAGTAGGGGCCTCTAAACTGCTGGAAATATGTTAAAGCATTAGTGCAAATGAGAGAGTGAGCCAGTAAAATTAATCCACTTTTTCTAGTGACTTGATTTTGCTGCAGTTGTTATAAAGCCCCCTCATCTGAAGTAGCTCCCTCGCATGTACTTTAGTTGATTGTTTAGCAAGTTAAATCCTCTTTGCTAACCTGATAAGTTTTGCTTTTATAAAACCTCTTCTTACATTAAGGGTCAATGAATTTATAACTGAAGAACTATGTCTTGAGAAATTACAGCTGTTTCTTGTCCTTAAAATCTTCTTTGCTAATACTTCCATTTAGTAAAGCATATATTTAACATATTAATGTTGTGGCATCGGAGTTAGTGGCGAACTGGTTCTAGAACATGAGCTTGCAAGTTTGAAACTGGAGAATTATCACCGGTTTTCTTGTAAATGTTATTTAGTGCACTTTGAAAATATAGAGGAATAACTGAGGAATTTAAGAAGGTACCATCTTTTACAATTATCAAGCTGTCTTCTGCATATAGGAAGTTGTCTCAGTGGGTCATAGTGTTTTGTTTCTCTTCCTCCAGTAGTGGTTGCTGTAAGTATGCTTCAGAGAAGATTGCCTTGTGTTAGTAGCTTCCTGCTCTTGCTTAGACCTCTGAGATGCTACTTTCTTAATTCTTTTGCTCAGTGTCCCGTTTTGGTTTGTTCTTCCAGGCCTGTGAACCCCTGGAGATGGGCAACCTTATGCTTTGTATGAGAACTACTGTTCTGATTATTACTTTAGGAATACTTATAACACAGTGGAGCTTGGTAGGAACTGATTGGGCTGTCTGTTTACCTCTTTAACAGAGCTAAACACCTAACCTCAGCCAGAAACTGCTTGGAATTGATTCTGTAGGCTGTAGCATCTTCCTGTGGCTAGTTATAGTACTGTAGTCAGCTGTGCTTAATAAACTGCTTTTTGGTTGAGAGGAACACCAGCTGCTGTTTCTACTGTATTTGGAACATAACAAATCAGAATGGCAAAGGCAATCTCTGGAGAGGTGCAGTACAGCATTATTTCATAGTAGTAGTATTGTTTGTTTTCCCTGAGACTTAAATATGTGCAGGAGAGCCTAAAATATGGTACCAAAAGAAGAAGGATTCTGTCATTGCCGTTTTGTTTTGGCTAAATATGAAGTCATGTGTCAGAGCATCTTCTTAACCTAAGCAGATAACAACATAAATACTTGTGAAGCTTCCTTAGTGTTGCATGCTTTTTGAAACAGAAGAAGATCTTAGATCTGATAGCCAGGGTTCCATTCTTTCAAGCCAATCACTTAAATTTCATATGGATTCTGGTTAGTCTGCGTCTCACGAGGCTCAGACTTCTCTCTCTGAAGAAATTGCTTGTGACTCCTCTTGATCAGTAAGAAGCTTAACACTATCCACTATTAGTATAAATGTTGTCGCCCTACTCAATGTTTTCGTGTTTTGTTGTTTTCAGATATGGTGGGGAAATGAGTTCACACTGAACTTTTTTTAATGATGTACATCTATCATAGTCTAGCAGATAAATCCCAGACATATAATCTGCTAACTATAATTTAACACTGTGCACCTTTCTAGTGACTCTGTAACTTTACCTACCTAGATTCTATATACTTGAGGTAGTAGTGGAAGGAATTTATTTAAAATCTTTGCACACCCTATTTTAGTTTGTGGAAACATATTCTGACGCTCTATTTTTGGATAACTTAATCTAGGATTGTAATAAGGAACAATCTATTAATTTTTTCGCTTTTCACACATCCTTTTTGAAAGATAATCCAGAAAACTGTTTCTGCATGATATTTTGTAATGCTTTCTCTTGAAGACAATAATTTTGTATGTGACTGTCTCCAAAATTTGTGTATTGTACAATATCTTGTATATCTTTAAGTAGTTGCATGTTCTTCCCAGGGAGATAAAGGTGCTTCTTTGAATGCAATCATGGCCTTCCTTGACCGTGTTGTGAAGGAACAAACGTGTATTTTTCTGATCAGCTTTGTAGCTTGTGTACAAGGTGTGGGAGGTGGGATTTATGATCTGAGTAAATGCTACACAAAACGGCAGCTTGCTGGATTTCTTACAGTTGCATACAGTAAGTGATATAAGGATTTTTTCCATCCTCTGAAATTTCTCTGTGCTTCAAGTTAAATATAAAAATCGCTAAATGAGTCCTTTACTCAGCAGGAATAAATGTGAAAAAGATCATGAAACAATAGCGATGGTGTTTTATGACTTTTTTTCAGATACAGAATATGTCTGTGATGCACAGTGCAGGTAGCAGCATAATTTTATCAGTTTTCAGACTTGAGTACGTGCAGGTAGTTAGGCCTTGTTATTGCTAACCTGTGAATTCTCACAATTTTGTCCTATCAGTGATGCAACCTTCATTTGAAGATGTTGATGCAAGATCCTTATCTGGAGTCTTTGAACTCTCCTGTTTAGTCATATTAAATACCAGCTTTTGAATAATTTAAGGTCATCCCTAATTTCTGTCCTAAAGAACTTAGCTTACTGTGATGTGGCTCCTACCCTTGGGACAGTTTCTGATTTTAATTTCAACCTTTAGCTTCATTTTTGTAGATTTTAGAATTTTTCATTCTTACTTCTCTTTTATCAAAGCTTACTATAAATTAACTGTAGC
Source organism: Eudromia elegans (assembly GCA_003342815.1). Lineage (NCBI taxonomy): Eukaryota > Metazoa > Chordata > Aves > Tinamiformes > Tinamidae > Eudromia > Eudromia elegans. The sequence continues at coordinate 518,727 of PTEX01000289.1, forward strand.
TGATAATTTCTGAGAGCTTTTGCCTAAGATGCTTAGGCATCTGAGCTTTGTTTTATACTGATTTTTTTTTTGTGATGACAGTCTTTTAGACTTAAACCCATTAAGTGTAATCTTCCACTTCCTGGAAAGTACATTGTATAGAGAACTGTGGTATATGCTGAAGCTATTAGTGCTGTTGTTATATGTGGTGTATGCTGAAGTTGAAGGCTAGGAGCAGATTGGCTACTTATGAAATCAACTTCTCTGAAATTCTTTATTTTTCTCTTCCTTTCCCTAGCAATATTTGCACAGTGCGAAGTTCTGAAATATAAGACAGACAAAAGTAAGCACAGGGAATAGATTTTTTTCCATTATTGCTGTGCTGTATAAGTTTTTGAGTTTAGTTCTGCATTTGTGGGACTTTTTTTACTCGCAAAATAAAACTCTGGGATTTTTTTCATTTCTTAAAAAAAATACTGTGACTGCAGTGAGACACATGTTTGTATTAATTGCTATTGACTAAAACCCATTGGTAACTTTTTGAAGCTGCATTCTACTGTCCATTCCCTGAGCAGATATAAGCACATTACTCTTATAATTTTCCATACTAAAATCTGACTTTGAGCCAATGCTGTTTTTCTCAACCAATGCCTGATAATTGATTTTTTTTTGATATTACATTTTAATTGAACATACTTGTATTTTATTCAGCTTGCTTCTCTACATTGATAAAAAGTAGATTTCATTGTCTTGGCTTAGTTTTGTTAGCAGAATAACAGATTTTTAGAGAAGCTTTATGGTTGACAGTTTCAGCCTAAAATGAGAACTGAATCAAAGGCCTAATTTCCAAATGCTTCTGGAAAGAGTCAGAAATCTGGGCGCAGAATGTGTACTATATTAGCAGCCATTACCTTCCTAATATGTTTGAACAAGATATACATAATAATAGAAGAAAATTGACTATTTTTATATATATATATATATATGTATAAAAATCAGGCTTTGCAGTCAATAGCTGCAGGGGCTAATGCTTTGAAGTTGCATGTACACCCTTAAATACTAAGTATAGGCACTTAAATATAAGTTTATAAATCCATTCAAAGAAAAAAATAGGCCTTTATATGTCCTATTGTTACTTTTTAGGTACTTTAAATTTAAATACTGAGGCTATTATATTGAAATGAGAGGTTTGTAGACTTGGTAATTATTTAGCCATAATTATGTTTTGGTACCAAATACTCCAAATTTAGGCTATGGTCTGTGGTTCAGACACATTGTGTATCTTCCCTATAGTCAATAGATCTATTCCACTGAGTAAAGTTAGGTGCTATTTAAATGCTCATAGGATCAAGGCCTTAACTTCTAGTATTTGTTTTCTGCCTTGAGCGCTGTATAAATTCAAGTCAGTTCTAATACATTACTGTGTTGCCTTAGGTTCAGAAAGAAAATATGAGCAAGTTAGTTATTCATCTAATATTATTGTATCTCAAATTGGAAAGTGTTCTTTGCCTGTGGCTTAAACCAGATTGGCTGCTCTTCTGGGGTGAGAGAATTTTTTCCTTTTTTCCAAAAGTCAAGTTTTTCTTACCTTTTTATGTGTCTGTAGAGACATTGTGTATGCAAATGGCCTAGACTGAATCCACAGGCAGTTGTGGTGCTATTTCTTTGATTTTAGAACAAGATTGCAGGTGCTGGTCAGTTCTCTGCTGTACAATTCTTGTCAACTCCTCAAAATTTGGGACTTAAATTTTTAAGCAGGTGCAGGGACTTTTTGTAGGAAATTAAAATGGAGGCTGGATGAGGAATGAAAACATTTCTGTGGTTTGTTTGCTCCCTGTCAACTAGGGGTGACAGTGAGGAGGTGGGTTTTCCAGGGAAATGTGTGTGTCTGACTAAAGGGAAGTTTCTTTCGTGATAATGTATCATCACTACTAGCTTTGAGATCTGTAGCCTTCATTCCTTTGAGAAAGGAGATGGTGAGGATGGAGTCTAAGCTATTACTTAATGTCTGAAGTAACTAGGGTGCTAACTAGTTGTTATGAATTACTCTGTATTTAACAATTTCTTATTCTACTTGCTTTACCTAAAAGTGATGTCCAGCATGAAGAAGAGGAGGCTCCTGGCAGGGGAGGAGTGATAGGAACTTTGTGATACCTGTGAGAAGGTCATTGCTAAGACTGCCATAGCTATGCCTGGTAGGAGGATGACACAACAGACATAAATTAAAATGATTTGTTGCAAGAAGGACTTTTTTCACCTTAAAGATAATCACAGTAACAGGTTGCTAGAAGTTCTTCAACCTCTGTCTTTGGAGGTTTTGATCCTCTGACTGGATAAAGTCTTGAGCACCTGGATCAATGGTGGCTCTGGAGCAGGAAGTTCACTAGAAAACTCCTGAGAACCCTCTTAGCTTGAATTATTCTGTGATTCTATAGCAAAAACGTTAACTTTGTATTCACAAAGTTGTCCTTGTCAAAGATTGGTCTTGGCCTATATGCAGAAATACTGCAGAGGAAAAAATAGTAAAACTCCTTGAAGTAAATGCTCAGGCTCTCATGGGTGTCATACAGAGTATTGGTCTGTGGTTTTTTTTCCCTTTAAAATTGGATTGACTGGTTTTTATATTAAAATAAAAAGACAGTGGAATTCTCAGCAAGTTAACTTTTTTGTACACTGTCCATGGTACTGCAGGTACATTTTCTGCTTTTCAATAGCTATAGCAAATCTGAGAATGTATTTTGATAAAAATTCTAGTGTTGGAATTGGGGTAGTAGTTTGTTTTGGTTTTTAAGTTTTTTTTTTTTTCATATGCTCTTTGGGCTAGATACTGATGTTGAAAGGCTCAGGAGTAGCAGTAGAGCTGTATCTGGCTTGATACTAGTTACTGTAATTGTGTCTCAACATAAAGTCTGAGAAACTGAGCAGGCTTGATGTCTGTTGGCTAAAAGTACATTTTTATAGGGGGTAATCCAAAGTAACTTCTGCAGCTTGCAAGTAAAAGGACATTATCATTTGACTCATAGCAAAATTTAAAGTCTCCATTTTTTATTAAAGTCTTTGGGTAGCTTGTTGTTGATCACCAGGGTTAGAATCAAGTCCTGAATAAAAGAAAAAGCTGCTGTTGAATGTTGTTATGGTCATTTGAGTTCTTCAGTGTCCCTTGTGAGACTGCAGAGGATGAAGGAAATCTGGTCCTAACACCTGAAAGTAATTTTCTTTTAGTTTATACTGTACCTGATGATGTTATTTACTCTACTTTTACCTAGATTTTACAATTATTCTTTCCCAAAGCTGGTAATTTGGGTAATTTACTAAAGTGTTTTTTTAAAAAAAATCCTTTATTATGTTAGGATGGCTGTTAGATGAGGTCTCAAGGATACAGATTTTTTTTTTTGAAGTCTTGTTTACTTCTATTTGCTTTAAGAACAAAGCACAGGACGATAGCTACTCTCTTGATACAGTCTTGGGATAGCATAGTGGGCCTTGTGGCTGAAGTGAGTTAGGTACTAATGAACTAAAGGGAGTGTTTGTAAAGCATCCCCATCCTTATAAAATGCCATAAAATGTGTTTGAAAGGATTTTCAGTACACCTCAGAAGTGTGTTTCCATCAAACACCTACATCATAGATAGTATAACCATGCAAGTGTACCTTAATTCTGGCATGTAGGAACGAGAAAGCAGTTCATTCTCCAGGTTCACCTTGGTTTGGCTTCTCTGTACAACTGGTAACTTAGTGTGGTGTGGGGAAATAGGACTAATGTCAATACTGGACTCTGGCTGACAGATGTAATAAGTACTTTACATATCTTGGTCACCACTAACCCCGATCTGAGCACAAGTTAAAAGGTCAAAGTTCTTAAATATTCAGTGACTACTGGAAGTAAGCTCTGCAAACAACATAATTTTGGCTTTCCGCTCTAAAAAAGTGTAGAAAATGAAGAGTAGATTTTGAGCTAAATAAGTTCAATATTGCAAATAAGCATTCACACATTTTTTTTCTTTGCATTTGTCTCCTGTATAATTTATCAGTGAAAAGCATTGGCCCTTTGACTCTTACTGGATATATTAAAATTGAAGTAATATTGTAATAATATTGTCCTCCTGTGTCTAAGATTGCAATTACATTTACTCAGAGTAATTTTTTTGAAGAATAGAGGTGGGGAAGCTGCGTATACCATTTTAGCATTTTTGCATCATAATGCTTGAGGAGAGAGATGCTATAAGAATTTTTCTGAAGCATAAAATGCACTTTCAAGACTAGGAGGGGAGTGGTTTAAGATTTTAATATATTTCATGAAACTTCTAAGCTTTTTAAACTGAAGTTTATGTCATTTGATATATTTCCTGGATGAAGCACATATAGTAATGAATTATAATAATCCAAGCTCGCAGTTTAGCATAAAACACTTGAGCATTATTTACATATCCATACATAATGGATTTTGCCACAAATTTATTTAGATGTCTGAGCAAAGACTAAATGTAAATATTTAAGTAGGAAGCAAACGTATCTGGGAAGTTCCTGAACTGTGGGACTGCTTGTTATGGTCACTGTTGTGATGACCATACATATCTGAAACTTCAAGGATTTTTGCTCCCCTTCAGTCTCGTGCAAGGTGTTTGTTGTTCAGATGTAGTATGCTGAAGGGTCTGTGTTTCTCCTACCTTGTCTGAAAATACTCAAGTGTAATGCCTAGTGTATTTTGCAGTAGTATCATGAAAGATAGACCCTACTCCATCAAACTAATTATTACTTTCCTCTGCTGGCAAACCTGATCAACTTGCTTTCGAAATGGCTGTGCTTCACTCTCCATTCATGGAGAATGAAGGGGCAAAGTAGTTTGACGTGTAATCCTTACATTTTTTGAGAGCGGTTTTAAAGTGAACTTCTATTCTGTTTTGATAATTTAGAAACACACTGGAGGCCATTAGTGATTTGGCTTGAATGGAGAGGCACTGTTTTGCTGTTAGACCAGTGTACTAATATCGTGTACGTTTTGGCCTAGTAAAAGGTCATCTCGTCCTACAAACCTTATTTATGTCCTTAAACTGTTGTGGCTGCTTTGGAGTAGGGTCCAGGAGCATGTGTGAGCTATGAGAACTTGGCTTCTGTGCCTTTGCTGGCAGCCTCAGGACTCCTTGGAGGAATATAGCACTGTAAAGAAGGTGCACGTCATCTTTCCGCTCCTTCTCATCTTGTGGCCATCGTGCATCCTGAGCTGTCAGAGAAGCTGCTATATGTTTGTGCTTGTAGTGTTGTTATGTTATATTCAGGTGTAACCAAGTGGCTTGTGGTTTCAAGTGGAAAAACCTTAATTCTGGCAAGTGCTTCTATAAGGTGACCTTTCAAGTGAAATCCATGATCTTAATCTGGAGAAAGTATTCTGTGTGCTCTAGCATTTTTAGTCTTATTTATAGCCATGTGTCTCAGGGAAGGAAAAAAATGGGGTGGTAAATGCCCTTTAATAGTACTTGGAACACTTCTCAGGCTTTCGGTACTTTCATGTAAAAGTCAAGACACTAAATTGCAGTTTTCACTGAAATACCACTTCTCAAAGTAGTGCTTTATGTTGGGACTCTCAGAAGGAGGGAGAGGAAGTGTGAATTCTGTGTGTAGCCAACTTGAAGCTCTTTTGTGGAAAAGCCAGATAGACTGGCAGCTGCTGTAATCCATAATCCTGAGGAAAGCGAGTAGTGGGAAGAGCGTCTCTGCTGATGACATCTTAGATTTTGTTTCTTCTGGGAGAGGTCCTTTTTCTGCTGCTTTATTTCTTACAGTTTCCTTCTCTTTCCCTGGTGAGCTTTTCCTTTTGTAGTATCTGAGAATAGAGATGAAGTTACAACAGCCACAGGAGTGTTTTCTGCCTTCCACAGGTGTACTTCCTGTATAAGGACTGGGAATCTGAGTGGTTCTAGTCCGTATGGGAAATCTCAATGTAATTGAGACATGCATATGTAATAAAGTTTCCATAACCAGAACAGAATGGGGGAGAAACCACCAAAAAGTGCAATAAAACAAAGCTGCTCTGTATTCAGCCTTTTTGTTGCTAGCTCATTATTGCTGTGTTAATGCAGGCTGGGCTACATCTTTTGTCTCTGCATTATGTTGTTAGTTAAAACTTGTGGTAACCTCCCATGTACTTACCCTGTGTACAGTGATGATCACAGATCTCTTCTACCATAGCACCACAGTGAAAAAACTTGATCTGCTTCTAGTAGTTAATTCTTCTGTAGCAATCAATTAGAAGTTTCTGTGTTACCAGGAATCCGGAGACCAAATACACTTGGTCGTATTCATTGCTGTGGTCTGTCCATGTTTTCTGTCCTTTACTGTGTAGATCTGACCCTTATGCATTAGATATTAAAAGAATGTAGGATATGTAGGTAGCCTGTTGTTAGCAAGGTGGCTGCAGTACTTGCTGGAAAACAGGTAACCTGGGATCTGTGTCCCCAAATAATTTGAAGCTCACTAGGAAAGATGCACTTTGGGGTTCATTATGTAAGAGTTATAGAGAAAAACCTAAGCGCAGGTTGTAAACCTTTGGCAAGGGCCTTAGCGTCATCTTAAAAGTGGATGTTCCCAACAAAGAGCAAAACCACTCAGCTTCTCACACTCTGATGTTGGAATGCTAATGAGGGTTTTCTGGTTGCTCTTTAAAGCACTTAATTACTATTCAGCACCTTGCAGCTGAGGTCTAAACCACACTGTAAATTTGTTACAGGTTTGTAATCGCACACTATCCCACACAAAAGTGGCATGGTGTGATGACCTATTGCTTTATTCTTATTTCTGCAAACAAATTCCAAGTGAAGCTTCTGAGGTTTTGAAACTAATTCTAGAAGACTTCCTGTTTTTTTCTAATTCTTCATTAAGTGGGACTACATGCTCTGAGAAAGCAACTACAGCATGTCAGAGGCCAGATACTGCTGTAGTAATATACATAGTAAACATAAATGTATAAAGCACATATCAGTAATTTGTTCCAATTTCATTATTACTGTGCTTCCAGGTACTGTGAGCATGGAATTCTGAATATTAAAATAATAGACTGAGTAGATTACTGTTATTTCTGAATGCAGCTGCTGAGTTGATCTGAGTTTATTTGCATTTTAATATTTCAAATACCTTGAGCAGCAGGGGTATGTGGCTGTTTATAATCACCAGATACATAAGCCATTTTCTATTTTTTAAAATTAGTTTTACAATTGACTTTCTTGTAAACTATCATGATTTGTTTTATGAGAATTGGTCTTAGGGTGTATGTGCTTAATGTTGTAACTATGTCAAATTCAAAGATTGGAAGGCTTTCTCTATGGAACTTCTTGCTGAAACAAAAAGGATATAGCTGTAAGTATGGTCACAAATGCTTGAGGTCTGGGACCAGAGGAAGAGATTCAACAACAGCAAATCCAAGTATGGTAGCACAGGAAATGAGAATCCAGCAGTTCTGTATCATCCTTTTCATCTTGGTCACCTTGTGTATGAATTTGAACTTATCAGATAGCTCTGTCCATAGTAGCTGCTGTACCTAGCCAGTGTAACAGCTAAAAGTATAAGGAAAAGCAAGAGTGCAACCACTTGTTATTTCCACATGTCCTGAACTTGGTAGGTCTTCATCTGATGTGTCTGTTAACAGTGGCTGCTTTCAGAGCAGTTTCAGCTATTTCTTTAGACTATATTGCTCATTCAGAGTGATGCACCTGATACTTGTGGGTTTTATTTATTTTTAAATCCTTGAGTCTTTTATTTCTTGAGGTCCGTTTAAGGCCTACTTAGAAACATTTTGTTAGAGCTTCGTTAGAAGGAGTATTATGAGAGCCTTTCTTAGCTTCTTCGTGGCCAGTACCTTTAAAGAAAAAGGGGTGTTTTGCTTGAATTTATTTTGGTTTGCCTTTCTGATAAGTAAGACATTCTTCCTGCATTTGATTTTTCTAGAATCTGTTCCTTAAAAGCTTCTTATAAATCCTTGGTCTTGACCTTCTTATCTAGAAGAGACCATGGCAGCATTTTGCAGTGAATTGTTTCATTGTCTCTGTACTTGCCGTACAGAGTCTGGCACTAAGGCAGTTTTTAGTTGCTCTGAGGATGATGGGGAGACTTGGAGCCAATATGAGGGTAAAGTATGCAAAATTACTTTCCTGATTGGAGTGGAGCCAACTTTGACATATCTAGTGTTGTAACAAGTATCTGTTACCAGTGGAAGGCAGCAGTGTGTAGTCTTGTGCTTCTTCCATGGGACAATGATAATCCAGCTCAGATTTCTCAGGAGGAGCTATAACTTTTCAGAGAAGTCATGCTAATGTCTAGTCTTCCTTCCTATCACTCTAGATATAACAATCATGGCACTTGCCACTTCTGAGATTTCTTCTTCTAGGTTTGAGTGCTAATTGCTTCAATAATTGTGTGTATTTTCAGTGACCACTGACTCTTCTTTACAAGGAAGTCTTTTCCTCCTTTGCTCGTGAAGACCTGTACATCATTCCTTCAGGGAAAACCCAGATTTTCCTTCATTGTGAGATGGAGTGTGTTACCAGAGTGCTAGATGTCAGCTTTGTTATTAGCAGCAGCCCTCTAAACTCTCCTGTTCACAGGAGACCCTCTGTAAGAGACAGACAAGGTGTATTATGTCTCCTTTAAAGCAATGATTAAGCATTTAAAAGTGACTTCTGTAAAACCACCTGTGGAAGCAGCATAGTACGCAGGGTAATATACCTGACTTGCAGGGTCTGGCATCAGTTTCCCAGGGAGGCAGTGCATCCACAGGGAGGTAAGGATTAGCTTGCAACAGACCTTACCTTGACATAAGGTGCTGTGTGGATGTTGGTGCTAACAGTCAGCCTCTTGTGTGTGAACTTTTTTTAACTTCCTTACTAACCTCCTTTTGAACCTTAAACTATTGCTAGAGATAGCTTTGCAATGTAAGTAACTAGCTGTCTTCCCAGAAGCCTTAGCCAAGTTAAAAGTGTGTGGATTGGAGTTCTTGATTATTTTCTCCAGCTGAGGAAATGTCAAGTCTGGCTCTCAAGATGCTTCAACTGATTGCCTAGTGGGAGTTTTGGTGTGTTAAGATTTGTTACGAAGTAGCAAACGGGGATCCTTCTGGGGCCTGCTCAAACTGGGCTTGTATGACATTCCTGCTCTATAGGACATGTGCAAGAGAAAGCCAGTAGGCATAAGGCTCATCAGTGTAACAAAGACATCTAGGTTGCAATCTCTTGGTTCTCACAGCTGATCTTTAGTCATCATTCAGATAACTGTCCTGTGTCTCCTTTAGGAGAGATCTGCTTGCTAGTGAGAAGGTCAGTCCCTCTGTACATTAAGTCAAAAGACAGTTCTTCTAACAAGGCAGTATAAGGTCATGAAATGTGTATTTTTTTTCATTCTCCCAGTGGGTTGTATTTCAGTTGTGGCAGCCCTTAGGAACTGTGCATTGATCTATAGGAGATTAGGAGGTCTGAAGTGTTTGGGTGAGATCGTTAGAGACATCGCTGTGTTAAGAAGTCAAGTCTTGTCTATGGTGGTGAATGTACAAAACAGAAAAGGTGTGGTAGTCAACAGTCACTTTCAAAGGGACAGTAGCAGCAGGAAAGTTGGTTTCTTCCATGAATAATGAAGGCTTGGAGCTGTGTTACAACATTTAATCAAGTGCTGTTCAGGGAATAGCACACCTAGCGCTCTGCTTTTCTTTAAGAGTGGATGAAGCCAATTCTTAAACCAAATAATTTTTTTATCAAATACTAGGAGTCTAGAAAAGCTTACTTACGGACAGTAAGCGAATATTATAGCTAAGAGCTTTTTCACTGTAAGACCTAGTTAGAAACACTTTTCCCTACACTTGTTTGTACTGAATCTTAAAGGCTTGTGACTGAAAGCATCACTAGACAGTTGTGAATTTGAGGAACTTCAGGTAGCACCTGTAGTGAGAAAGCAGAAGCAGTTGTGTGATTACTTGAAAGATGTGGAGTTCTGTATAAGTTCTTATTGTTGTCTTGTAGATGCTCTTTAGTGATCATAATCGGGTGATATTTTTTTCTCAGCAAATCAACATGATTTCCTGATGCACTTCTGTAAAGAGGTATAAAATTTTATGTTATATGCATCTGTTGCTTGGTTAACTGTTGGCTTTAGGAGAGCTTACGAAATTATGGAGGGAACAGCTGATAGCTTTTCCTGACAAGTCAAACTTTGAGGTCTTTATGCTGTGCAGCTTTTAGGGTGCGTTTTTTGTGCTTGACAGGTGGTGTGTAAGTAACTGCTTGCACTTCTGATTGTTGTATTTGCAAAGTCATAGTCATTGTAAAATGATTTTGTAAAAATGAAAGTTGGCTTTAGAGACAGGAAATAAAAATGATATGTGAGAATTTCTGATAACAATCTCTGACCGTGTACCTCCCCAGCACAGAGAACCTTTAGATTGGTGGCAGCTTTGATATTTTTTGTGCTTTATAGCATTTGATGGGCTCCCCATGTCACACTGCTACTTCCGTCTCAGTTGTTTTGTCTATGACTTTCTCTAACCCTCCTTAAAACTTGTCATATGCTACCTCTGACAACAAGAAGTTCTGCAGCTTAAGTGGGCACTATATGAGATGTAAGTCTTATGATGTCTTTTTAAAATTACTCTTTTATTCTTAACGTATATTCTCGATGAGTTTTTTCCATCCCACCAGCAGTGGGAAGGACCTGTCCTGTGAGCACTGTCCCCTTTTTCCAGTGAGCCAGTCTTGTTTCTCATGATACTTCAGTATTTCTTGTTATACTTCCAGTAGTTTCTGTGTGTGGTGAGAGCGAGAGAATTGCAGAGCTGTCTTCGCTACAGGCTGCAGGTGAACTTGAACAGTGGCAGTTGCTGTTGTTTTTCCTTGTGTTTAGTTTGGCCTCTGAATGCAACTGATTCCTGAACTGGCATGACAGTACGTAATTGTTATGACAGCTGAGGAGACCTTGTTCCTCAATGTTAATACCTAGTTTGCCACATCAGTGTATATCCTGATTTAGATCAGCTCCCTCTGGATTTCATCACCTTGCATTTAGCAATGTTGTATTTCATACTGTTTTATCACTGTATTATCAGTATTGCGCGAGATTGTCCACCTTTCTGCGCTTTTCTTTTGTCTTCAGAGACCGAGTTCTGTCGTGTACTCATCTTTGGCTACTTCCTCATTTTCTTTCTTGATTGCAAGCAAGTGTAGTGACCCTCTCTGATATGACAATCATATGGAAATCCCACAAATGCTCTCTCTCCTTGATGTCCAACCCTTTACAACCAGCTCTTAACCTGAGAGAAGAAACTGCTTCAGGGACTACTTGATTTCTTCAGAGCTTTATGGAACCCCATTGAAAGCCTATGGGGATAATTTTGTTTCTCTCAAGTTTCCAGTCCACATGCTCAGTTCCCCTTCAGAAATTACTCGTGAGGAATGGCTTCTCTCTCCAGAGACAAGGGGAATTTTTCTCCTGCTTTGTTCTGTCTTCCTGCTGACTCTCTACCTTTTAACTAGTGTGGCCATGGGGCTTGATTGCAGACTAAGCCTTGGAAAGCTGTAGGCTGTGTATCACTTGTTCACACCTGGAGAAAATAAAGCATTTCCACTTAGGAATGGGTGCTACTCTGGATGCTTAATGTCTGACTGAAAGCACTGAATCATTTGCAATACTCCAGGTCCAAGTATACTGCTGATCCTGTAAACCCGGTAGGAGAAGATGCAGAGAAATTAAGACTATTTTCCTCTGAAATATTGAGTGCTCTTCTAGATGATACTTTTTCTCTAATGAAATAAAGTCTACGAAGTTCCTTTCTAAAGTTTTTTTACCTATCAAATTCTGTTCTACTGTTCTGTTCTGTTTGCTACTGCAGACGCATATTAAAGAGCACCTGTGTAAACTCATTAGCAGAGAAGTGCTAAGGTTTAGCTGTGCACCTCTCCTGGTCTCAGTACGCTTTTGCCATGTTCTAGGGATCATAGACTTTTTGAAAATAAAGTTGCTGATAAGTTTAAAAATAAACTTGTAGGGGAAAAACCTAGTCAAATACCTAAGCTATATGGGATTTAAAATAAACTGGAGGTAATTAGAAATTAGTTTTGCTGCTCAGAGTTTATAGTAGGATCTTTTTCTTCTATTCTACCAAGTAAAGCTAGTGTTGAAAGGAGCAGGTTATCAGAAAAGGATTATCAATCAGCAGATATTGTAAAACAAGATTTAAGCAGTTCTCAGACTCTGCATATATGCCCCTGATGCATTAATATACAATCATATTCTAAGAAAAGCAAGAAATTCCAGTTTTGGAGCACTGCTTAGTATATTCAAGATTTCTGTAATACATAATGACTGGGAACCATACTTCATGCATCCGCCTACAGGTTTTTGGATGTTATGGTCTTTCCCAAACTGCAGGTTTTCCTTGGAAAATTCCAATTTCAGGTGAACAGGCTTGATGACCCTAAGCAGAAAGACTCTAGCCTTGTTTTCCTGTGCTGAAGCGGAAGCGCTTTGAATCGTGGCATCCTTCACCTTCCCTCCTTCTGGTGCCCAGGAGGGACTGTGACACAAGGTTAAGGGCTCCCTGCTTGCCTTGAAACTCTATTGGTAAATTCTTTTTTAAGTTGTTGTAACTGCTGCTGACTGTATTAAGTCTCTTAGTCAACGCATGTGAGCTGTAGACCACAGCCTATTCAAAAAAGGATGTATGTTAAGAGAAATTGCTGCTGACTTACATTTTTTAAAAAATTATTCTTTTTTAAAGAAGCTATTAATGCTGACTTGGCAAAATGTAACCAATGTTACTCAAGTGGGATACTCGATTCAGACTTGGAAATAGTTTAAATGCTGTTAAGGAGCTGACAGACTAAAGGATGAATTTTGTCAGATAGCACTATTGCTCTGCTGGCTTTCCTTGCACTGCTTCCCATGAAGAGGAATAACTGTTGCTGCACAGCATTTTCAGATCTAGACACAGTAAGTTATTATTGTGTTTGAATAGGCACTAGAGGATAAATATTAATGTTTTACCTTTCCAAGAGTAGTGGTGTTTAGGCTAATGTAGCATTCTTTTTATAAATCATCGTATTATTACTTATTCTCTTGTTCTCTTCATTATTGAAGCCAAGTTGGTTAGGTGATAGCCAGCTGCTCAGGGCCCTCTTCATAGGCCCAGGCAAATACAGAAATTTCTGCCCTGAGAGGAAAGCTGTGTCTCTTGCCAGCTTTCTGTGGTAGCAGTCTCAGTTCTGAGGGAGAGATCTCTGGAGCTCTTTACCTCATTTTGTCTCTGGCTGTTTTTTAAAGAATATAGGTTTTTATTACATATGTAAATGTTGAGATGGTTTTCCCTTGCTAATTATTTCCTTTTGAAGACTATAGAAACTTTAAAGTCCTGCAGATATTTAATCTGTGTCATTTAGACTATTCTGGTTGTCACTCCACTTAGTCCTGTGGAGGGTTCAGTGCCTCACAGCATCCAATAGGACACCTGAATTATCAGGAATAAAAGTTACAGCCTGGAGAATCAGAAGATGATTGAGGGCTTTGAGTGTCCATATAATTCCATGGCAAGATGAATGGAAGAATTATTCTCTTTTAGTTTTTCCTCTCAAGTTAGGGTTTTAAAGTAATACCTGGACTCAATTATTTGTATTACTTGAGTCCTAATACCAGGGTAGAACGTAAGTATTCACATGCATGCTTCACGGGTTCTGACCAGAGAAATAAAAAGAAGCAGCGGTTTCTTTCATTCATATATATATAGACATAGGTGTATGTCAATATGTAAACATGTGTGTATAATAAACATAAAATATATACATATTTATGTGTGTATGTGGCTCAGTCAATTTTACAAACACTGCAAGGTATGATCCATGATTCTGACAAATCTGCTGGTCTGGTAGCAGTAATACTGTGAAGTGTGCAGACATTCAAGCCACTGTTAATGTTCTTTGGCTGCTTCGTTTCAGAAGCTGTCTGATTTTGAAGCAGTGTTTCTAAGGAATTTGAAAGAAAGATACAATTATTGTAATATACAAAGGGAAAATACTAGCTGAGAGCATAAGAACCTTCCCTGTAGTGCCATATGTAGCTGTTGATTTATTAATCAGTATATCATACAGAATCCTTTGTGCCAGTTCCCTATTCTCTAGCATGAGCTTCCAGTGGGTTTCAAGATGGAGGGGTGGGCACGGAGCAGCACCTGAGCCTCAGCAATGAAGTTTTGTTCTTCTGAGCTCAGTGCTTTGCATTTATCATTTGAGATTAGCAGAAGTACTCAAGCTGGAATATCTGCTCATCCTATAGAGGAGCTGCATAAGGCATTTTCTGTACAGATTTCTCCATTGTGGCCAACTTCTGATGTTTTCCCTCTATTCCAACCCAGTTGAGTCCTTATATGTGTTCTTGTGTGGATTATGGAAAAATATGGAAAGCCTAATATTGTTAAGAAAATTATTAGTATGATTTTCATTTCAGCTGTTTAAAATTGGGTGCTTGAAAATCATGTAATATGTCTGTCCGTGTATGGTACTTAAAGGTCAAGTTAGCTTTTCATCTTCTCTTGGAAGTGTTGAACAGCTGCTGGAGCTGCAAAGACAGGCAAAAACACACCAATATTATGTAGTCTATAGCCATTTTCATGGAGATCACTTAATTTTTACATGCAAACGTAAGGAGCTTTGATCAGAATTATTTAAAGGTGCTGTCTCTTCAGATTCACTGAAGTATGGCTGGGTGTCTGCACATGAGCTTTTCTGATTTCAAGAACGCTACAGAATAGAGCTGTGAGGTTGTCACTGACATCAGCTGGATCATCCATAATTTGTTTCTGAAGTTATAAGTTGTGTTGTTAAGCTTCAGAGTGAATAATTCTGTTTTGTTTATGTCTTGCTAATATTGAAAAAGTATGACCTAGTGCTCTGATTTACGTTTCACTTCCTTTCCTACACTTCATTTTCTTTAAGTCAAATAGCCTGAAGCAGATTATGGAATTAAGAGTTATGTTCAAGAGTTCTCAGCTGGAGACAAGGGGTGGAAAACCCAACATTTCCTCCAAATTTTGCATAAGCAGAAAAATTCCTATCTGTGGTATTAAGATATTAATATGATATGCTTTTTTATTTTGCTGTCAGTTAGTATTGCTATGACAACTAATTAATGTGAAAGAATTAAGGAATTTAAATGACTTCTCTGAGATATTTAGAAGGTAGAGACAAACTGTGGCCTATAATCACCCAGTCTTCAATCTTGCACCTACCTTCTGAGAGTCATTTTGGCAGTTCTTATCTAACTGAATATGTGTGCGTCTTTGTAACGTGTGATGCTGCTAATAGATGTATGCATCTCTGATATGATCAGCTTTTATCAATTTCTTCTCCCTCTTCTCCCCAGCTTCAATTTTTTAATGTTGGATATCATCTTCAAAATTCCTTCTGAAGCACATGTTTTCAGATGCTGAGTTCTGTTAGCTTAAGAACAAAACATACCTCTGAACTTGAGTTTTTGGGGTACCTGAGTTTTCATAGAAATTCAAAGAGGGAAAACTGTGTGTGTGCTATAGTTAAGATTGCATTTCACTTAGCTATACTTTCAGTAGAAGGTTTGGTCTCTAACTGCTGCTTCAGAGGCAAATAACAGATAATATGTATGCTAATAAATATTTAGTAAGTACACAGTCTCTGCGCATCTGTCTGCAGGGGGTCCAGCTGAAAATCCTTTTTTTCCAATGAACCGATGAACAGGGTGTGGGTTTTGATACTACGTAGTGCAAGTATATTAGTTTCTGAATACATTTGGCCATGCAAAATAGGACTTCTAAAACAGTCTTGTTTGTGCTGTACCTTGAAAATGCAACAAAAAAAGTAACAGCTGAACTGCCCTTCATTGCAAGTTTTGTTGAAATCCCATGTGTTTCTTCTAAGCGTTTTGTGTTGGTGTTCTGTGCTTGAGAGAACAGCGAGAGTAACATAGCTGATGTACGGGCGTCCTTTCAAGTTAAAACAAGCTGTAATATTAAGCTTATGTTAACTAGGGCAGTTAGAGTTCATGTAAAAAAATTTTCTGCAAATCATCCAGAAGGTATGGCTGTAGGCAAAGTATTGCAAAATGTGGATTACACTCAAATACAGTCTTACCTCTTTAGGTGGGTTGTTTCCTATGTGCATATATCTGAATTTCTGGGCGGTTTTTCTTTAAAGACTTCTGAAGCTCATCAGAACCAAGCTTTTTTTATAACTGGATCTGGGAATACTGGCTTTTATTATTAAGCATGCATCCTGCTAGAAGCTAGCGCAAGATGTTTTTTTTTTACAAAATGGCATGTTCTTGCCTCTCCCCCTCAGAAGAGAAAGAAACAGACTGATAAACTATAACTAGAGCCTGGAGCAAATTCTGTCTTTCTTGCCTTTGGATGAAGGCATCTTAAGAAAAAGTGCGTAGATTGAATGGCATCAGAGAGCAGTAGAAAGTGACAGACGGTGAGAGGGCTACCTAGGAGAAGAACAAAAAGAGTCGAGCTGCTTCTGGAGCAGGAGAGAGCAGTGGGCTGAAGTGCTGGACAAAGAGGAGCGGTAGAACTAATGTGGCACCTTGAGCCTGATTTATGAAAGAAGAACTTAAACCAGTAACTTATTTTAAAAGAGGGTCTTTATTTCAGGTCATGTCTCTTAAAATAAGGTTATTAAAAACTCCCCTCAAAATCAACTTGAAAAGTGGCATAGCATTTATATCTTGACTATGATCTCTTAGTAGTTTGAACCAATCTTTTCTGTGGTAGGCAGCATATTCAACATACAGTTTTGTGTGGTGGTTTTCTAGTCAAGTTCAGTAGCTAAGTAACTGAAATCTAACTGCTGTAGCAACCCTTCTGACAGGCACAGTGAAGCTGTGCCGGTTTATTAGTTCAGTAGTTTGTCTACCTTAACTAGAAGTACCTGTTCTCTTAAGATGGACACACTTGGGGGTTAACACAAGATGAAAAGGAATATCTGCTATGCTAGTTCAGAACTACTGAAGGATTTGGTGATATAACCTACTGCTGAGTGCTGTTTGGGTAACTTAAGTTTTGCAGATATATTATCTTCTGTTACAAGCAAGTGTAAGTGCTTAATACTTTTTTTCACACTTCACTGATTTAAAAACAAAATTTGACTGGAATTTTTAAAGTGTTTTTATAGGTTTTTTTTCTTAGTCCAAAGTGCTACATCTTGGAAGAGCATCAGCTTAAGTAGGTCCTTCCATTGGGCTGATTTAAAACCAACACAAAGAGAAACATGCACAATAGAGATGTGCCCCCTCGCCAAACTATCTTTAGAAAGAAAACTGTTGAAGATGAATATTCCAGTAGCTAGCAATATAAAAATCTACCTTTAAAATAGGAAGTTAAAATCAGTTTAAATTGAGAGAAGGCTTAACTTGCACTTTGTCTTAAACTTGGTGGCTGTGTGTCACCAAGGCAATGGAAAGATGAGAAATCCATAGGTAACTAAGATGCTTCAGCTCCACAAATTCCTGGTTCTATAGGTCACGGCTTCAGGGCAAGTTGAAGCTTCAAGCCTCAAATTTGCTCATGATAGCACCAAAGTTGAGGGCTTTTAGTCTTTGTAGGTAAAAAGAGAGGGAAAACTGTTTAAAAACTGCTGCTGATACTGCAGCTTCTGTGCGCATGTGGCTCGGCAGTATTAACCGTAGAAACCTCTGCCTGTTGGGGTCCGCTAGGCAAATGCTGAGTGCCGTATGTTACATTAGTGACTGCCTTTGCAATTAAATACTGTCATATCGCAAACAAATCAATGCATGTACATACCTTAATGAAGCTGTTAATCTCCAAGCCATCTGTCTTTCACAACACGTCACTTTTTTTGCAGTGGTGCTCTTCTGATTTATCTTCAGTACTAGAATGTGGCTCTTTTGTAATGAAATCAATATGCCCAGACTTCATGTGTGGAGGAAATTAGTATGGCAGGCCTTGCCTGTTTGTTTCTGTCCCTAGAAAGTATAGGAGTTTTACATCCCAATTGATGCCTTATTGACTTAAAAAGAGGATAAAACCTGTATATTTGTGTGCGTATTTATATATATAAAAATATATGTAGTTTAGGTAAGCACTCAGTAGCAATTTGCATTAGGGAAAAATGAAATTGGCAGAATGAGGCTGCCCTGTTGCTGCATGAAGAAAATAAAGATTATCCATTCCCTATTTAACCTGTTTTATAACTAGCTGTGGTTGCTGTACAATCAGTTAAGTTGTTTGATTTAGGTCCTTTCTCATACCTACTGGTAGTAGGTGCTT
Source organism: Eudromia elegans (assembly GCA_003342815.1). Lineage (NCBI taxonomy): Eukaryota > Metazoa > Chordata > Aves > Tinamiformes > Tinamidae > Eudromia > Eudromia elegans. The sequence continues at coordinate 536,985 of PTEX01000289.1, forward strand.
AGAAGAAAAAGTTCAAGAAACTGAATAGTACCCTCTCTTCGCAGAGTTTTTTTTTACTTGTTGCTTGAGCAGCTCCTCCTTTTCACAGGAACTAGAACGCTATTGTTGTCACGTTCATTTCAAAATCAGATACTACTCTGTGATAGAGGCTTTTAAAATACTTGAGTCTGTTATTGTGCAATTCACCTCTGCTTTACTACCCAAATGCTTTCGACTTGTCGTGTTAAAATATAGTAGAGTTATAGGCATAAAGAGAAATCAGATGAGGACATTAAAAAGGAAGCCGCGTTAGCATTTCGGTTCTGATAGAAATGTGGGAAATGCATTTAGGCAATTATACAGTGATGTTATGCTTCTATTGAATCAATCAAACTAGGTTTTGGGATGGCATTTTCTTGTGGAATAATTGCGTCCAGTGTTTTATTTGCTCATGGATAAACCTGCCAGAATCTTACTTGGGTGGTTTTCTCTCTAGATAAAATTTTACATCTTGATACTGGTCATAACTTGTGAGGAAGTAGTTTAAACAATCTTTTAATTAGTGCTCATGCATTATTGGTAGTATGTAGCCTTTTGTGCTTGAAGGCTTTCAGGCTCTGATTAAAAATAAGCCTTGTGTTCAATTCTTGATTATGCTTAAAGAAAAACACTTATGTTTATGCCGCACATATGCCGCATAACTGTCTTTAAAATAGTTTGTTCGTGGTCGGTTTGTGAAGAATGTTCAATTTGCCTTTCATTTAGTAATTGACACCTGACTCTTGTATTTTGGTTATTAGGGTGCCATGAGGCCGCGGCATTGGGAGCTGTTGGTGATGCCTTTGGCTGAGCTCTGCAGTGCAGCTCAAAGTGTTGCCAGAGCCACTGCTTCTCTGCTCGCTTGTTCTGCCTGTGCCGTGGGCTTCTGCATGGCCATGGGATGAGCAATGTGGTCATGGAGGGAATTGATTTTGGTTAATCAACTTAGGTGGTGTTGGCTTTTATTTGTTGTGTGTTTTTGTTTTTTTGTTTTTTTTTTGTTTAGGAGGGGAGGTATTAGTTGAAGTGACAGTACAAATGCTTAGGCTGGCAGTATTCAAAGTGTTGGTTTGAGGATGGGAAGGAACAATTACAGTCTGAAGTTACACACAACAGGAAACCATTTAAGACCTTTTAGGGAGGCTTAAAGTAGAGGAGTCTCTAAGACTTGATTTTTGACTTTTGGATAAATTGGACACGATGTTGGTCAGTATAACATTGAGTTTAGAAATATTTAACTGACTCTGATTCCTGGTAATACTACTTAAACATATGAGACTCAGTTCATCTCTTTTCTTATGCTGATTGTATCGTGGTCAAAGTGTTGCTTCAGACCACAGAATGAATAAATAAACCTTATTAATCCAGAGAGGAGACACAATACCAAGCAGCATGTGCTATTACTGTGCAAGACTTATGCAGCTTGCTTTACATATTCAGTGTTGTCAGAAAAAAAAAATAGGAAATGAACCTTCCCTCTCAGATGAAAATTAACTTGGGGGCATTGGGGAGTTTGCTGCTTTGCCACCAAAATGTACTTATTCTGTGTCAGCAGTAGTCTAATAAAACTTAAAGTACAGCCAGTCTTTAGCACCTCTGCTCGTAGTTTCCTGAAGAAGTGAGGTTAACCAGGTGCTTAAAATGTTGCTGTAGACTGAGGAGAAGGAAAAGGTGAAGGGAGAAAGGGATGTCTCCTTTCTAGCATTTTAAAAAGCTATGGACAAGTGATGTATAGCATATGTGCGAGGGGCTGTGAGTTTCCTGATATTTTTCAGTATTATATGGATGACCTAATTAAGAATAGATGTGTTAATAACTAGGAGCTTTGTCTGTGATAGGAAACATATGTATTTGGTCTTTTTTTAAAACAAACTTTCTGTGAGAGCCTGGAAAACTTGCTAAATCTTCATCAGTTCTTCATTGTGTTGTATTTTTTGTTGTTTTTATTTTTTTAGGACCCTCCCTCCTTCTAAGACCTTTCCATGCAACCTGCCTATGAAGAAGATTTGCATGTCAACCTTGACTTGATTACTGTGATACGAAGTGGCAGCTTGTATTGCATTCGGAGTCAAAAGAAAGAGACCACTTTCCTATCCCCGGAGTTACCAGGGGAAGGAATCCCAGAGCACCTGAGAGAGAGGCTAGTGTTGCCTGGCCCTGCATGGATGGGGCTGCTTTCCTGAGAATTCCTGTTGCTCTGCTTAATCAAGAGTGAGCCACAGGATATTCCCTTGTAGCGCCTTTTTCCGTTCTGTCTATCTTTCTACCCCCGGGTTTTGAATGACAGAGCCTTTGGAAAGGGCAGTTAATACTTCAGCACAACAAGAAGGAGAATTTCTAGGGGACTTGCTTTTCTGTGATGTGACACAGGCAGGATCCACAGCTCGTTTTTGAGACTTCTCAGGTGCTAATGACTTTCAAAAGATACAAGGCAATGAAAAAAAAGTATGAGTTTCTGTTTGCATAAGTTTAGCAAACCGTTGCTGAAAGTTCAGTGGATAGACTCTGACCTGTTTCACTTCAAGTGTCAGGTATGTTTGAACTTCAAGTGAAACATTAGCTAACACATACCTTTTTTTTTTCCTTCTCCTCCTTACAAGAGGCTATGAGCCTCCAAATGTTTTCTGGGATGCAAATCTTTCATTCAGTTTTTTTTGACTTTGACTTCAGTGTGTTGATTGCACTGAAGGCAGAGTTAATTTTATTGTGCAGCAAAGAAGAATGTGCCTGTGTCCTGTGGGACCTCTTGACAGAGAACTTGAAATTTGAGGTACTGCTTTTTTCTTAAACTGAAGTGAACGATCAGCAAGCGGAGATGTTTGGTATGATTAAGACGCTAACTGCTTTTTATCTGTCTTTAAGACATCTTTTAGACTTATTTGTGGAACATAAACTGCTATAAACTAGGCTTGGTCACATCAAGTAAATAGGGGGGATAAAACTGTGTTCTAAAACTAAAATCACTACCCTGTATTAGAAGGAAAATTATTCAGATAAGTACTCTCAAATAGTAGGATATTTTTTTCCAACTTCAAAATGCTGAGGATTTCATTGAATGAAACAGTTGTATGGTGAAGCTGACTAGACACAGCTGTCAAATTCCCTAAGTAAACACTTTTAGAAGTTAGTGAAAAAATACCATTTTTCAGTTTGAGTACCTCTTTGGAGAAAGAGCGCTATATATAGTCATGTGTCTTTTCCCTTCTATCAGACAGTGTCTATTCAGCTTGTCACCTATTGCAAAAGGGCTACATGTAAGAGACACTGCTGGACACTGTCCACCTCTGCTTGTGTGTGTAAAGTTTTGGCCCAGGCTTGTGTAAACAGGATGGGGAACTGCTGGAACCCTGTTTCCTTGCAGTTGTGCATGTGGAAATTGCATGGCCAGCTCCTTGCTGTCTGTGTTTTGTATGTACACAGCCTTCCTGCTTTGTTCCCAAGATGCAGTTAATTCCTTTTCTTTGAAGGTGACTCTGAAGACGAAATACTTGGGATGGAATATAGTCTTAGCTTTTTGCTCCCACTACCTTAGTTCTCCTGTGATGACAGTTTAAGTGAACTGTTTGTGAGAACAGTTTGAAATAGCCTTAGAGCTGACTGGTTGTGCTTCTTAGTGCTACGTGAACAGTGCTTTCGTGTTGCCTGCTATTTATTTTTTCATTTTGAAGAAATGAGCACTGGTTTGGTGTGACTGTGATGCACAGTGCCTGGGATATAAGCCCCGCTGAAATGGAGGTGTGCTTCAGTGGAGAATCCTTGAATGGGATGCTTGAATGGTCTTTTCCCACGTAAATAAATATTGCTTTACACTTCGTTTCAAAAAACATGGCACACAGCTGCTCTTTACTCCTTGTTGGAAAATAACAGACCATTTGCTGACTGAAGCAAGCTATTGGTGTTATTGCTAGCAGCTGCTGAACTCTTAGTGTTAACTTAAACAGCTCATAAATGTTAATCATGTTGCAATTTTGTTAGAGAGCCTGTCTGCTCTGTCCCAGAGGCACTCACTAATATACCACTTTTTTTCTCCCTCGTGAGCAGATGACATTTATCGGCAGAGATTCCAAGTCATAGCTTCATAATTCAGTAGTTTTGCTGTAACGTAATGACTGAAGGTTTTTTTCCCTAGCTCCGGTTTAGCTAGTGCTGGTGTTGCAACTTTATGCCCATGTTTTGGTAGGCACAGAGGTGCTAAATGCACTGTGAAAGGAGTGTGTGCTTGACCACAACTTGCTCTTTGCTTACTGACCTGGTGTCTAGAGATGTGTGATAAAGTGAAATCTAAACTGAGGAAAACCTGCATGGTTCACTGCATGCTTCAGTTGAAAATCATTTTTGTATGGGAATGGTTTTGCTGTTACAGAAATGTGAGAAGTTCATGTTTTGCGATTCTTACATGCAAATTAAGTTTATTAAAATAATGATTGCTCTAGAGGTGTGTACAGTTTGCATAAAAAGCAATTAAATAGTGTACTCTGGCCCTTTCTTAATCTCCTTCACCCCTCTGCCAGTGATAATGTGTTCTTAAATACAGGACAGAGCTGCTGAGCAAACTAATCCTCTTTTCCTTCTTTCACCTCTGATTCTGCTGGTGTTTTTTCAGTAAAACACTGATAGTGCCTCGTAACCTGATTGGGAGGCCTGTTTTAAATAACTGTGGTACACCAGGAATAAAAGTAATGACTTTGCTAACTTTTTGATACGGATCATTGCAAAGATCAGACAGCAGGCAATGTTGTTACTGCTGCATAGGGACAGAGTGGTTGCTGCATCTTGAACACATTCTTTCACCTTGAGGTTCACATGAGCGTTTAACAGGACTTGGAAATGTTCCTTTTCAGCAGGACTGTATGTTTGCTAGGATTGTACTCCATACCTGTGTGCTCTCCTCCCTACAAAGCTTAAGTAGGAAGTCCTAATATATGAAGAGACTGTGTTTGAATTGTTGCTGGAATCGGCTTATATTAATGTGGCCAGGCCACCTGTCCCATACAAAGCTACATCCTTGTTCCTGCTGTGTCCCCACTACCATGCAGAACTCTTTGGGGTGCATGGGAATGGATCTGCCCCTTCTCTTCAGAGGACTTGTCCTCTGACTAGTTGCAGAATTTCTGTCCCCAGAGGAAGGTGTAGGACAGGGACAGCCATTGAGCCGGAGGCTGAATGGATCCTTTCTGTAGAGTGTCAAGTCCCGACTTCATCTGGAACTGTGTGGGCTTTAGCAGATATGCAGGCAAGCATCATTTAGAGTGTTTGCGACCATAAACACTTCTGTGGTAATGCTAGTGTTGAACAGAAGATAGGGAAGACCACGGAGTTGGACTGTGATACACATTGATCTGAGTAATGATTGGTCTCAAAACACTCAACCCCTTTGCTTCCAAGGGCAGGAGTGGACGTGAAGGTTGTCTGTAGACTTGCTCCTAAAAGCCTGGGAAGTGGTTGGAGAATACAGTTTCCAGCAGCTTTCAGGTAGAAGTGTACCCAAAAACTCCCTGGGAAAGTAGAGGAGGTTCCAGATTATGTGTGGTTAAATTGTAGTTTTATCTGCCTAACAATGTGATTTTTATTTTATTTTTTTGGAGGGACTGGAGATTAGTGTGTGACTTCAGGAAACTTTCTACTCTTTCTGCTTAATGTGAAATTTCATGCTATCTTTGTAGCTTTCTGACTAAGGCTACTTCTGAAATGCAAAACTATAAGAGAAGTTTGAATCTTTTTCAATGTTTGGAGCAGGAGGGGGCTATGTATGCAGATGTTACAGGCACACCAGTTAGTAATTTCTTTTCATTTGATATCTAGTTTTTCATTTTGGGTCTGAGAGCCATGTAAATCCTACTGTTTTTATTCTTTTCCTCAGACATGCATGCAGCAGACATGTTTCCTGCAGCAGGTTAGGACAGCTTCTTGAGATTAGTTCTAGATATTTGAATTTATATCTATAATTTACTGGGAGGAAAAAAATATGGATTGAATGTCTTGGGACTGTGTGCATTTTGCTTTAGTGTGAATTTTTTTTTAACTGGCAAAATGAGAGTATGCTAGAATGATTGAATTTAAGAAAATGGTTACCCGAACTTTGTTTCCTTTCAAAATGATGATTGAGAAGTTGCTTATTGTGGCTGCATTCTAGGTTGAAGTTTTTTCAAGTGCATGCATATATTGGGCTTTGTAGATTTGATGGTGATGAAAAGCCTAAATGAGTCAAGGAAAGTTGTCTGATATGTGTAGAAAATTGTATGCCTGTGCCAAGACAAATCTTGGCAAACACTATTTAAAACGTAGTCTTATGACTAATCTCAGAGATCAGTCTCTGGACCTGAAAAACAGGAGAAACAAAGAAATGAATTCTTCTATGTAAGAAGCTTTCATTGTTCTTCTGTTTTTGATAATTCTGTACCCCTACTGAAATGTCCCAGTGGATGACCTAAAAGTTGCTCCAAACCTTTGAGCTGAAGAATTAATTGCTCCCAAGCGTGAAGTCCTGGGTTCAAGATTCAGTTTTGAATTAGTAGAAGACTGCATGCGCTCACTAAGTGGAGCTGACAAGACATAACATCAATGTATGATGCTCACTGTTAAACATTTATATGCAACTGTACATCTCAAAGCATAAAGAGGCTAGTAAACCATCAAAGTAGTACTTGCCCAGTTGTCTCAGGAGGGAAGTACGTTATGAATAATCTACTTGTGGGACTTGTAAGAGTGAGAGTAAGGCTTGCTGATGAGTGACTTACAAGTTAGTAGATAATTTGTATGGGGAGAAAGAAGCCAGTGGAGGATTGAAAACTGTTAAAAGATGCAGAGGAAAAGCTGTATGATATAGTCAAAGTGAACTTTTTTTTTTCTTGCAGACCTTCAAGTGCTGACCTTTGTGCTCCATTAAGTTATTATAAACTTTTGCTGCTTTGCGAACATATAAAGATGTCTCGCAGCCCTGATGCTAAGGAAGACCCTGTGGAATGTCCCCTTTGCATGGAGCCTCTGGAGATTGATGACATCAACTTCTTCCCTTGCACCTGTGGCTACCAAATATGTCGTTTCTGTTGGCACCGTATCCGCACTGATGAGAATGGACTTTGTCCTGCTTGCAGAAAGGTAAATATCCTGGATCAGCGGCTTGTCTTGCACGTATGCAAAGGCTCTTGCATTGTGTTTGTACAACAGACAACCTTTTCCTTCGGGAAACGTTCTTGTAGTAATGGCCTAGGTTGAGGATGAGGTGTTAGATCTTTCAGATTCTGTCTGCACATGTGTCAAAGCTGTTGTGCAACTCCTAGTCTTGTTTTGTTAATTCAGAACTGGATTAATAGGGGAAGCTGTGGATCAGAACCAAGGCTTGCAGATGCTGGGAGAACTGTCAATAAGTCCTGGGAGTTGGGGTGTTAATGCACTGCCAGAGCATTTTCAGGAAGGACAGTGACAATTCCAGCATCAGGGCTTTGCTGAGGGCCAAGGTTCAGCTAAAGTAGCAGAGCTGCCAGAGACCAGCTCAGAAAGCATCTGCTTGTTCTGTTTATGGCACCAGAGCTTTATCCATAATTTCTGGACTCTAAACATGTAAATCCTTTGGAAAAATATATCCAATGGTGTTTAACTTGAAAACTTCTCAAATCTAGGCTAAGTCTACTCATCTAGTGTTCTCTTCTTGTTGCCAAATGCTTAAAGGTAGTACTTCATGTCACAATTAACTTCTCCCTGTCTCAATTGATGTCTACCTGATACTTTTTTTTGACCACAGTCATAAACTTCAGCTTCCTTAAGTTGTCTGCTTTTTCCTTTGAATCCTTTTCTCCTCCATTTAGTGTTTTGCTTAACCCTATTACTTATCTTCAGTGTTTGATAAACTTCTTTCTCAGTATCTCCTTTCCTTTGACTCTGGTGTAACTTTCTCTCCCAATATCATTGGTCCTTGCCATTCTCTTTTTGTAATCTCAACTACTTTTGTCCCTTCTTCCTTCTGCTACTCAACTGTGATCCTGTCTCAGTTTATGCCTTTGGCTCCATGTCTTGTATTACATTGATTCCAACTCCTTTTTTTGAGACTCTTGAGTAGTCTTATTTGGTCTGATTATCAGCACTCACTGCCTCAGTTTTCTAGAAGCACTTCCAGTCTTATTTCTTCCTGTTCTCTTGGGCTTTGGCTACACTAGAGCTATCACTGCTAACGTGTGTTGGATGTGTTTGCAAACGTGAACACCGTTCCACAGCAACATATACTTCGGTAACAAACTACACAGATTTGCTTCAGGATTTGGGCTTTATTCTTCTATAAAGAAGATCCATCTGTCATCAGCCGAGTGAGTTACTACATGTGATATCTGCTACAGAGGACAAATGTTATGTAGTAATGTTCATAGACTGAGCATGCTTCTATCCTGCTGGTACAAATACAAGGTTTCTGGAATTTCCTAGTCTGTTGCTGCTTATACACGGATTTACTGCACAACTTTTTACCGCCGATTATATGGTTCTTCTATGCCTCTTCCTTGTTGGAAGTTATTGGAATACATCTGCAAAATCACAGCACCAGTATACTGTTTACTACCTCTAGGCATCTGTGGATCCTTTTATATATTGACACTACCACTATTGAACCCTGTAATGTGGAATAATCTGGTGTACACTTTGATGTGCAAGTCTTTTGCTACATGGGATACAGTTTGCTCAGGCAAAGCACTTTTGGGAGAAAAGGCAGAAGGAATGAATGAGAATGAAGTGCCAACCATGCTGGGAGACCCTTTTCATGACTGGTCAGGATCATGCTTTTGATACTTTCTTCATTCATGGACTACAAGATGGTCTTAAATAGAGCTGGAGTTGTCTCGATGAATTGTAAAAGGTCTGCAAAGAGGACAGTGAGGACAACATTATTTCTCGGCATAAATATGGATGTTGTGGACTAGAAATCCTGTTGAGATCCTTGCAGTAAATAATTTCTTCATGCTGCCATCAACTGTGCACTTTGGAATCTGAAGATACCACCTTTTGAAGGATGCTGGACCTTCTGAACAAGGTATGTGTGTCTGTGGGGTGTGTTTTCATTTTTCCTATCTGTGTGTCTAAGTGATTTTTTTCTAATTCATAAGACAATTGTGTGTTGAGAGTGATCACTTAAAATACTGAAATGCGGAGAATGGCCAAACAGTAAAATTTTTGCAGCAAACTGTAGTGGTTCCTGTGCCATCAACATATATATCCTATTTTTTATGTGCCATTGCAGGCACATTTTAATATGCCAATGCAGGATGCTGTAATTAACTCTGCTGCAAAATACATATATGTGTAGTTCACTTAATTTCTGCATATTTTGCACAAACTGCTGACTGGGCTAAGGACACGTACGGCAATGCAGGTTCTCCAATGTTTTCGCCACTAGTCTTGTGGAGAGGTACAATCGAGAGATTTCATATCAAGGGTTCTGGATTCAAAGGGTTAGAGTGGAGAGCTCAGAAAAGAATATGCTAAAAGAGATTGATTGGGAACTTTTAAGAGTGGATTTTTGCCATAGGTTGGTAGGTCTTACTGTGTGTTTGGAGGAGAAAAAAAAATATATCTTATCTACACCTTTCTCAACTGTATGTAATTGAAAAGAGGTTATCTTACAGTTCTTTCTAGCTAGGAGGAAATACATCTACATACTTGAGCTGTTATAGCTTAACATAGACATGTGCAGAATATGTTCACATTATATCAGTCAACTGAGTTTACAAGCACTAGGAATGTAATGCATGTTATGGTTACATGCATGTATACATGCAGAAGATATACCTAATTGGAAGAAGCTGAACAAATCTTCCTGTTTTTCCAGTCGATTTTTTTTTTTTTAACTGCAGGTGAACTAGTAAGTCACTAACTAGTCAAACCACAATGAAAACATGCTGTTTTCCAAAGAGAATTTTGTAACCAAAGGCTTCCCTACTATGAGTAGATTCACTGGTTCCAGTTGTAAAGCTATATACGTGCAATGACACTTTCCCCCTCTTTAAAATCCAGCTGCCAAGGTACTGTGTATTGTATTGGTGTGTATCACCTATGTTGCTTTGATGTGGCATAGATATCAAATCTTAATGCCAGTTGCTGCCATGTCTAAATATTCCAAATAGAATAGTTCTGATAGTAAGGGGATAGCGGAAAGGGAAGATTAGTCAGTCTCCTTTCCATTTCTTTATTGCTTTTCTTTGCTCTTTCACCAAAATATGTAATTATTTTCACTGTTTGCTATTCTATTCATGTGGTATGGCTTTTGTCTTATTCTCGAATTCCTTGATATAAGGATGGAATTGTCTGTTGAAGATGTCTAAAAATAGTAAATCTGTTAGTTTTTTGGTAAGAAATGTGTCCCTCTCTTGGGCACGTTTCTGCTGCCTTCATGTGAAGGTAATACCTGTTCTAAGTGTACAATCCTCAAATGTCAGCAGTAAGATTAAAAGCTCCGGAGGAAATTGCTGAGTGGTTTATTTGGTACAACAACTGATATTCAGAAATATACAGAAAAGCACTACCTTTGATTATTGATATAGCAAATGTGGTGTGCACTATACATAAAATTTAATAACTTTTTGTGTGTTTCTTCTCATTTCAGAACCTACTTGGTAGCAAAGAAACAACTGGGAAGTGTTGGTACATCCATTATGTGGAAGGAATGTGACCCCATCTGGGAATCCAGATAAAAATCAGCTCTGCTTTCAACAATTGGGAAAATGTGGGAGGGAAAGTCTGGAGAGGGAAAAAAAAAACCCCAAAACAAAACATATCATACAAAAAATGTAGTCAGGAAGACTAAGAAATCAAGGGCTACCTCTAATTAAAGAAACAAGACTGCGGAAGAGATTCAGATTTTTTTTTTGATGAAGCACTTATAGGATCACCAGCAACTTGCAGTTAGTGTGAACTTAAGTCTGGTCATCTTGCGTGTTGGCATTTCTTGTTCAGGTGCTTTTCATGGGTTTTATTGAAGAGGATTTTTGACTCAAGTGGTGTGTCTGCTGAATTTAGTCAGTGAATCAGATGTTGACATCTCTACCTTCTACACCTGAAAATATCTAAGTCAATATTTAACCTGTCAACTGCTTTTGCATTTCAAATTCTCTGCTAGCTAAAGAATCTGTGGTAGTAACTTTAATCAATATTTTGTTTTGCCTGTTAACCATCAGGAACATCTAGTCCCTTGGTTTATCGTATACAACTTAAGATTCGTGCTTGTTTTAGGAGTGCCTAAGCTTGTCATCTCTAGTGATGTGCCTTGATAGTCTGGCTGCTTTTCCTGTTTTAAGACTTGTGAGTTTGATAGCTGCCTTCTCACTGTTTCATAGTGTTGTTGGGCAGAGCAGAAATGGTGGTTGATACTATGAGAGATACCACCAAGTCCTTTGCCGTTCCAGAACAGGGCATTCCAGAGCCCCATTCTCCCCCTGCTTTTGGTGAGTGCTCTACCTGTGGCTGAGCCACAGTCTGAGCCGATGAACTTCATCACTGGGAAGCAGTTGCTCTGGCTATGAGATCATTTAGTGTCATATCTGTAGAATGCCTTTAGATCTGCTTTGGAAAGGAGCAGGTTCTGGTGCCCTGCTTTTGCTGGCCTTTCTTCCTTTTTAAACACACAAGCTCTCTTGTCGCCACACACTATCAACTGGAGAATTATCTTAGAATTGTTCTTGTGATTTATGCCTGAGATGCAAACATAAGTAGGTTCTTCTGTAGCTTTACATGTTGAGATACTGAACTATTCATATTCCTTAGAAGCACTGGTCATAAGTAAAATTTTTTCATGAAACATTTTATCCATAATATACCTCTGCAGTATCCAATGAAAGCTTATTCATTTGGGCAGCAGGATGACCAAATACTGTTATGTAGGGTGGCAGATTGATTGCTGCTGCTCAGTTATTGAGTCTTTATTCAGGTGTCTCTTATTCCCCTAATGCTGAAGCTACTGCTGCTGTTACTCTTGTTCCTCCCTCCCTATACTCTGCTATACAAACTACTAGTTCTGTTGTGGAGAACTAAATGATTTCCTTGAACTTCTGCGGAACTCAGTTAACCATGAATGTTTCCCCACCAATATTCAGGACATTCAGCAGCAAATTGCTGTGCAGAGGAGGAACATACTCTTTAACTTGCTTTTCACTTGGGAATATGCTCTGAATGTGGTTATATCTGGCAAGAAAGAAACTGGTGAGCTTTGAGACTACTGGGTCTCCAGAGGCCCTACCAAGCCACCAATTTATTCATTTCTTGTGCAGCAGCAGTGAACAGGATACTTGAGGGCCTTGACTTCTATAATATGTGGTTTGGAGGAGACATTATGTTTGTAAAAGGATGGCTTGTGGGAAAGATACCGCAACACTTTATGTAGAGCAAACCATTTTATTTTTGGAACTGCATCTACCTTGTTACAGGTACCTTTCTGTTCCCATTCTAACTGACCTGTGGTTGACCGTAATCACAGAATGAATTTTATTTTTGCTGGAACAGTCTCTTCCTTAGAACAGTATCCTGTATGCTACGTTTGACTTGTATAGACTTTGATAAACTCATTTATATAAATAAATGCCTTCTAGAATTATTTTGCTTCTCTAAAGTCCTTTTGGGGTGTATTTGTTGCAACAAAACTCAAAATAATGATTGTCTCTAACTTCAAGCAACCTTATTAACCTGGAGCGTTGCTGTTCTTCCAGTACATCAAGTGAAATCTGCATAAGTACTCAGTGTTACTTGTGAATAATGTAACTTTTTGATAAACGTTTATTTTTTAAGGGTAACTTGAATCCATCTTTTATTTTCATGTAAGGACTTAGAAGTATGTCTTTTGGCTAATGCCTAGATATCTTAGAAATTTGAATTCCCATTTAAACTGTGTACTGAAAAGGTAGACACCATCTGCTGGAGTCAACTGCAGCATGCTTCCAGAAGGTGTCTTACATGTGGCATAAAGATACTGGACTATAAACTGTTTAGTCTTTTAACTCTAAAACTTACCTTTCTTTGGGGACTTTCTCAGAACATTATCAGGATGAAGTGCTTGATGACTCTTCCAGTTGCACCATGCGTTGAGGAATCGATGCTTTTAACCTAGCCTTACCTTAATCTGCTACTGTAGATTTCCGCAGGTCAAGCCATTTAGTGTGATTAGTTTTGTGTGTTACTATTAACAGTGAACAAAGGGTGGGGGCGGAGGGGTGGAATTTGCTTCTAGATCTATACTCTATACTCTATGGTAGTTCAGCAGAAGAACTTAGTTCAGCATACTGGTGAGCTTTGCTTCTTTGCTTAACTTCCTTATCTTAATGCCCATATCTTATATTCTTCCAATTTTAGACTTGGAACTAAACATTGCCCTTGGAACTAAACTTTGTTTAGAAACAATTCTTTTTAAGATTTATATATATTCTTCTGTGCTTAGTATCACTTTATTTAAATAAAGCATGAAATTTTTCAATATGGAAAAAGTATAAAAGGTAAGGAATATAGGACTGCTTTGAGGAGTAATGTGTACTACAGTTTACAAGACTGAAACTATGCCTTTTATTCAATAGATTGATCTTCTAGAGGATTAGAACAGTCTTTAGAATGACTAGAACTCTGAGGATGTTGTTTTGGTTTTGCCACTTACTCTTGAGATTGAAAAAGCTTAAGTGTTGCCTCTCTTTTGGAAGAACTATCTGCAGATGATGATCTTGAAGTTAAAAAAACTTGGTTCCAGAAAGATAAAACAAATTACAAACTGATACACAAACATGGCAAGAATATAGATATGCTGTGCAATAACTGCATTGGAACCTCTCTCTTTACTGAGAGAAGTTAATGATATGAAGGCTGAGCCATGTGGTGGTCATGTCTTGACTTTAGGTCCCTGATTACGATTGTATTTTAATATATATATTTTTCCACTATTTCATGTTTTTTGGGTGTGTATGGGGTTATTTTTTCTAACTACACTTAAATTATTTAGATCTATATCAAACAATTTAATGTGAGTATGCAGAGCCTTGTCTGTTACCCTGCTTACCTTGGTTTGTTAATAAAATCTCAATAGGTTATGTTGACTCTCAAGTTGTCCTTGCTCTTAGTGTTACCAAAGTAAGCAGCAGAATGCAGCTCTTGCTAGCTTCACTATTATATTGACAAATAAGAGAATTCTTTGAAAATTACAGAAGATGCCTCCTCCCTCCCACTCAAGACCAAATATACTAATTTTATAATATGGCTGGCCCTAACAATCACAGCAGGAAAATATAGGAAGGGAACTTGTGTTAGAACATCAAGATTCATATTTAAGCATGCTGTTTCTTAACTGAGTGTTTTTAAATTATTTTCATTGTATTTAGCCATACCCAGAAGATCCAGCAGTGTACAAACCACTCTCCCAGGAAGAGCTGCAAAGGATAAAAAACGAAAAGAAACAGAAACAAAATGAGAGGAAACAGAAGATATCAGAGAACCGCAAACACTTGGCCAGTGTACGGGTTGTACAGAAGAACCTTGTCTTTGTGGTAGGGCTATCTCAGCGCCTAGCAGATCCAGAGGTGAGCACTTCATGCTTGCAGATCTTACTCTTGACTTTGACAGGCAACCATGGGAAAATCCTTGTGACCCTACTTGCATCTATCAAATGGGAGCCTTCCAAAACCTTCCTGATGCTGGGGTCTGGTGTGTCTTCCTCCTCTAAAATAGCTTTGGCAGATAGTGTTTTATTTTTGAGAGTATAACTGCTCTGTCTTTAAATAAATAGTTCTTAGCGTTTGTTAAAAGTGGCTTGTTTATACCCTAAAATGAATTAAATTTTTTAGACGTTTCCTTCTGCTGGCACTACACAACTGTGTCACAGCTGTTCTGAATTGGGAGCTAGGTCAGGTTATGAAGAACAGATACGAAAGTGTAGCACAAACCTGTAAGGACAAAAGGAAAAAGCCAGGACTTTCACAGGAAAAGTGACGTGTAACTAGGAATGAGCATAGCAGTAATGTAACTTGACAGGGAAAAAAAAAAATAGTTCAGGGGACAGCCAAGAGAGGATTGGCTGAGTGACCTGCCCCATCAAAGTTTTTAGTCTGAGAAAATTGCTTAAGGTATTCTCTCTACTTCCACCATCAAAAAGTCAACTGCAGATAACTAATGAATTTAATGGTAGTAAGAGTACCTTCAGCAAGAACATGGAAGGAGTGATTTACTAGATAAGTCAGGTTAAGTTAATCATGTTAGTCTAAAATTGTCTGGAAAAAATCTCAAAAACACATGTCTCTTTCTGTACATTGAGTATGGGTGGCATTTTGGTGGACTGGAAAAGAGCAAATGTAATAGCTGCTTTTTGTATAGGGAAGGGAGAAAGCAAGAGTATGTGGAGGGAATAGAAAAACCAATGTTAAGCTGATAAGACAAATCATAACACTTCAATTTCTGTAAGAATTTAGCAACAAGTTAATTGACTCTGTGAGCAGCTGTCAGCATTGGCTTGATGCTATTTATTACTGAAGATTGTCAGACTTCTCTGGGTGGGTCCCTTAAGATGAGCACAGTATCTTTCAGAAAGGCACAGAGTTCAGAAAACTCTATGAAGACTGAAAACATGCCCTGTAGTCTTACAAAACTTTCCAAGTATGGTGGTGTTAGATCATGAGGATATAGGTGCTTCCTAAGGAAGGAGGAAAGATGATTAGGTAAAAGATTCCATTGTATTATCCAGTCGTAATGTGAAGTTGGAGAAGGGGAAGCAAGCTCGAGGGTTTTTTTTCCTCTCTGGTTGTTCAGGACTAGAAATACCCATTGCATATCTAGTTTCAGTCTTAATAGTTGGTCCTTCTGCTCCCCCTTTCAGCAAGCAATAAAGAAATAACAGCTTTTAGTACCATGTATAAGGCACCTTGTCAAGCTCACTGTCATACATGTAGGCATTATTCAGCAAAGGTACTTAATATGCCACAGATGTTTCTGCTTTGCATGGGATCCCTAAATGGTATTACCACTAACTGATGCAATGACATGGTTTTTTGGGGGGTTTGCTGTGTTTTTCTTCCCTTGGGAGATTTGATATCCATTCATTCACTGCAGTTCAGCATTGATTCTAAAATCTCTTCTCTTGACCCTTGAAAGTCTTGCGCCTTGTCTTCCTGTACTTAATCTCTAGACTTCTAAATATTTAAAGATGACTCAAGGTAGCTGTTACACTCTTTACTGCCAAGGATGGGAACACTGAGGCAGAATTGAGTATTTTAATGACTAATATATGTGAATGCAAGCTTTAAATTTTCTTAAAATTGAGATGGATGTCGTTTTTGTTAGCTATTTTGTAATTTGGCAGAGGGGGAACGTATACAGGAATATTTCATGTTGAGTGGATTCTGCTTTTCTCTAGTAGGATTTAGATAATCTGGATACCAAAAGAAACTTAAATACAATGTATACTGTGAAATATTCCTCATTCAAGTTCTTTATTGCAGTGGCAACGTACATTCATATTTTAAGTAACAATCTCTTTGGGGAACAAATGTACATGCTCTCCTCTTTGAAAAGATTGTTTTTGTTAGAGATCCTGATTGCATCATTACACAGAACAATGATAAATTTTATTGCAGTTAATCTCCTCATATGTTGTTTCACTTCGTTTCTCCTGCAGGTCTTGAAACGACCGGAATATTTTGGGAAGTTTGGTAAAATACACAAAGTTGTCATTAATAACAGCACATCATATGCAGGTTCACAGGTAGGTCTGTAAAGGCTCTTGTGATTTTTTTCATTTTAGGAAAAGTATGATTTGGAGTAGATCTGGGCTCCCTATTTCTGAGTAAGCAGTAGGTTAAAGGAGTAAAAAGAAAACATACAATATTGTAGAAATCAGATTCCAGTCCGTAACTGAGCCGTTGCCTATCGGACTCTTAAAGTTTGAATGCAAGATACAGAAAGCGAATAGAAAAGTTAGAGAACCTTCAAACAAGCAGCACTATGGCATTTACTTGCTGTTTTCCATTTTAATGTACAACTATGCATCTAAATTTAATGTTTTTGTCACTTTCCTTTTAAAAATGTCTGTCTTAAAATACTTAAATGTCTAAAATATCTAACATAACAATTTAGAAAACAAGTTGCCATACAAGTATTTGGTCTTTCTAGAAGAAAAATAAAGGTGTATTTTCTTTCTAGGGTCCAAGTGCCAGTGCATATGTAACCTACATTCGGTCAGAAGATGCTCTCAGAGCCATACAGTGCGTCAATAATGTGGTGGTAGACGGCAGAACACTTAAGGTGATAATATTTTTACATTCTCATCCATGTGTGCTAGCACACTAATATCAATGCATATTGTGAAACTTTGTTTCTGTAGATAGATTTGTGCTTGTGAACAAAAATGTCCAATTAACCAAGTTACTGATTTTTTTGTCCTATTTTCCAAGTATTAATCATGCTATTGAAATTTAGCGAGCTCTCAGCTGACAGGAGTTTGGCAAATAATATCTTAAAAGCAATAGCTGAGCAAAAGAAATGTGTCCCTTCCCCCACTTTGCCACATGGGATCTTTTACTGTGTAGCCTACAACCATGGTGTGAAAACCTGATACATGCTTTTATAGAACACATCTACAGTCCAGAGACATGGAGTGCTATTAGAGGAATATACTGCTGCACTAGTCTTGGTGGCATTGCATGAACCTTAGGTTTCTCCTCATCCAAGCTTCCTATTATGTTAATGTCCTATGAACTGTGCTCCCAAAGCATTCCAGTAGTGGTAAATCTGTTACTGTTGTAGGCATCCTGTTTCATTCATGTTAATAGAAATAGGCATTTTCAAAAATAAAGACCAAGTATATTATGGAGAGGTATAAAGTTTATTATGCTAACAAACCTATTCTTTTTGGGCATTGGTGTTTTTTTTGTTTTCCCCTGTAAATGTGCTTCACTTCTTCATTATTGGACTAACGTCCCTCCCTCCTACCCCATGCACTAAACTTTCATTAGATTTGCTCTATAATATCTATAAAACCAATGAGGCTTGTTTTGTACTTGGCTATTTTAAAATCTATGCTGTGATTCTACAGAACTTAAAAAAAAAAATCTCTCAAAAACTCTATGGGAAAATTAAGTATTACATTTTGGTACCTGTGTAAACAAGCATGCACCTTGACTATTTAAAAAAAAAAGTAAATCTGGCTGATATTAATTTCCTTGATACCAAATTGTAAATGGACTAATGTAGTACAAATTCATCATTACTGCATTTGCTATTCAGTTCCTTGTAAATATTAATGCAAATATTTACTGAGCATATCTTTTGGAATTTATTCAGTTGAGAATATAAGCAAATTTTAATTATGTAATGTGTGGATTTTTGTGAACTGAAATTCTAGCTAATTTGATCAAAAAATAATTGATGAAACTCCAGTCTTGTGCTGTAAGTAGGACTCTTAACTTCCTATACTTAATTCAGCTGTTTGTTTCTTTTCCGTTCTTCAGGCATCATTAGGTACAACAAAATACTGCAGTTATTTTCTAAAGAATATGCAGTGTCCAAAGCCAGACTGCATGTATCTACATGAGCTGGGAGATGAAGCAGCCAGTTTTACAAAAGAAGAAATGCAGGTGGGTGTGAATAATGGGAACCGTGCGAACTGCAGTACATATATCTTCCTATATATCACTTATTCGGGAACTTGTATAGTGTGTTCTGCCTCTGACTTGTGCATGCAACCTATCCATGAAGCACATAGTCCCCAGCCCCTCATGCCCAGTGCTATCACAAATGTTATAGAAGTAGGTTTTAATTCAGGTTTGATATGCTGTTCTAAACACAAGGAGAAATAGCTGTAGCTATTAAATATTTTTTTCATAGATTATCTATTGTTTCTGAGGATTTCAGCCAGATTTTCAGAGAAAGTACCCTGCCCTAGCAGGAACAGTCCCTGTAGGGATATGTGTGTATATACCTCAGATAATGGCAGCATTTTTGTAGTTCGTTTTTCCATATTTCTTTCACTGTGTCAAGTTAAGCGCACATGTGTAGTACACATGCGTATGTGAGGGCATGTTCCTACTTAGACTTCTTAGTGGCTTGTGTGGAGCTCTGTCAGTCATGAATTCATTTAATCCATTTTGAACCTGCTGGTACTGGTTATTCCTTTTAGTATTTGGTCAATAAAGTTTTTGCTTTCAGCTTATACATTACCATACTATGTGATGCTATAAAAATTGATCTTGCTTAACTCAGCTGCCTTCTTTCCAATTTGTAAAGTTTCTCGACTTTTATTTTTGTGGAACAGTTATTCCAAAACTGATCATTTAGTTGCAGTTTTCTGCATTTGCTCTAACTTCAGAGTGTACACTCCTTGAGACACTGATACCAAATTAAGTGCACATCACCCTCAAGACATGGGCAAAGATTCATGTAGCTGCACTTGTGGGTGGGGAGGGAGTATCAGTGTGTGTTTGGGCCAGGGGATGTTTCCTTGTTTGGCTCTTTTTTCTAATAATTAAAGCATCTAGTTTAGTGGATGAACTTTGTTTAAATGTATAAATTATTTATATAAACATATATATAATGTGTGTGTATATATATGTATGTAGTGTTACACAATATTGTTTCAAATATATATAAATATATAAAACCTTAATACCTTAATCATTACATGTTTTCCTTTCCCTAGGCGGGTAAGCACCAGGAATATGAACAGAAACTACTGCAAGAATTATACAAACTAAACCCCAACTTTCTCCAGTTATCTACGGGTACAGTTGACAAGAACAAAAACAAAGTGACAGCACTGCAGAGGTATGATGCGTAAGTACTGATGCGGGGCTGCCTGGCAGTGCCTTCCTTCTGGGTAATCCTGCAAAAACAAGTTCTTCCTACTGCATCCCCAAACTTGCCTACGCTTGTTATGTGAAAGCCAGAGACCAGCTGTCCCTGTACAGGTGGTGAAATGCACCACTTGGTTCTAATACTTGACTCAGTGTGAGTCCTAATAAATAAATTCCTTCTACTCTAAGTGTTTGAATGTGCTAAGTCAGAATTGAGTCGTCTTATTCTGAAAAAGAAAAAGGACCTTCTATTTCATATTGGCATAAATATTGTAATACTGAAAGATCAGAAAACACCTTTTAGGATATGGTGTCTGTGACAAATACACCCTATACAGTCACAACTGGGACATGTAACTATATTGGCATTGTGGTTTTTTATTGTGTTTTTATATCATGATTTCAAGTACATTCTTCGCATTAACTGTAAAGACCTACGAAACTGGAAGTTAAAGTAATCAGATTTTCTTTTTCCTGTTGTGTGGTTAAGAACTCACAAGATGTGAATTGAAGACTACCTGCTTCAATTAGCAAACTGAAACTGTGCAACTTTGGTGATGAGTTTTAACTGCAATTGTACTTCTCATTTCCAATTTCTATTGAAGTAGTCTTTTACCCAGTAGGTTTTGAAAAGATTCCTGTCCATAGGAGCACAATAGTACATGAATAAATGAAAGCCTAAAGCGATCAGACTTTTTGTGAATCATCTGCTCAAATGTTAATTCGAGAAGAATAAATGAAAGCTGCTAATTACTCTCTTTTTTATAGGATTTTCATAATAATGGAAAGAAAGATTGTAAAAATCCATTTTCACTTGTGCACTTTGACTTTATGGTCAGGGTTTGTGTTGTGGGTCAGTTTCCTGAGTGCTCAGCTTTGTCATTGGTGGCATCGCTGCCCAGCTCTTTAAGGAAGAAAGTGGATACTATATCTAAAATATTGGAAAGGAAGCTTGAGGACAGCAAATCAAATTCCTGGAATTGGATTCCAGCTAGTGTACTGGGAATATCCTCCTTTGCTCTTGCAGGAAGTGTCAGACTGTTTTTGACTGAATTGTCAGGACCTCCAGTTTGGTCATTTTTTAGAGGACTGTCGCATCTTTTGTTTGGCACTGGTTCAATATTGACTTGGAATGAAGAGAGCTCCACATAAAGTGAATACACCACTTAGTGCATCGTTTGCATGATGATTGATTTTATATTCAAAGTCTGAACTAATTTTAATTTCAAACCTAATTAGATCCTAACAATACAAATGATACCAGAGAGGAGAGAATGCTCCATCTGAAACTGCAGCAGGCATTTAAGCCTTGAGAAAGCAATTATGAGTTGGAGATTGGGCAATCTGTGGTGCTATCATGTTGGAGTGGGAGAAGGGCCTTTTCTCTGAAGGCTGCAAATAATTTGGAGTTTATTTTACCTGTTACCTCAACAGTGTCACTGCAGCATCAAATTTGTTCTTTGCTAAGTAATGGGAATCATCTTCTGGGTAGCAAAACCTTTTTCTTCCTGCAGCTTGGGTTTTGAAACAATTCTTCAAGTCTTATCTGATGAGTACTGTGTGCAACTGTAGAACTGGTGTGTGTGTGTCTGCCCTTCCCAACTTTCTACTCAATTTATTTCTTTTGTGTGATTCACTGATAAATCACTTTACTGAAGAGACTCTAATGACTCTGTTGCCATTGTATTTCTACTGTGGATAGTTTCAGGTTTACTTTGGAATGAAGCAGAGGTTGAGTTGTAGATAAAAGGTGTCCATTATTAAAGATTCAGTAATGGAGAGAACAATTTCTTAAGTTTTGTATAAATGCTGTTTTCCCTTTCTGTTCTGACTGCAAAGGTCATATTTGTAGAACTTCTCTTTTGATACTAAAGGCAAATGTTGGGGGAAAAAAAATCTTAACTTATTTCAAATATGGCAGCATGAAGCATCAGAAATGTAAGTCTTTCATTTTGTATGCATTAGGTAGGTGTTATCGGAGAGTAGACAGAGGCAAATTAACAGATCTTAAAATTCTAACTGAGATTTGAGTATATCTTTCTTTTTCTCTCTCCCCTCTGAATAAGAAACATTCTATTTGTAAGCAGCTACAGGAAATTTCCTAATTCTGACTGGTAAATTAGAATAAGTTTGGGCCATGTAGTAAGTGAATGTTGTTTGTGTATGTATTTTAAGTGTATTTGTTTTAAAAGCAGGACTTGAATACTTAAAAATGCCAATTGAAGCAGGTGAAAGTCTAAAATAGAGAAAAATGGGAGAAGTTAAAGTCTTTGTAGTAAGATTGTAGGGCTAGTGAATGACAGTAAACTTAAATACATTTAGTTACAGATGGTAATTCAACTGGTTTCAATTTGTCTAAAATGCAACTCTTCTCAGCAGGAAGTTCTGCTTTAAGTTCTTGATCTTCTCTTGCTGATCAAATGTGCTCTCTGAAACAAACCTTTTTTTTATTATAAGGGAAGTAATTATGGTTTTAAGCCAGAAGTGAAATGAGCAATAGCTTGAATGAACAGTATCGTGATCAGGCTGGTTTCATGGTCTGGTGATGCTGCAGGCTCCTCTACAGGCAGAAAATCTGTTGGCAAGGCCTGAGATAGCCCGGAATATAAAAATACTCCAGAAATGGGAGGTTTAGTTCATGGTTGATGAAACTTCTAGTTACTTTGGGGGATAAAGCCCATAATTTTAGATCATTGTATATAGGTTTTGGTACCTGAAGCTAACTATGGTTGGATTTTTCTAACTGGACAAGCGTGGTCTTTAGTGCTGGCAGTGCAATTATGTATTCTATGAAGAAAACAGAGATTTCTGCCCAGTTTTTTCTCTCCTCTCTGCCCTGCCTCCTTTGATTTGTTTTTGAAATCACTACCACTTAAAATCTGAGAAATAGTATCCATATAAATCTGATCTTAGGGATTGTCTGGCACATGGATTCATGTCCTCAGTGCTTACAATTTTTAAGAACACTTTTTTCATAACTTGAACTCTTCTTTTTTCACTCTTGCCTTTTTCCAGACCCAACAGTAATAACAAAGATGCCTGGCCATCATTACAGAGTTCAAGTAGATCAGCCAACGGTTTAACAATGGAACACAGGAAAACGCCTCCCATATTAGAAAATGGCACAGACCCAGAACACATGACTCCAGATGGTGCAGACTCAGATTTCGGGTAATTGTGCTGCCTTTTATATTTCAGATAGCTTGCTTTCTCTCTCACTGATTGGTGTGGAGGGAACAATTCTCCAGTTTCTCTGATTGGAGAGCTGGATTCAAATTCTGATCAGATCAATGAAAAGCCTGGGCTTAATCTAGCCCATGTCAAAAAAAAAAAAAAAAAAAAAAANAAAAAAAAAAAACCTACCACACCCAAATATCAAACTGATTGGCAGATTGGACAAGAGTACCCTAGCAATAAATTAGTAAGTGCTGGTATAGGTAAGGTAATTGAATGATCACTTTGTCAAAAACTTACACAGCTGCCCACAACAGGGCATGATCTAAACCAGAACTAAACCCTTCATTTCTATATACAACTTCCCACTAAAACAACACACTAGTTGCTGTGTTCCAGGAGGCTGTCACTTGTAAAAGCTTCAAGAATGAGAAGCTAAATGCTAGGCTGAATGCTTGTCTTCTCTTGACAGCAGTGTGTTCTAGAAACACAGCTACAGAGGTAAGGATTTCCTAATTACCACTCAGAACAGGAACAACAGGGCAGCAGATCAACTGAGACCTTCTTGTGTAGAGGAAGCAATTTGTCTGCTTACAGTAACTTCCTTATTGCTAACCAGCTTTTTTGCCCTCTTCGGATACCCTCCTTGAATAGAATCAGTGTTCTCTTCCATCATAAGCATCATTGGCAGTTTTGATGGTGGTCTGCAGTCGTATTGCTTGTTTCTCTTGGACCCCTGAGTATATCTGTTGGGCTCATTCAGATGTTGGATGGGACAATGCCGAGGTAAATAGCAATGTTTCAAGAAGTGGTGTTGCTGATCTTCTTTCTAAATCAATATTGAACCGATGCAGTAATGTTGGGATGTAGAGTGCTGTTAGAAGTGGTGTCTCCCTTGTAGACTCAATAGCAGTCCCACCAAGGCACAATCAGGGATCCTGTAGCCACATCTCAGCATGTAGCTTCCTTTTTCTCCTTTGTGAAAAGAAACATACTAAGCTTATGTGAAAATGTGATAACCAATGGATAATAAATTCTGGTTGTTCTTGAGGACTCGAAACCTATCTGATAATCAAAGAGTTCTTAAGTTCAAGTATAATATGTATTGTCTTTCACAGTCCAATCTGAAACTGCGTCCTTCTGTCAGTGGTCTTGTAGAGCTGATGTTCCAGTTGATTCTTCTCCTAGTGGGAATGATTTAGTGAGGAGTCCACAACAAAATTCTTTGTAGATATTTGGAAGCTATTAACGTGCAGCAGACTGTTCCAAGTGGAACAACCTTCTCGATCCTCTTCAGCCACTGAGTAGAAAGTAGTTAGGTTTTTTGGAGTAGTGCTTGCTTGAGGAGTTAATTCTGAGTTTGGATTCTAACTATTCTGGACTGTGAAAAACAAATAGAGGGGGAGTAATCTTTTGAACTGTGATAGTGGCTCTCTGCAGAATTTAAGGAGTGCTTAAAAACAAAATGTTGGTAGAATCTGAGGTCTGCGCTTTTTTTCTTTATTTTGTACTAATAGTATGCCTGTAACTTGTCACACTTTAACATTTACATTTTTGACATTTAATTCATAATTATAACTTGTATTTAGAAGTATTTGGCTTTTGGGCTGTGCAGTGCAGCCTGATCCTTCTGCATACTGCTGCTTATGAGTGGATAAAATGAAAACACCTATAGGTTGTAAAGCAGAGGCTTTCATCTGAACTACTATTGCTGTTTAGATAGCAGAAAATTGAGCAGAACAAAGGCTGGTTTTAGCTGCCTGTTGATCTTGAACCCCGAGATGTGCCATTCTAGCTGAGTTACCATCATTCTCTGGAAACAGTTTTCTGAAGTGATTTTCTGTTGTTTCTCATCTTTATTCCTTTTTTCCTCTGTTTTTTTCCTCTTTTGTCATTGTCAGAACAAAATCTGTTCTGCACTTCAGAACTAATTTCTGCTAGTTAAAACTTAAAGGCTGATGGGAAACTTAACCAGTCTATCCTGGTAGTAAGTCAACTTTAATCTCTTATTTTTTCCCAGATTTATTTAGGATGTGTATGGAAATAAAGAATTTAGATACTGGGAAACGTGTCTGTTTCCAGATTTTCTTCCAGTAACAAAACAGATGGAGCTGACTGTAAAATGGAGTGCTGCCATAGTACAATAACCCTGTTGTTTGAAATCACACAGAGTTACTTTGAAGAAGTTTAAAACTTTCCTTTGTTCCTTAACAGGGCAGTCAACAAGCAGAATGGAGAGGAGAGTGGGGAGGATAAAAAGCATATACTATATGGCAAATGGGTGGAGTGCTCATGATTTGAAAGCAATCTCACAAGTGTACTTTTTTATTTTCTAAGTCTGGAAAATTAATTTTGTTTTATTTCAAGATATTTGTATCACTGAAAAGCAATTGTTCACTTTGTGTACTAGAGCGTATTAACTGACTTTTTTCCCCTCCTGCCTTTCTAGCCCTATCGACAAACCTTCCGATTCCCTCAGTATAGGAAATGGTGACAGCTCTCAGCAGGTAAGACAAAGATAAAGGCTATGAAAGTGTGAAATGAGTTTGGCTAAGGGCCTGATACAACTTATACTTTGGGAAGCAATTACTTTCAGAAGAAAATCACAATTTTGGATAAAACTGCAAAATGCTGCCTCTAACTGATTTGTTTGATGTTAAGCATTGTACATATTAAACTAATTCCAGCCAAAAGTTTTGAGAATGTCTCCTAAGTGTAGTAGTGAACACTGTTTTAAGTCAATTTATAGTCAATACAATGCCCTTTCCTTCTGTGCTTTGTCTGCAGATAACAAACAGCGACACACCTTCACCACCACCTGGTTTATCAAAACCCAATCCAGTCATACCCATCAGTTCATCTAATCACAGTGCACGGTCCCCGTTCGAGGGGGCTGTAACAGAATCACAGTCGCTCTTCTCTGACAACTTCCGGCATCCCAACCCCATCCCCAGTGGGCTCCCTCCATTCCCCAGTTCTCCACAGACTTCCAGTGACTGGCCCACAGCACCAGAACCACAGAGCCTCTTCACATCAGGTAAGGAGCTTTGATTTCCTTGCTGGATGTTGCTTGCTCTCGTAACTGATGTCCAAAGTTTTGTGACACCAAAAAGTCCAGGATTTTCTTTCCCAACCTCACAAAAGCTGGATGAATTGCACTGACATAAGGGTTTCTTCTAAGAAAAACTGCTGTTTTCTAACTGTCTAGATTTTAATCTTTTAAGATTATTCTGTGTCTTCTATAAGAATGTCTTTAAGAGTGTCTAGTCTGTTTTCTAGTATTTTCTGGTGTTCTTTTTTTCTTAGCAAAGTGCCTTCCTAAAAAATAGGACAAGCAGTAAGTATGCTTAATATTAGCATTTCAGGTATCTCTTGAGAATGAAGAAAATACGTGACATCAGGATATGTTGGTGTAATCTCTTGTAATTTCAACATCAAAAATAGTGCAGTGATATTTAACACTTCTTACCATACTGCATAATTATATATATGTATATATATAAAATCTTTACCTTTCTGAAGTGAAAGAAATGGTAGAAATACAGCTAACTGCAGCATCTGGAAGTTAAATACATTCAGTTTTCCATTTTGCTATGAAATATCACTTCATATGAAAACTGTTATAGGTTGCATATATGCACTATTGGGAATGTTAACAGTATTTAGGAGCTCACATATAAATTTGAGACGCATTAGAGAATAAAATGAAATGATATAATGATAAAGAAAATTTAGTTATACTTAGGGATGCAGTTGCTCTTAGTGGTTAATCTTTTGATGCTATTCTGGATGTGGTAATCCCATTTGTAAATATTAGGAAATTATTTGCCGCTGAGGTATCATACATGTTGATTTTGTGAGGATTAAGTACTAGTGAGATAACCTCCAGATGGTAGAGATCCTGTTTATTTTATAGTTAGTATCACATGTATTATTGCTATTTAAAACAGAATATGAAGAATATTTTTGTCCAGCAGCACTTAATTCTGAAATCCATAATAATATGCTAAAATGGAACCGCAGATTTGCGCTGCAAGAAACGCTTCTCTGAGCATAATTTTACTTTTTAAAAGTAGTAGTCAAGGTTCCCTACCAGCAGAGGGAGTAAGCGTTGTAAGTGACAGCACCTTGTAGACATCAATTTTTCTCTAGCATGGTTGTGAAGAAAATTACTGTGAAGTTAGAACTAGTACCAATTGAGCCTGAACTAAATAACTCTAGAGAAGTATAATGAAACAAACCATGAGTTGAAATCATAAGGATACCGTAACTCATTTTTGCAATATTGTCTCAAAAGACTTAAAAACTGCTCTACAAGATGTTTTCTTCATTTATCAAGCTGTGAACTTCACATCTGTTTTTTTTCTTCACTGAAATACTTTTTTATCACTACTTACAAATATTTCTAAGAGGTTTCATTTTTCCCCCTACCTTTTTGCACAGCGGAGCTGAAGCATGACATTAATACTGAATGCAAAATAACAGAATAGTAACTTTAAGAATTTCTGCTTAGTCCTATTTCAGTTGGGCAATATGGGTATAAGAACAGCTTTAAACAAATGTTTGCGCATTTATTTCTTTCTACACTCAGCTATTACTGAAAACACTACATTGGCCAAAGGAGTCAGTCGTTTAGGCTCTGAGAAATTCTGTACTAAAGATACTAGCGCTTTAAGTAGCTTGATCCATGAAAATGGAGGTCTTAGTTGATGAATAAGGTGCCCCTGTGGGGAACATGTAAAGAAGTGTTACATGAAAGTTAACTGGTAATGCAGATCTAATTCCATTGAGGCAGAAATTTCTGTACAGATAATGACTTGCTAATTCTTGTTCTCCCTCTTTCTCCAACAGAAACTATACCAGTGTCCTCCTCTACAGACTGGCAAGCGGCTTTTGGGTTTGGTTCCTCCAAACAGCAAGAGGACGACTTAGGGTTTGACCCCTTTGACATCACCCGCAAAGCCTTAGCAGACCTGATTGAGAAGGAACTGTCAGTCCAAGACCAACCTTCCCTCTCGCCCACGTCTCTTCAGAACCCCGCCCCACACACTACAACTGCCAAAGGGCCAGGCTCTGGATTCCTGCATCCTGCTGCTCCCACAAATGCCAACTCTCTCAGTAGCACCTTTCCAGTCATGCCACAGAGGTTCCCGCAGTTTCAACAGCACCGAGCAGTTTACAACTCCTTCAGTTTTCCAGGCCAAGCAGCTCGCTATCCTTGGATGGCCTTCCCACGCAATAGCATCATGCACTTGAACCACACAGCAAATCCCACCTCAAATAGTAATTTCTTGGACTTGAATCTCCCGCCACAGCACAGCACAGGTCTGGGAGGGATCCCTATATCAGGTAGGTGCATCGGGGCAGCCTTGAATATGATTTAATACCTGCTTTCTGCTTCTCTGAGCCAGGACAGGAGAAGGGAATAGCCAGATACAAGTGTTAGAATAGTATCTCTTGCCTAGGTTTATAAAGGGAGGAGGGAAGATCACTGTTTTAAGTAAGCCCTTTCTGTCCTCTTTAAAAATGTAACTGGATACTTAGCCTTGTAATATAGAGCTTTATAAGGAAGGTGGAGTATTCTGTGCCCACTTAATTTTGTGCCAAAACAGATTGGAATTTTGGTTCTTCAGTCTTGGGAGAATGGCTTTGCTTCAGAAGAGTAGGCTCTGGAAGTACGCTGTGACTTCTGTGTTGGCACACAGGTGCTGGTCAGAGTTCTTCAGGAGGGAAGGAGAAAAGGAAGAGGAAAAAGAAAGAATGTGCCAGTTGTATCGGCTGGGTTGGTCCTTCTTGCACATAATGGAATATATGCATAAAAATGTTCAGTGCTCTTCATTTCTGTGCTTCATATAGCTTTAATATTAAGCTAATTGATAAATGAGTAGATGTTTGCAGTGGATATAAGAGGATTTGTCCTAATTGTGAACGCTGTGATGTTGGGGGAAAATAAATGAGCACTCAGTGTTGGCTACCCTGGATGGATAGATAGCCTTTTTACTGTAATACAATTAGTGAGATAATCGTAGCAAATAATGGTTTGGTCAGATATTGACTTGTCAAATTAGAAATGCTTCCATGTTTCCTATAAGACTTGGATGACACTGGTTCGCCTTCCTTAATGGGAAAATCTAAATTAATTTTGTATTATGTTTGTAATCAACTGTGGGAAGAAACTCTCTGTAAGCTGTTTTATAGATATTAGATGAAGAAAACTGGTTGTTTGAGATTGTCACAGCTGTTTTCTTCTGATACAATTTGAAAAGTGCTCCTTATCCTGGAAGGAAATGACTGAGAGAGTCACTGCGTATTTTTGCTTCTAGTACAAGAGCTAATTCTGGCTGTTTCTTTTCTGTACTCTTTCCTCTTTGAAGCCTTGTCAAAGCCATAGTACTGCTGTAGTGTGTCCTTAGGCTGGCTTATAGCATAAACACTTGCTCTAACCTGCTAATGTAAATAGCTTGAAAATCTTCATGCTAGCACTGACAGTTTTAAAAATAAAATTACTGGTTAACAGATACTGATTATTTTGAAGGAAAAAAGAAAAGACAATTTTATTCTTGATGTGGAATCACAAAAGCAGCAGCCTAATAGCACTGCAACCTACTACTCTTTTCCCTAAACTCCATGAAGCTTGAAGGCATTACCAACTGTTAAGTTTAGATTTATCCATCTTCTGTGAGTAGATTCTGAAAACTGCTAATTCGAGGGACTGATGACAAGACTATCTCCTGGAGCAGTAAGGCTCAAAAAATCTTTTTATTGAAAAATATAATCTGTTTACAGTATAGATCGGCTTTAGAAAAGTATTTTTTAAAAAACATTAGTTTACTGTGGCAGCTTGGAAGTGGTTCTCTTTGGTGTTTCTCTTTATTTTTGGCAGTTGCGGTGCTGCAGAAGGAAGATAAACATCTCCTGTAGCATCTCTGGAAAGTTAGTTCGAGTTGGTCCTAATCTCATGTTATAGAAAACATTGTTAGTTGCTGGGTTTGTGATTGGATAGCCTCAGTTGCTGCCCTGCAAGCATTTCTAAGTTGATTTACATATTAGTTTTAATATTTCTTTTTCAAAAATAACATGCCTATTACTCCTTTTTTCCTGTTGTCAGAAATTAGCTTAGTCTTGAATAGTTGTGGGTTTGTTTGTAATATTATCTGTATTGTTTGTATGATGGTTAATACTTCAGAAGCACTAAAGTTGAAAACGAGGACCTGCCCGTGTACATGTTGACTTAATTTCAAGTTAGATTTGATTATTCTTTCTCTTCAAATCCCTATATAGTGTACCTCCTCTCAATGAATTATATATACATTTTGCGAGGGGATAATTCCTGTTTTTCATGCTTATTTTTACTCTGTCAGGAATAGGTGTATGTAACTGTACAACTACTTTGCTTGCTTGATAGATATGTAGATAGATTCAACTGTCTGTGAGGGTGGTAGAAACTGGTGCATGAGTACAGGAACCAGACAGTACCTTACAGCTGTGTTTACTGCTGGGGATTCCAGCCAACCTGTTAAAAAGGCCAAATGTGTCATAATAGATACTTAGCAGGACTTATTAGTTGAAGTATGCTTGAAGTTCTCTTTGCTTTTTTTTGTTCGTGTTAGGATGTGTTAGAAAATGTCATCGACTCTATCAAATATAACAGGAAGAGAAACCTAGGGTAGGCAAAACTCTTTTTCTTTTTTTAGCAGAGGCTTTCAGCTGCTCTCAGTTGACTGTTCGTTAAAATATTTTAACAGTTAGCCCTGGACTAGAAATTCCTAAAGCAGATGATATGAGATCAGTACTGAATGCATGAAATGAGCAAATTTTTTAAAACTATTTCACTAGTTTATATTCTCTATTCATCTATCCGTTTAAAGCTTCTCCACTAATTTATGTGAAAAAAAAAAAGCCCAGATCTGAAGTTTTCTTTAAAACATCATTTGGAATTAATGTACTACTGCCTAGACTTTCTGAATCCCGTCTTCAGGAGCTCTTACTGGGCAGCTGTTCTGAGTGACCCTGGTTGAGCAGTGGGGTTGGACTAGGTTGTCTCCACAGATCCTTCCAACTTCAGCTACTCTGGCTGTGTCACTAAATATATTTGTGCTTTTGAAGTCTGAATGAAGAAATCAATGCCTCTCAAACTGCTGCTGCTGCTTGCTTTATGTAAGCATTGCTATCCACATGATGTAAAATCAGTCTTTTGACATTAGAAGAAGGTGCCTGTTAGTCCAAAATCAGAACTGTGCTGAGTTCTTTAAGGCTGCACCTCCAGGGAGAGCTGCATTTTTGACTTGAAAATATGCATTTCTGTATGGATTTTGACGCTGTTTAAGCGGAAGCAGTATTTATGAAACCCATTCTGCTTCTCCCAATGAAATGATGCAATTGTATGTCTGATATATTAGCAATTTGCAAGCCTGTAATACTTAATGCATAATTGACAATTTTTATTATACATGTGGCATGTTCATCAGGAATGCCTTTGTTCACAAACTTCATTTTAAACGAACTCTTTTGATTTCCAGAGAGATTTTTCTCCCCCTGCCTGTGAATTTTGCAGACTGTAGCAGATGTTCTGTATTCCCATTGCAAGTGGCAGGTTAGGCTTGTTGCTGTTCTCTGGGGTGGGATGGCTTAAGTGATTTACTGTGCCATTACAACTGTGCAAATGTGCTGCAGGAGCGAACTGCAATGACTCTTCATTTCTGGATAGCACGACGGTTACTAAAAGCAATCTTAACCTAAACTGTATGCAAGCAGCCTAGGAATATAGGACAGTGGCTCTCCTGCCCTGCGGATCATGGTAAAGAGCCACGTATTGTTGCTACATATGAAGGGGTGTCTTCCTTGATTTTTGTTTCTTTAGAATATCAGCAAAGGCTCTGTCCTTTATAGTCAATATGACATCATTGCCCCCCCTACTGTCTGGTGTTGTATTCTGAAATAATATGCACAATCTTGGGTAGTAGGCTGAAGTAGGCCTCTAGGCTAGCAACATATTTTGAGACCTCAGTGTGAAAAATAAGATGCTTGTAAAATGATAGGTTTACAGGTAGGGAGAAAATGGAAAGAAATAGATTGCTTTAATTATTGACTTTACTAAGTGGTCGGTAGTCAGGGATTGTACTCATGGATTTTATTCCATAGGAAAAGTATAAGAATAAATAGTACACTGTTAAAAGTCTGAGGAAAAAGTTGCAAATTATTAGTCTTTTGTTGTCTTTTTTATGAGAAAGGAATTAAGTATTTTGAAACATGAAATGTTATGTATTCCATAATTATCCTCCGATTTTTACATTGTAAGGAGAAAATAAGCATTTAAAAAGATACTGTAAATACTAATGAGGTAGCTAGAAATCGTAATTTTTCTAAGAAATGCCACATGGTATGATTGATATGCATTCTTTCCATGTATGTATCATACATGTAATAGAAAGCTAAGGGAAACATGTTGTGGAGTGGACATAGAGACAAAGCAAAATCCAGTTTAAAGTAGAGGCTGAGGAAAATTGTATCTGCTTCCAGAACAGGGTGCCTGAATGTCCTAAATCTTCATAGTTGAGTTTGAGTGTTAATAAAGTTTTATTATATTGGGACTTTTTAGGTTTAATGTCACAGCTTTTCTTCTATGCGCAGTCTAATTGTTGAGAATATGTACATTTAAAGATTGAGACAATTAAGCAGATCAGTTTTTGTCATACAGTAGTCTTTGCTGCTTTATGGTTTTACATACTTTACTAAGGTATCAGTTAGTATGCACATTTTTTTTCAATCTTGTCCGCTCAATTTTTGTGAAGAAATAGCCAACAGGAGGGAGGGCAAAGCATGAAGGCTGTATTAAGAAGGACCAACTATTGTGTAAAATATAACTATTTTAATTCTATTTCTGAACTTTTCATTATCTGAGCAGTCTACTGTATTACATCCTTCCCCACTTTAAATTATCTGGCCTCCATGTCTTCAATCACTTGTCTTGAACATCAGATCCTTCTCTGTCCAGTGCTACCTGTTGTTGACAACATTTTAGTAAAGCAAGGTCTTAATATGCTGGCTATGATGGGACAGTTTTAAAGACTTTATTTAGACTCTTGAGAAAGGCAAGATACTGAGAATTAATGTTGAAATTCTCTGCCTTTAACATCAGGAGTCTTAGTCTGACTTCATATTTCCTCAAAATACACCCTCATTTCTGTTTGGGACACAATTTTCTTTATTTGCCCTTAGCCCTTTTGACTTTTTTATCTCTCTGGATTGGCTGTTAATATCACATTCCTTTTCCTGAAAAAAGAACGATGTGGCCTACAGAGGTAGGGAGCCAGTCCCCTTTCCCCTCAGTTATACAGCATGGATGATATTTTTCTGTGGTGTCAGGAAAATTATTTGTGGCTGAGTTTTCTGTTTATTTTTGGTTCTGCTCCCATGTGTACTTAAAGAGGAGCTGCGCCTTCTTTTATGGCTCTTGAATTCAGCATATTGTAAAATATTTCATTCTTAATGCACTGTGCACCAAATGTATTTGATGCTTTCCTCCTGGCAACAGTTGAAATAATTCAAGATTGCTCTTCATTTGACAAGTCATGAAGAGTTGTTTTTTGCAGTTTTAAGTGCAGATGGTCTAACATTTATCATTGAGAAATGCATTAGTCCATTAATCTTCTTTAAAGGGTGGTTGCTTGTTCATTCGGCCTTCCTTGATATTTTGGTTTTCTGACAGCAGCGAGGTATAAAACAATGCGGATAAAATCCAACTTTACTCTGCTCCCAGTTCTGTATATGGCTGTCAGCTGTTGAAGGCTGTCATTAAGTATAAATACTGAAAATCTGGAAGCCTTTTTAAAATCTTGAGTGGTAAAATAGTTTCAGATGCCAGATTTGGCACCTTCCAGAGCATAGTAACTCCTCCCTCGTATTCTGATATCAAGCTGTCAAGTCCTTTGAAAATAAATAAAAGCATTATTTTATTAAAAAAGCTCATCCCTTTCTAGCACGGACTTTGCTGAAGCCCTAACATGTTCAGATTTCCCCAGCAAAGACAGCTATTCTTAGTGTAACCATTACCATTAAGTATTTTTGTTTTTCATGCTAGTTCTTAATATTTTCCTGGAGCACTTAGTATTTTCTTGGGCACTTGCTCCCTCCCACCCTCTTTATCAGGCACTTTAGTCTGTCTGCATTGACCCCCTTCCCCTCCCCATGACAATTCTGAGCTTATTTCTAAGCTCTGACTCCTTTTATTTACTGTCATAACTTATTTTGTGCTTCACTGGGAAGTGATGAAGTGTTCAGGACAATATGTAGCAAAGATTTAACTTGAAACTAAACTTCTGGCTTGCTTGCCTCTGTGCTCTGGAGATGCTATTTTTAATGCATTTCAAGTAGCACTCCTAAAAAAAAAAATATAGTAGCCTGCATATGGAAGTGAGATCCCTGACTCATTTTTAAAATACTAAGTCAATATAAAGATCTACACAGAATTACATGGTTTGAATTTCGCTATGGATATTCCCAGAATTACCTCTGGTATCTTGTGCCTTAGCTCCCATACTCTCACTACACTTACTCATAAGATCTGTCTGCCTTAATGTAATCTTGTCACGATCTCGCAGAGAATTTCATCCACAGCACCTGTCCTTTAAAATAGTCTTGCTCTCCATCTGTGTTGAAATCTCAGCTGACTCCCACCTCCTCTCCAGTGCCTTTTCAGCACTTAAATTGCAACTGTTCTAAAGTCCCTAAGGAATTTTCCTTAGGATTGTATAGGAGATAATATTCCAAATAATGCGTGAGGTATAAATATCTATGCGCTCATTTCTGGGAGCTTGGTTTAAGCTCTTACAACAAACTTCTTGAAATCTTTGATCATAAAGTTACTGGAGATAGCAGTGGAGGACATGCGTGCTGCTTTTTGGAGTAGTTTTTATTTTTATTGGCTTTTTTTTTGCATAAAAACATGACATGTTTAAAGAGAACTTCTGCTGCAATATTTCACAAGAAGATTAATTGTATTAATGTGGTGTAGACCTGCAATAAGTGCAATATTGGCAGAAACTAATGGTCTGAATGCATGGCTAGGTTGGCATTCTCAATTTCAGGATAGTTTTCAGGTAACGGCTTAGCAGAAACTGAGGAAGGAAAGAGTATATAAGTTGAGTTGCCTCCATTAGAAGATGGTATTTAGTATTTCCACAGAATGACTGAAGTATTTTCAGGCCTATGTCAGCCTCCCTCATTTGTTTCAAATGAAGAAAAATTAAAAATATATTTACCATTCCTCGGAATATCTATACCCTGTGCTCAAACTGTTCTCCTCACCCAGGCCTGAGCATTGGTCAGGATATTCCTGAAATCCTGAGCCTTATAGTTACATTTGCTGTTGCTAGTTATTGACAAAACCTTCAAGTTCCCATTTGGCTTATAGGTTCTAGTTATTGCAGTGACTGTGGGTAAAGTTCTGTGTTTTGCTTTTACGTATACACGCACATATACCAGCACGTGCACACACATGTCCTCCAAATAGTGTGGGGTTGCTAGGTGAGATCAAAGCCTCTTTTCCCCTTGCTGACTTCCAGAGTAGCCTAGTGAGATTGGGCTTTTTTGATTGATGCAGTAACTGAGTATAAGCAGCAGGCATACTTAGGTTGAAATTAAGTTTGGTTATTCAGATGAAAGGGGCTTGTATGTCTTTCCAGGCTTTTTAATCACGTGTTCTGTGTACACCACTGGGAGTTTATTTTCAGTCCTTTTGGTATCTTAATGGTTTTTATGTTCTAAGTTCATGCTCATTTTAAGATTAGCAGAGTTGAGACGCACTTGCTTTATGTGATCCTCTCTCTTCATGTGAGTCTTGCTCACATGAAAAGGAGAGTATTTACTGAGAATGCTGCAGAATATTTTTGTCATTTTGTGTGGAAAACAGGACTTGATTGAGGTCTTGCACTTTTAACAGTTTATTACTAAATATGCTTAGTGTTAAATTCAGTAGTAAAAATAC
Source organism: Eudromia elegans (assembly GCA_003342815.1). NCBI lineage: Eukaryota > Metazoa > Chordata > Aves > Tinamiformes > Tinamidae > Eudromia > Eudromia elegans. The sequence continues at coordinate 572,949 of PTEX01000289.1, forward strand.
TAGAATACTCTAGGATGATGTGGAAATATGAAGTATGCTTTTCAAAGCAAGCTAGAATTCAGACTTTCTAACAGCTTAAAATAACATGCCTGGTTGCTGTAACTGTGTATTAGGCTTGGTCACCTGAGCCATGGTAAATGTGAGGCAATAGCTGGAATGTTCCAAAATACTTAAGTGTAAAATCACTTATTTTTTTGTCTAACAGAGTTCTCACATTATATATGAAAGTAAATAAGAATATTGCTGTTGATTTTCTAAGATGACTTATTTGCTCATCGACATTGTAGAAGGATTTCTTCTGAAAAATAGATTAAATTTCCTGGCATTTAAGCTTATGTAGTCACAAAGTTTAAAGCTAATAATGTCATATGATTGTCAAGAAGGAAAATTATTTAGAAAAACTTAAAATGTTTAAATTCAGTATCTTGCTCTCAACTTGATAGTTTGGCTTACTGAGCTATGTGTGAAGTATATCTTTTTTTAACTTGAAAATAGTGCTGTGTGCTGTGCTTTATATGTCTGCCTTTCTAAATTGGCTGGTGTGTATTTAATATCATAGGGATCAGTGTGGATTAAAGCTGCTTTACTGATATTATTTTGAAGTTGTGGGTAGACTGGTGTCCTTGTACGACTGAAGGCAGTGTGTTCATGTGTATATTGTTTCTATTGCTCTTAGAACTCATAACCATAAGAATCTCATTTGAAATCTTCATTGCAGAAAGAAATGTAGAGTACTGTTCATGTGGATTGCTAAGGTGCTAGCCCTGCAATGATGATGTCTCTGAGACGTTTTTGATGTGCTCTTCAAACAGCTCTGTCTCTTAGTGGTCCTGTCAATTTGTGCCTTCAGTTGAGTACAGGTATGAGAGGCTGCCTGTGTTCCTGATGGGCTGCACCACTGCTTTAATGTTGGGAGAGTCGATTTTCTTTATTCCTACAGTGATCCAGGTTTCTCTGAATCTTTGTGATGCTTCACATGTTACAAGTATTGTGAACACCCTAGAAATCATTGATACACAGAATCAATGAAGTCTGGATGTAAAGTCCTTTGGACCTTAACTCCTGCCTGTTTATGTGAAATTTTACTCGCTTTTGAAAGATTGTGGTGGGATGGCTTCAATGTAAGATGAGGCCAAATGTCCATTCTTCCCCCCTTCCCCATACACACACGATGAAATACCAGGCAATGTTTTGCACAGGATAAACAGCAGTAGCAGCAGGTCCTCTGGAAAGGAAGGAGAAGCCTCAGGTGCTGCCCAGAGGAGGGCGAGGGGCAGTTCCACAGCAGTACAGGCTGCCCAGGCAGCTCTGAGCAGAGCCCTGGACTAAGGGGATGTCACGGGAAGGGGGGTGCTTTTCTCCTGGTCACATTTGTCCCCAAAATTGAGTTGCAAACCTTTTGCTGAGCCCCATCTCTGGTTCCTTCCTGCTCTCTTTCTTCTCTGGGCTGTTCTTGTTGAGCTTTTTATCATTCTGATCCTCTTGTAGAGGCTTCAGAAGTCACTGCTGTTGTACAGTGCCCTTGCAGGCTTCACAAGGACCTCCTTACAGTCATGTTAGTGCGATGTCATTATTCCTAAATGAACTGTGATAGGCTCTTCACTTGTTTTATTGCTACCCTGTGTAGTCAGTTACAGAGCATTTCTAATGAGGCTGGGCTTGTTTCACATAGTGTTTTCTCTTTTGAATGTCTCTTGCTTATTTGAAGCCTTTTTTTTGTAGCACTGCTCTGTCCCAGCCACACACATGGCATACTAATGTGCTGCTTAAAAACTTGCAACCTAGATTTGGAAGAATGTTTGCTGTTTGACAGGAATTTATTTAAGACTTTTGGCATAAAGGTATTACCTGTTATCTTAATTCTAAATCAGGCCTAATTATCTTGGAATACAATTTTGATGGTGTAAAGTACTACACTTGTTTTACACTTAGTGTGCTAATCTTGTGATCTTGTGATCTATTAGTCAGATTTGTTTAAGCATTCAAGCAGTGCTTGTCTGCCATCTAAATAGACTGTAAGATGTGCTGTCCTGTTACCTTTAAAGTAAAAGATGAAATGCACCAGCACCAGGAACACTGCATGAACGCTTTGAGTGCTCATTATGGTCTTGTTGGTCAAAATTTATGAAGCTGGGAAAAGTCAGCCTCAGTGCAGCTAGCTATTTAACAGATCTGTTCTAAAATATTGATTATATAAAATGGAACAGTTTATCTTTCTAGACTTTCCTTCTCTGAACCTTCCCTTCCCCAAATAGTGCTCTGCCTGTTCTGAAGAAATTACGTCAAAGCTTTGCAGATGCAGCAAATTAAAGGAACACTGCCAGAGTGTCTAAAGAGATATTGTGATAGGTTAGTTACTGCCTTCAGAATTCATGAAATCATTGATTTTTCAAACAGATGAACATTCAAGCTTCTTCTGTTTTAAGCTTAGTATTTTTACTTTAAAATATGTGGGCAAGTTAAGTTTGTGATGAAGCTTATTCACTCACTTTAAGATGATGTTTGACTTTGAAAACTTGTGATAAAATCACTGTCACTTCATGTTGGCATCAAAAGCATTAAAAAGTTCAGCGCTAGAACCGTGTGGTCTGCTAACCTCTGGGGCAGAAGCTGCCAGCAGACTGAATGGGATCGTAAAATGCAGGGAAGATGGAAATTGAAGAACAGGTCAATCAGCTGTGCTTTTTTAAAATGTGAATATTAGTTCTTTCAGTGGGGCTTTACTAGGTTATTCCAGAAACAAAATGGGGAGAAAACAAATTTCTAATGTCGCTAATTTGTTTTCAAATTGGCACATAAAAACATTTCATTCCAGTTGAGTGGATTGGAACCTTTTTGTTTGCACATTTTCCTGCTCCTTGACATACTGTTTTAAATTAGTATGAGACTGTGGAAAAGTGTTTTCATTTTTTTCAAATGGGAAAGGATTAAAGCACTAACTCTCACATTACTGGATTATAGTCCAGATTAGAGATTAGGAATCTGATGGTTCGTCAAAACTTTTCCTTTCTACCAACATCTACATATTTCTACTACAAGAAGTAGGGAAATATAATAGGAAACACCTTTTATAGATCTGTTTTAACTGGAAGACAGCCTCCTCTTATTTTTCAACACTTCATGAGCTTCCTGGCCTTTCTGATGAACAAAAAGGGCAAAGTGGCCATGGGGCGAGTAGGAATTTCTGAAATACCCTTATCTAACATATAGGGGTTTTCAGTTTAAGTGAGTAGGTGTAATTCTTACCTCTGTTTATGTGGTAGCGTTTCCATTTTGTAAGACTTGTGTTTTAAACTTGGCCAGTTACAGCACAGACATGAGGACTTGACTGTTCGAGCTGAGTCTTGCTGTATGGTGCCCAGTGTCGTTCATGTACTGGTTTGCATGAGGAGTTTTCCTGGTGAGTGTCCTTCCTAGTTGGAGGCAGTAACTGAGGACTTGGAGGATAGAGCTGGAAATCCATTGTAAAAAGACTATAGATTAACTTCCTGGATAGGCTATTGTAGACTGGGAAAGGCATGTGAAATTTTGGCCATGTGGCAATGATTTCTTCTCATTCTTAAGATAATCTCTCCTGGAAGAGAAGGTAGCAGATCATGTTTCAGTCATCACTGCTGCTCACTCCCTCTCCCCTCCAGTGCATTCCCTATATTAATCCCATCTATTTTAATCCTTCAGCAGATCTCATATTACAAAAGAAATTTAATTGCTTCATTTCTCCTTCAAGCTTGGGTGTCTCCAAAAAAGCACAGAGAAGCTTGCAGATTGGTCAACCATCTTTTCGTTTGTTCCTTGGCATTTTCAGTCAAACTGCAAAACTCCCAGGCTCACAAGTGAGGCAGTTCTTGCCCTCCCTTACCAGAGGGCAGCAGTGTTGGTCACCACTTGCCTGGCAGCCTTGCAAACCCTGCTAAATGCAGAAGACAGTAAGTCTTCTGGAATACTTTGCTTTGTGGTTTGATTGTGTCCAGGAGGACTAGATTTTAGTAATAGACATCATTATTGCTAGCAAATAACACTTTTATAGCCAGTGAATTCATTCAGGACTCTAACCCCTTGATTTTTGCAGTTTGAACAGTTTTTTTTGTACCGACAGGCAAGATAAAGGACAGTTGTCTTTATGATTGCATATTATTTCCTTTCATTCTGTGTTCGGGTAACTAGGTCATTTAGCATCAAGCTTTTGGAAGTAGTTACAAGAAAGTGGAAACTGATTGTCCCGTGTAGTGTCTCTCACATGGTTATTATTTCTGTGTGAGTTGGTTATTTTATTATGGTGGAGTGGATGAATTAGAAATTTGTCTCAAATAGTTTCATGGATTTGGGTAAAAAAATCTTCTGCGTATGTTTGACCTCTTAAAACTTTTAAATTAGCCTAGCTTTAAAAAAGAAAAAACATATCAAGCAAATCTAACTAGACTGGAGAGGTGGGGAAGAGGAGCGAAGAAAACTAAATGCGTTAAACTCCTCAAAGCTGCCTATTCCCTGTAATACAGATACACAGTAAAGTGGGAGTTTGAGAGAACAGAAAGTTTGATTTTTCAGTAGAAGTGAACGCACAAGTGAGGGCCATGGGTACTGTTGCTCTTGTGTGCGGATGCTTGTGAGCCCCTAGAGGAAACACAAACAAATGTTGCCAAGAGCTGGTCATACATGGCTTGAGCCAGGGCTGCTGTTTCAGTAGTGCTTCCCCCCTGCCATCCACCCTACCATAACACTGAAAATGTTGTATGCTGTGTGAACTCAAGGGCGGGCTTTTTATTTATATGTACTATCTGATGGTGTTGACCTGTCTTTTCTGTTCCTTCCTGCATAAGCCTTGTCTGTCTTCCCCTTTAAGGTGCTTTATGTCCCGACCTTGGAAGAGGAGGAATTCCCTAGCCTTGCCTTGAGTGAGGAGTGGTCAGTGCGCCTTGAGTAAGGATGGTCAGTTCAGGTGACCACAAGCACTGAAGTCCCTGGTTAAATCCTACTCTGCACATTGCAAACCCTGGCCATCTGGGCAGTGAGGAAGGTCTCGGTAGCTGCGGTGCACCCTGTGTTGGCGCCGTGAGCTCTTGCAGTTCCCTCTGCAGCAACCCTCTGTGCTGGCCCTGGGCATTGGAGATGCCGTCATGCTGCATGGAGGCGATTATGCACCCACATAAATGAGCACGCCGGATAGCTTTACTCAAGGGCCATATCGCGCATCCAGAGGGCCAGAAATACCTGTCTGCAACAGTCATCATGGGCTAAGTGGCTAGAGCAGGTGAACACAGTGCCCAGAGTGAAGTTTAGTTGATGATATAAACTGAAGTCTGACTTACGTGCGTTGCTATTTGTGATTGAAGTTCCTTGCCGTAAGCAAGAGAACATTGTCTTGTAAAAAGTATGTTCTTTGGGGAGAGAGGGGGAAGGAAATCCAGCCCTGGAAAAGGGAAGTGCTGTATGAAAGTACCAGGGTTTCAAAAACTTGCCTTTTTTTCTAGTCACAAAAGGTGGTCACTGGGGACATCAGTCCTTTATGAGTGTTCAGCTTTACAAAAACTGACAAGACCAAGAAATGGTTTGATAGTGAGTATTGCAAGTTAGTGATTTTTTTTATGCAGACTTAAATCTCCTCCGTTGGTGATAGAGGAGCAGTAATATGCAAGTATCTCACTAAACGACTGCTTATTGGCATGAAAATCCTCTCTTGAGCAAGGACAGCGAGAGATGGTATAAAAAGTTGTATTGCTTCATTTTTGTTGGAGTAAGAGTTAGCCCCCATGTACTAGCAAACACTTCCCTTTCAAATTAATTTGACTGCAAGGCTTTAAGTATTTTCTGGTAGACACTAGGATGCTTGTGTCTGTTCCTGGTTTGATTTGCTTCAAGATACATAAAACAAGAAATAAATCATAGAACCCAACAGTTGTTTGTAATGCTAATAGCTAAGTTACCCTGCTAAACTTCTCTGGCAGTACATGCCATGAAATGGCAAGACATAATTCAGAGTTGACTGTCGTAGTGTACAGCTGGTTTGCCTCTGACTAAAACTTGAGGATATTGTTGTGCCGGGAATTATTTGGAAAGATCCTTGAGGAACTTTTGCTACTGTTCTACAACTGCAAGAGGAAATTGCGTTCCTTCCAGCTTCGTGAGAACCTGCTCACAGTTTCCTTCGGAAGAACATCTGTAGGGCAGTGAATGAGGAAGCTGTAATGAAACAAAACCTTTTGTGCTACTCCTCCACCTCCCTGGTTCCTCAAGTGATTGAATTTCTATAGCAAAGCCCTCCGTAGCCTTTCTTCACTTCAGTATACTTCAAAGACAGACCCTCTCAAGTCTACTCACTGCTGATAAAGCAGTTGAATCGGGTGATCTGGCATGCAGCAGAGTCTCCTCACAGAGGATTTGGTGGGTTCCCCCCACTCGTCATGGAGGGAGAGCTGCCCTTGCCTTCAATATTCAAATCTCTGAATTGAAAAATTGGGGAATATGAATTGGAGGAGGAGTTAAATCTTTCTCTCACTCTTAACACTTGGCCTAAGATGTGTCAGCCCCTCCAAATGATTCACAGGCCATATAAACATCACTCTAGTTTTTCAATAGGGAAAGTATTAAATGCATAGTTTAAAAAGTAAAATTAAAATCCCATACCACACCAACGAAGGACATCTGTTTCTAACTTCAGCTTTTTATTTTTTATCTTTCATTTTTTTTGTTGGTAAATCTCCCAGACAACAGCAGTTCTGTAGAGAGTTTAAATATGAAGGAATGGCAGGACGGGCTAAGGGCACTTCTACCGAACATTAACATCAACTTTGGTGGACTGCCCAATGCTTCTTCCCCCTCCAACGCCAACCACAGTGTACCAACGTCCAACACTGCCACCTCCGACAGCCTGAATTGGGACAGCCCTGGCAGCTGGATGGACCCCGCAATCATCACAGGTAACTGTTTCTCACTCCTTCAGCTCTGCTGGCAAGCCATCAAATGGGTGTTTGGCACAAACTGATCTGCATCTGGAGAAAAATAAAAAAGAAAAAGAAAAAAAAAAGGCAGTATGCGGTGGTCTCTTCCAGCTCCCATCCACAAAACTAGGAACCCACTAGGAATTTTTGTGGAACCACTAGGCGTAACAAAGCGTCACTTAGCTCTCTGCAGGGCATGCCCGGGGCCTTCGCAGGCAGTCAGGGCGATCGGTGCTTCTCCATAGGGTTGGCACAGGCGTCCCTTGTGCCGGATGGCACGTCCGGTACGCGCGCCGCTGCTCCTGAGGCACTGGAAGCATTAGCTGGACTCTGCTACTTAAAAAGGGACGTACTCCACTTGTTTATAAAGCTCTCTTTTATAAGGCTGTCTGGTTGTGTTTCCCTGCTAGAGAGGCTGAAGCGTGATGCACGTAGGCAGTGTAGGAAGCGAGGTGTGCAGTGTACTGTAGGGCTTGTGCTAAGATGGTGCAAGCAGGGCTAGTCCTTGTGCAGAACGTGTAGCAGGGGAATGTCTGGCTTGGGGGCAAGTACTCTGAGAGGGTACTTTCCCCTACCTGGATGTACATGTTAGATGTTTTGTGGGCAGGGTAACTTTATATAACGATGTAAAATGCATTCTCTGTTCAAACTAACCATGTTTTCTCACTACTGTTTGTTAGGTTAAATTGACCTCCTTCACGCTCATCTTACTGCTTCGGCTCTGACTTGCCTGTCTCCTGTTTTTCTCTCCTTTTTATTTTTTTATTTTTTTTTTTTTCTTCTGCATAGGTATCCCAGCCTCCACAGGAAACAGTTTAGACACCCTTCAAGATGACAATCCTCCACACTGGCTAAAATCTCTTCAGGCCCTCACAGAGATGGACGGCCCCAGCGCAGCGCCGTCACAGACGCACCACAGTAACCCCTTCGGCACACAGATCCCGCTGCACAGAGCCAGTTGGAATCCCTACTCTCCTCCTTCAAATCCCACCAGCTTCCACTCCCCCCCTCCAGGCTTTCAGACAGCCTTCAGACCTCCCAGCAAAACCCCCACAGATCTACTACAGAGCTCAGCGCTGGATCGTCATTAGGAAAGGGGGAAGACGACAAAGAAGAAAAAAGAAAAACGTTAGAAATGCAGGAAGTGTCCTACCCTGACTCCTCCCCATGCCCACCTTCTGTTCCCCCTCATATCTTTTCTTTCTGAAGAATCCAGTTCCTGATCAAACCTCCCCCCCAAATGCAATGCCATCGCAGGGTCATGACCGGCTTTTTGTTGAGTTTCTGCTGAGGCAGTGTTTGAAATACACTGTTTGAAATATTTCTTAACGCAGCCTAAGAAAAAAAGAGAGAGAGAAACCAAAATGCAGCCTCAATGCTTAAAGAGAATATTACTGTCTTACGTCTTTTGCACATGAGTATTTTTGCCTAGTGGGAAAGTGTCAATCTATAGTATGGGGAAAAATGCAATGGAGAATCCAATGCAGAAACAGGAAAAAGATATTTAGTTTAAACAAAGTTACTGAACATGTGGGGCAAGCAGTGGCCTAGCATTTATTTTGCATTCAGTGTGGCAGTACACAGGGATTTAGCTTTTTTCTTTTCTTTTTTGGAAAGAGGGACTTTATTTTGTCAGTAAGAGGTTTGACATGAAGTGTGTTGAAAGACAAAACATACTTTTAGCTATGAGTAACTGGCATGTTGCTAAAGAGTGGTTTAAAGAGGGGAGAATAAGGTGTTATTTTTTTAATTTTGGCTTTAGATTTAAAGTAAACTTTAATGTTTTAAAAGTATTCACAGATTTAATACCTAGTGTATACATAATATAATTATAAGCAGCTGAAACACGAGTGATATTTACTTCAGTCTTTGTCTCCTCTGTCAGTCTCTCTTTCTTTTTTTTTTTTTTTTTTTTAAAAAAAAAAAAAAAGAAGAAAAAACAAAGATTCACCTGGTAAGGGCACTCTGGGATAGCACTGCATTGGGGCCACATGATCACCATCAGGAGCAACCTCTGACCTCCTCTGCCTGCAGCTTTTACTTAACCCTGTAGTTTCTGGACGTTTGTGCAGTATTGAAAAGACAGGAAAAGAAACAAATAAACATGGTTATAACCTGACGCTAAGACTAAAACCAAGGAAATGTACCTCTTTCTTCAGAATTAAAACTAAAATCTTAAATAAAACAGAAAACTTGATGATGATTTTGTGTTTGCTTTTCTTGTTTATTTTTAAACTTATACTTTAAATTGTGTCCTTGTATTTTTTTCTCATGTTTGTCCTAAACTGAAGCTGTTTCTACATGGAGAAGTTTATTGGAGATTCGGAATACTGCATTGCATGGTAATAACATTGAAAACTGGAGAAAAAGCATATGTTTTTTACAATAAGTGACTCTGTTTTCTTTACTCATGGTAACAGCTATAGGCCATTTATGTTCATGTCTTCCTGGCATCATTTGAAATCCGAAGGATGAAGGACTTGTGCTTATACCCTTTCTTACCTAAAGGCCTCGCTGCTGGACCGGCAGCATGGCAGCAAGGTTAGAACACGGGGCAGAGGTTGCACGTTGCTGCCCATGGCTCCCAGGGCCCTGCGGTGTGCATCTGCACTGCAGCAGGGCCTGTTGGACTCGCACCCCCTCGGAGGCCTCCAAGGGGGGTCTTCCACTATAGCCAGAGATCAGTTTTGGCATTTAAACTGTAATGCTGCAGTTGGGATGCAACGGTAGGTTGAAATCTTCTAATGCAGAGCTCATGAGAGGGGTGGCTGAGAGCCTGAAGTGCTAGGAATGCCTGTGCAGGAGCACTGATCTAATGTGAGCTAAGGTATAGTTTGTGCTGGCTGCCATCCCATGGAGTTTGCTTGTGGTCAGGGTAAGGAAAGGGCTTCATAGCACAGAACTGTGGGTAGCTAGCACAGGGGTATTGGCTCCTCTCTGCATGGGGATTTGGAGCATGAATGCCTTGCTGGGAAGGGAAATCAGCCTCCTCATGTCAGGTATAGAGTCAGGTGCCTAGAGTTACTCCAAATATCCCACTTTATAAATGTATTGTTGTTGGTGCTTGCTGCTCTTGCTGCTCTCTTCCCTGTGTGGCCAGCTAGAGCTGTATTTGCCATCTCCTTTACCCGAATTGAGGGTGCTGTTTCTGGACAGGCATTACCTTGCCAGGTGCTCTTTGCTTGCAAGAAGTGTATACTCCTTATGCCCACCCCCCCACTCCATGCCAAACAGGGGAAAAAGAAAAAAAAAAATTTTTTTGTGACCCAGTGGCACCCTGCACAGTGCCCCACAGTCATCTTGGAAATGGGTGGTGTGGCTGCTCTATCCCTGGCAGGGGAGCAGCCTCCCTCAGGATATATCCTGTCCAGAGCACCCTCCCTCAGGGTGTATCCTGTCCTACCACCCCATGGTGTTGGCCACGGAGGGAGGGCCTGGTGGGATCTGCTGCCCACGGGCTGTGGTGGCCCTGAGAGGGGTTTGGGCCCCATTCTCAGTGGCAGTCGCCTTTGTAGCTCTTTAACACCATGCTAGCAGGTTTCACTTGTGAACCCTGAAAATAGTCCCCCTTCCTAAAGCAGCTGTAATCCGTGTGTCTTTGCCATGGCAGTCCATGAAGCGGGTACCTTCCCAGGCTCTTGGCTTGCCTTTCAAGTTTGAGATGCGTTGAGGGAAAACTCTCCCTTGCCCTGTTGCTCTTGAAGGCAAGCTCTCCCCGAGCCGTGAAAGGCTGTTGCCTGCTGCCATGCCGTAGCTGGCAGTTGCCCTAAAGAACAACTCCTGCCATTAAGGCCAGGTTTACTGCTAGAGTTTTTCCTTTCTTCTATTTTTCAGGCCATGACTTCTACTTGTGTAGCAGTGAGTGCTGTAACAGCAAAATGTGTTCAGGTTGATGGGGGAATGGCACTCTTGACAGCAGTACAAAGGGTGGACTCTTGTTTGTAGCCTCACTCAGTACAGCTGTATAGGACTTTATCAGTTTCTCATGTATACAGTGTTTTCTTTGTGTTTTCATCCACTTTCTACTCTAAGGAATTCCACACAGGAACCTTTGTTGAAAGGAGAAGGGTCCTGTGACTGTTTTGTCCATATGATTATTTCAGTGCATCCGTTTCGTAGATAGTTCTGGGCATGTGCAGCTTAGACCAGGAGGAAGCTTGGCTAAAATGGTGATGGCCATGGATCAGCAACACCTTTGGCAGGTGATGTCTATAGACTGTAAGAACTTGGAGAGGAAGGATGGATCAGAATCTTCCAAAACTAATAAAAACCTGTGTTGCAAGGAGATAGTGAGTTGTTAGCTGTGGACGTGTTGGAAGAAGTTCTGTTTTCAAAGGAGTTCCAGTGCAAGTGTCTTAGGTCAGCGGTTCTGGCTGACATTACAGGTTCATGGCTGCTATTTCATTTCTTTTTCATGTGTTAAGATAATGATACTTTTTGAGCGTATAATGCTGCCTTCTAGGGAAGGTGGAGATCCATTGCATGAGTGAGTTCTTCCTTTTATAAATTCTGTTTCCTAGCTGCTGGTCAAACAGGCGCAGGTGTCTGATCCTGCACATGCCCTGGCCCAACAAGACTGCTCTCACCATGCCTAGAGTGCTATTGCCAACTTCCATGGTGTATTTAATAATGAGTTTGAACAGCTGTCTTCTAGTTCTTGAATTCTTTTCTCTCTTCCCCCTCCAAAAAGTTTATATATGAAGTACTTAATCACAGGTCATCAGGAGATAGGGTTTGGGAGGAGATTCCAGTCCTTTACAATGCTGAGAGCTGGCCATGCTGCTGTTGAGATTTCTTTGGCTTGGACACACTTTTTGCTTCTGCAGAGGATTCAGTGGGTTTTGCTTTTATTATTTCTGCCTCACCCTTGCAGGAGAGTTTAAAAAATATACTTGGATAACAGCTCTGTGATTTTTTTTCAAGGTCGTCTTGTTTGTCCTTCTCCTCAGGATGTATGGAACTGTGCCTTAACATACTGAGGACCTTGGATTTGGTGTTGGTCCATAGCGTATGTGAATCCACAGAGCGTAAAGCACTGTGACGAACAGGCCTCCGAGGAAAAATTGCAGTGATGGAATTAAAAAAAAAAAAGGCAGTTACTGCTCGGAACTGAGATGTGTCCAGACGTGCTGGGAGGTGACCCAGTGCTCTGCGAGTTAAGGAACTGAAGCGGTCACCAGCACTGGTCAAAGGGCTCGTAGGTGCCCCGACCTTGAGGGGAATGACCTCTCTGCTTTGGTCCGGCTTGGCAGCCAGTAGTGACATGAATGTTTAGAGCACACAAAGCAAAGATGAAGTGCTCTTTGCCATGAATGCTTCTCTATTATGATCAGTTGGTGCTTTTCTGGTGCTGTGTTGTAATATCCATTGCTACTAGGAGTGACTTCTACTTGACTACAGCTTATTAGATGCTCAGATTGAATGCACCTGTACTAACTGTAGGAACTTACACTGCTTTCTTTTGGCGCAAATCCCAGCATCTTTCTTTGCTGCTGCTTTGGAGAAAACAGGTCAGCAGCCACTACTTGGGTCCTCTTCCGTGTGTATCTTTTGCTATAAACAAAGCTCCAAAGGGGGGAAAATATGAAGTGTCATTATAGCTTTAGGATGGAGTACACTGAGGCTTTTTCGCACCTTCTTGCTCTCTGATCTGTGTATGAAAGTACTGTATGTGAACAAGATCTTCCTTCCCATCTTTCCTCCTGTCTGGATTTGTCACTTTTCAAGACCTACCACTGTGGTGCTCATGTGGTAAAGGAGGGCTCTGGAGGGGGAAACGGCCAAGGGAAGTTCTTGTGTTACACGTATAGGGAGCGGGAGCCACTTGTTGGGATGTCGGAGTCTGACCTGGGCAGCAGAGGTTTGAGGTGAGCTGGGTGATCCGGCAGGACCAGGTTTGTTGCTGGTTTTGTTAGTGGAAAGGGCCTGGTGGAGGACAGTCTGATGCAGTGATAGGAGGCGTTGGTAAGTCATTGGAGCAAAGGGAACCCCAGACAGAGCCAAGGTGTGGTCAGGATGTGTGTCATGATAAACTTGTGATATTTTTTTCTATCTTGCAAATTGCTTCCAAGTATTTTCATAGCTATCTTCCTTTTTTTTTTTTTTTTTTAAATGTGTTTGAACAAACCCAGCTGGTGATTTCTTACTACTCTGCTGGTGCTGCCTTCTCTGTGTGAAGCTGCTTATGGCTCTTCACACCCTTAACAAAGCTGATATTTGCTATACTAGTCCCAGGTGAGAAGAAACTGAGGTAAAGGCCAGGTAATTAATAAGAAAACTTGTGGTAGGGATGGGCTCACTGCCCTTAATCCCTTTTGTTGGTTTTAGTCTCCTGGAAATCAGAGATGAATTTTTAGGAAGCCCCATATGAGTCTTTCCCCAGGGAGGAGCTGTTTGTGCACCTAACACTGTAGAGGTTTGGGATCATTTTTTGTGGTAGGGAGCGTGACTGTGGCACACGCGCACAGTCAGGAAAACATTATCCCAATGAAACTCTTCAATTTTGCCTTTTTTTCCCATGATTAAAATGCTTACTTCGATTTGACACTTTTCACAGTATGGAAATCCACATCAGTTTTCATGGGAAATGCTAACTTTTTGTTATGACATATCAAAATCAGCATCTTTCTGGACATGTTTGGCACTAAATTTTGTCTTTAAAACATGCATCATTTCAGTTTGCAGTGAAAATAGGCGTCAATCTCTGATTTTATATGGGTAGGAGAAAGAAAAAAAAATTGTTTTTTAAAGCCCTACCTGCATCCAGAAAACAGCAAACTCCAAATATGTCCCAAATGCATTTTTTTTTCACCAAAAAAAAGTATCCTTTGAAAGAAGGGAAATTGTAGTGTTGTAGTGAGATTTTTTCACTTTTTTTTTTTTTTTTTTTTTTTTTTTTTTTTTTTTTGGCTTTAAAGCGTGGTAGTGGAGAAGAAATAGTGGAAATAGATGTGGCAAATATTCTTCCCTTCTCCTTTAGTCTCTCTCCCCTTTTCTTACCCCCCTCCTCCACCTTTTTTTTTTTCTGTATTGCGCTCTCTCTAAAAAATACAATAATAACTAAAGCTGCTCTGTGAACAAGGAATTTGGCAGCACCATTCCCGGGACAGAACCTGTGCTGAATCCCCAGCCGTAAGAACATTTGTTAATGAAACACGAGCGAAAGCATGTCCTGTGGGTATGGTACCCGTGGGATTCTGGAGCACTGGCAGGGGTCAAAGCGCCCGTGGGGCGATCTACGAATTTGCCCGCTCGTGTCTCTGAAGAGGGAGCGCGTCCTCCGAGCAGCCTCATGAGCCCCAGGCAGGTGAGTGAAGAACAGGGTGCCCTGGGGCTGGACTATTCCCCACACTGCTGCCCGTCCCTAGTGCAGGAGAGGGAGATTCCCCACGGAGGGCAGGAGTTGCCCTGCTCTGCTGGTGCCTGCGCTTGCTGGCCCTGCTGCAGGCGGCCTGGCTGCTGCTGCCTGGCCCCTTACGGTCAGGACAGCAGCCAGAAGGAACCACGGGGGAGCTCACGGGTGTTTCTACTTTGCAGCTTCGTTTACTCTGAAAATGGTCTTTCTTCCTTGCAGTGCAGTCGCTGACAAAAGGTTATTGTGGGTGTCCTCTTCCTTGAAAACAACATATATAAAACTTTTCTTAAAATCTTTTCCCTCTCATAGGAAATCAGCCCCCAAACCAGCTTTCCTGTTGCTTAGTAATAGGAAAAGAATACTTGTGAGGTGGAATGGGAAGAGATTCCTTTATTATTAACAGCAATAGCAAAAATGGCCCCTATCCAAAGAGATGCATCAGGGTTTCTGAGGACATCTGCTGCAGGGCTTTCCCATTACAGAAAAACACGATACCTTGAGCCTTTTAATTTTCTTGCCTAAAAATGCAATGGAAATGTTAATGGAAATAAACTCAGCAGCTTGAAAACCCCTCGTAGCAGGGCAGAGGGGGTGTTATCCGAGTTTGTCCTCGATGGTGATATTGTTGGCTCATGTTCTGGGTGCTGGTTCTTAGGGCAGTTCCCTGACCTGCCAGCACCTGTTTGGCGGATGCAGCAGCAGCAGCTCCCGAGGTGCAAACGTGGTCTCCACGCGTGCAGGGGATGCGGAATTGCTCAGCGAGCCCCACGTGCCCAGGGCGTGCCGGATTCTCTCCCAACGCAGGGATCTGCTCCCCAGCGCTAAGGGCGGAGGGGTGGACGTGTCCTGGAGCTGCTCTGCATGCAGCGCATGGAAACGCGCCTATACGCTGCCATCCAGGAAATCATGGACAAGGACCATGGGTGTCACTGCCCTCTCAATGCAAATAAGGGCACGCGTGCCAGCTCTTGGGGCTCTGCTCTAGGTCTTGATGCACGAGGTGAATTTCTAATGGGGAAGAGGAGGAAGGAAGGAGAAACCCAAAGCCCTTTTGCAGGCGTGCTATGTCCTTTGTATTAAGGAAAAAAAAAAATCTTTGGACTGTCTTTCCACACTGCATTTTGTAAGTCCAAGATTGACAGGGTACAAATGTCGAGGATATGGTAAGTTCTAAACAGCAACAAGAAAAAGCTTTAAATCTCAGCCCACATTCAAGTGTGGCGAATTGTAAATGCTTCCAATTATCTGGTGACACAGATTCCTTGTTCCTGGTGACTGGCTGTGTTCACTTTCAGCCTTTAAGAGAGCCCTAAACGGAAAAATCAGACTCCTATTCTTAAAAACTAAAACCTGAAGTTCTATGTGTTCTTATACTCTATTTTAACCAAGAGCTGTTTCAACGTGGCTCTGTACTTTTTCACTAAAACAATCCACTAAGAGCTGTGCAACCCAGGAACTAACGTTTCATTGCCCACTCTGGAAATGGGGCAGGAGGAAGCACTATCTGAAAAAGCCTTTCAGCCTGGAGTGTTCAATCTCCATGTGAGAATTAGGGTGCCATAACTGGCTCTCGTGAAATTCCTTCCTCAGCTCCGTGACGCTTCAAAAAAATAGGCGCTGGGTTTTCTTTTGGTCTTTGTTTAATAGAAGTTGGCAGTTCACACTTTCAAGCTGGCCTCTCAAGCTTCTTGAAGAGCTTATGCTCCTCGTGGCCCCTGTAGTAGAGGGGCAGCAGGTCCCCGGGGTGGTTGGCCTGGCCGGGCCTCGCGGACGGGAGGATGTTGCTGGGCTTGCGGAGCAGCTGAGTGCACGCGGGCAGGGCGGGCGTCGCGCCGGGGCGCAGCGCGGCCCGCGGGAAGGGCAGCGCCTCCACCGGCGAGCCCAGCGCCTTGGGAAAGCCCTCCGGGCCCCTGTGGGAGGCAAGCGGGAGAGGAGGGGATGAGGGGCTGCCGAGGTGCGGCTGGGCGCAGGTTTGTGGCTCCGCTGAGGAAAGGAGCTGGTGAAAGTGCTTCCTGGCCTCGGCAGTGTTAGGTGGGGAGCTGCTGGGGAGAATTTCACCACCAGTTTGTTTTTTAGGCCTTGTGTGGAGCCGTGGGAAATGGGCCGTGCACTGCAGAGCAGGGTCTTCCATTGCATAGCTTAGTAACATGCTTCACTGCAACATGCAGTGCCCAAGCAGCAGTGGCCTGACCTCCAACAAGGGCTGCGGCACCTCGGTCATACAGGGCTTTAGCCGAGACCTCAGGAACGGAGGAACTCACCACACAGGAGAATCTGTGTCTGTAGCTACAGATCTCCTGTCGTGCTGGGACCGTGCATGAGAGGGTGACGGAGGGGATCAGTCTTGCATGGCTTAAGGTGCTAAAACTCACTGCTCCTGACTCGGTTAGTCTGGAAATGGCTCTCTCCCCTAACGCAAGAAGTTGCACGGGGGCCATCGGGCTGCCACCTGCCCCAGCCGTGGTCCCCGTTACCTCTGGAAAGCAGGATTATTGCAGCCCGCGAAGGCGCCCGGGAACACGGAGCTGGAGAGCTCCGAGAGCTGGTAGTCGCGGCGGTGGTAGTGCGTGAGCCTCCCGAAGGCGAGCCTGCCCCGCTCGGGCGCCGCCACCACCGCCTCGCGTCTCCTTCCTGCCCGGCGTTTTCTGCCGAGCTGCTGCCTGGAAGGGAGGAGAGGAGGGAAGGACGAAGAAAGAGGGAAACACGTGCACAAACAGGGGCTTGTTTGAGCTGGGCTGGGCTGGGGACCTCCAGCGCGCTCGGGGAAAGGGGGGCTCGAAGGAAGGGGTGCGGATGAGGCCTCCTGGGAACGAGGTGCTGGCGCTGTGCGTGTCCCTCCGCACGCTGCCTGTGAGGTGATGGTGCCACGTACGGAGCCCCTTGGCCTCCTGAGTGAATCCCGTTGGCTGGGTAGGAGTTGGACCTGCTTTGGGAAAGCCAGCAGCTCCGTATGGAGCCGGGGACAGGGCTCTGCTTCGCGGAGGCAGTACCGGCACTGCTCCGAGCTCCTCACTGACCCTGCTATGGGACGCCGCGGCACGGCCTGGCCCCGTGGGCCCTGTCCTTGTCCTGGGGCTCAATATAGCTCTGGTTGTGACCAAGGCCTTAGCTTTTTATGTGTGGTTGTGTTAACCAGCTTCCCTGCCACGCTCGAGCCCAGATTCCACGCGGTTTGTTGACGGCAGCACCCGCGTGGGCGGCACGAGCGGGCTGCACGAGGGCTGCACGCCGCTGCGGCCGCGTTTGCGGGGAGCTGCCGCCGCGGGAGCCCGTTGTTCGGCAGGTGGCAGCAGCAGCTCTCCTTTAGCCGGGGAGGCCCCAGCGTCTCCTCCGTGCAGCAGTGCCCTGCGAAGGGGGCGCCCCAGGGCACGGAGGGGTTGAGGGGTGATGGTGCAGGGTACGGGAGGCGCCGATGGCAGCGGTGCGGTGAAGAAGGGATCCAGGGTGGCCTGTGTGAACCGTGCCCAGCGAAGGGCTGGAAGGGGAGGGCTGGAGCACAGGTCAGACCCCCCTTGCCACGAGGGGCAGGTGCTGGAGACGGCCGTGGTGCCTGTGCCCGAGGCAGCCGGGAGGCCGTGGGGCGGCTGCCCCAAGGTCATCATGATGGGGCCATCCCGACGCGGGTACTCACCCCTGGCGGCTGCCCCAGACAGTCGTGATGGGGCCCTCCCCACGCGGGTACTCACCCCCGGCCGGCCTCGTGCCGCAGGGCGCAGCTCCTCAGCGTCCTGTCCTGCCAGCAGCACACGGCGAAGGCGATGGACAGGGCCAGGATGATGGCGCCGCTGACGAGCGAGGCCGCCACGGCCACGCGGAAGCCCTTGTCGTGGGGACGGGGCAGGGCTGCGGGGAGGGCAACAGAGCAGCGTGCTGCGGGCGGCCGCCGCCGCGGGCAGGGCTCGCGCGGTCCAACCTTCCCCGCGGGGCCGCCCTTCCCTGGCCCCGCAGGCCCTGCAGTGCCCCCCTTCCTCACGGCACCTCCGGCCGGCCGGTCAAGTTTGTGCCGCATCGGAGCCCCAGGTCAGCGCCAGCAGGAGCTGCCGGCTCCCGGGGCAGGACTTCTGCCCCTGCGCGTCGCCATCAGCGCGCTTTCCTTTGGCAAAGTGTCAAAGGAGCCGAGGCCGCCTCCACCAATAACCCTCTAGGCCGTAAGCAATAGATGACTTTGCTTATTAAAGGAGATGCTCCTGTCTCAGATGGTCTCCGGGTGACCTCTCCCCTGTGTGTTAAAGATGTAGACGAGCCCCTGATAACCTAAAGACACGCCGGAGGGATGGTTTATACTAATGGCGGTGTTGCCCACGTCGTTGCGTTTGGAAAGCTAACGGCAAGCAAGCTAATAAAAGAATTGCTTTGTGAACTGATCGTTGTAGCCTAATGAAATAGGTGCACAACGTCAATGCACTGCATCGGTTTAGCAGAAAATTAAAAGGAAATTTCTGATAGAGCTATATTCAAAATTAATATTTTCTTCAGATAATTAGAATTAAAGTAATATGAACGTGACAGAAAGCATAGCGCTCAATGTGTCTTACATAAACCATAAAGGTAGCAAGGACTAAGCTTCAATTCTGAGAAAGAGGCGATGGTAACTATTGCTTTTTTAACCAGGACCATGTATTTCTGCTTAACCCTCCCTTGGAGGAATAAGAAACAAAAAGTTCAAATGGCTTAAGGAAGCAAGGATATTTGGAAGAAATACGGCTTGTGGAGAGGGAAGAAAGTTGATTAGAAGTCTCTGGATGCAGCAGGCATTTCTTTCAGAGTTTTCTCAGGCGGGTGGTGTAAGATCCATCTTGGCGCACGATCTCTTTCTGCTTTAAGACTGACATCTGAAAACATCAGAGGAATTGCACTCCAGTGAAACTATAAAGGGGATCTAAATATTGGCTCTGCTGTAGATGTTTAAAGTAGGAGACTTGACTCTCATCCCAAGGTCAAAATAATATGGAAGAATTTGCTTATGTCTGCAAAAACTGGCATGTTTGGAGCAGTCTGATACACGTTAAACAAAAACTTTATGACATTTAAAAAGGGACCGGAATAAAATCTCTGAAAGTAGAGAGGTTTGTTTCTGTTTTAAAGAAACATCTGAAGTGTTTGATAATCTTTTCCTTTAAAACTGTTTATAAATTTATTTTAGGTGCTAAAAGTGTGATTTGGTGCTTTTTTTTTAATCACTAAAGATGTTTCTGCATTATATAGTGTAAGAAATGTAGCATATGCTCAGAGCTGAGAAGACAAGGTTTGCTAATTATCTTTATGAATGTTTTATTGCTAGAAACAGGAGTACCTGTAATTTATTGCAAAGAAGTTCATTGCTCTTTGCAGCACTTGCTTTTATGAGAAGACAGACACTGACTGTGTATTGCCAGATTTTACGACTCTGAATTGATGGCAAATTGCTTCATTTGTGTTTATGTTTTCAAAGAGCCAGCTGGCCTTTGTGTGGCTTTTGGCCTGAGCTGCAGTGTCCTACCTCAGGATGTAGAGAGATGTTCTATGAATGAAACGGTTGTGTCTTAATGTTATGACATGTCACCTTTCCTGAATAGTTTTGCTTATCTTGAGCAAATGAAAGAGAACGAGCAAGAGCAAATGTGGTAGGCTGTCCTCTTAAAACACTTTTTTTAGCCAAATTTTGCACCCCAGGTTAATTGGTAAACTGGTTTTGGATAGGGTGATGTGTCTCTAATTGTTAGCACTTAGCACAAACCATATATCTAAAGTGTAGCTATGCAGTATTTACAGCTTCTGCACTGTTAGCTATCACTGAAGAAATATGTAACTTTCCTGTGGGCAATTTCCCTGAAGTTATTTTACGTATGTTCACGATGTAGGGTGTGTGGTAGAGAGCCTTCAAGAGGTAGACTTTGCCCCTCAGATGTTAAGCCATTAGTTCTTTAGGAGATTGTAACATTAAAAAAAAAAAGGGGGGGGGGCATTTCAATCTGCCATGTGCTTTTATAAATAACAAGTGGCAGATTATTCCAAAGTTCAGCTTCCCTCCTTCTTCCTGCTGCAGATTTTTTGCTGAAAATTTAGATTCCCTGTGCCGGGTATTTGGAGCCTTTGCCTGGTTTCTTGGTGTGTTGTGTCTTTCTGTGCAAATTGTCACAAGCAACATAATGGCTGATTTAGGGGTGAACTAACTCCGGGCGAAATTACTCCTGTGATTAAATCCCTCCCCTTGTCTTTTAAGATTGAGTTTAATGGCTGCTCTGTAACAGACAGAAAATAGTGTAGGAAACTACAGAGTCGTCTTTTACACCAGAACATCTCCCTTCCTTCCTTCCATGGTGCCAAAGCCCAGAGGCTGACACGTCCATGACCTCTTCACTAAAGGCTGGTCTTGGAGGGAAACTCCAGCTGGGTGAGAAGACAGAAAATGCCAAGACGCTCCATTGCCTTAGGACACTGTGGAAACTGTCCTGTGACGGCTCTGGAAAAACACCAGCTAGACAGAAATACCTGATTTCCTCAGGGAGGGCTTCCTACGTCTCCCCTGGGCTTCTTCCACACCTGGAGGCTTGTAGACAACTCGGGTTACATCATTCATTAAAAGCTGATGAAGAGATCCCATCAAATGCTCACAGTGGCTCTGCATCCGTATGGGCTAAGGACCAGACCAAGTAGGACCTCTGTTGTCCCCATGGGCAGCAGAGCGGGTTCCCTGACCTGGCAGCTCCCCAAGTGGAACATGCATGGAGCGGAGAGCCCATGACATGTGTCTGCAGGACACTTGCGTGAGCACTGGCAGCATCTCAAGCTTTCGTGCCTCTGCAAACTGCCCCCTTGCCTGCTGCAAGTCGCATTTCGCTGCCCCTGTCCATCTACAGCCATTTCTAAACAGCGACTGGAAGCTGTGCTCATGGTTTTTGGAGCCTGGTGGTTCAGAAGGGGATGGAGAGCGCAGCAAACATGCTGAAACCCTATAAGTGAGCAAAACGTAAGCTGGCCAGGGGCACGGCAAGAGGGAGAGGGGCTGCCTGGTGGGCTCCTTACCCTCGCAGTGGGGCGGGTGGTGGCTCCAGGCTGAGACGCCGTCCCGGTGCAGGCACACCAGCCTCTCGCTGCCCACCAGCTGGTAGCCCTCTTTGCACCAGTAGGCGACAACAGAGCCCAAGTTGCTGCCGGAGCCCCTGTCCACGTCATAGTATCCGTAGGGCGGCGGGACGAGCGCCGTGCACTCCGCTGCAGGAGGAGAGGAGAAGGTGCAGGAGGTGAGCAGAGTGCCAGTGCTGTGGTTCTCTGCTAAACATCTGCCTGGCCCTGGGTGAGACACACATGGAAATCTCATGGTTTCTTATGGAAAAGATGAAAAAGCAACTAGTCTTCCAGTTGCAAATCCTGTACTATGAGCCACTTCTGAACAGCAGAATTAAGACAGGAAAGGTACGGAATAGGAGAGAAGTTGTGGAGAGCATCCCTTAAAAAGAGAAGGAAGCAGATGAGCATTTTTTAATACCCCAAACACCCAAAGGAGTTAGACTCTGGGGAGAATGTTATGGAATGGAACTCAAAACAGTAAAAATATTTCCTTGTGCCATAGGCAGGTAACTTCTCCACCTAGGCTATTTATTTGCTTGTTGGTTTATTTTGTTTTTTCCTTTATCATCTGTATCTATTCAGCATTACTCAGTTATTCTGCTTAGCCCATCCTTTCTGCGCTCCTTCAAAGCTGTCCTCTTCCCCTCCTTGGTAGCAGCTAGAAACACCCATGAGCAGAGCAGACACCAAGGTGGAGGCCAGTCTGTGTCTACGCTTGCCAAACAAACACACACAAAAAAAGCACATATCCCAACAAGAAGCCAAGAAGATGTGAATTTCTAGACCTGGTGTCAGAGGTATCACAGACACAAACATCTTGAATTAAAGGAGACTGTTAATCTGTGAACGAAGCCAAGCTCCAAAGGTGCAGCGAGGGAGCTGCGGGGTGTCTGGGCAGGGGAAGCTTTCCAGGCAGAGGCTGCACGGCGGTAAGGCTCAGTCCGGAGGGAGGTTTGTTTTGCCTCTGGCTTTGCTGACAGGATATGGGCTTCTTCTCAAGGGGGAGTCGCAAGGAAATAGATGCGAGCAGGTAGAGTAAGACCTGACCTGGGTATGGTCAGAAGCTTTCTAGGGACAGCAACATCTTTAAGGGACAGTGGGCACATCTTCATGAGTAAATCACACAGTGCCAGTGACATCTCCTGGATGCCTGGTTGCTCATAGCGTTAAACTGCCAGAAAGGTCCTGCTCCAACATGCCTTTTTCCCAAACAATTCCAAGCTGTGGTTTGAAAATGCGGTGGTCCCAGGACTGTTCCTAACAGGCATTTTGGAGCATCATGTAGGGGATGGAGGCATTGGAAGGTCTGGCAGTTCAGGCACCGAGCCACAGACTGGCTCGTGTAGGGCTAGGCAGGCGCTCGCCCCACTGCCCACCTACCCTTTGGCCCCCCTGCTTAGCAACTGTGTGTTCCGGGAAGTAGATTAAATAATAATAATAATAATAATAATAATAATAATAATAATCGCTCTCAGCATTTTGCGATCATTTATGCCTTCTAACAATCTCCATCCTCGTTTCGCAGAGGAGGAGGCTCTTCTCCCCTCCGGGACGCTGTCCCGGGAGCAGCGGCCTTGGCAGTGACGGGACTCTGCGGGAGCAGCCCGTGAGGCTGCTCGGAGCCCCCCTTCCCGCGCCCCCCTTTCGCCCGGTGCCTCGCGTACCTGAGGCGTTGCTGTGCCCCGAGGTCCCGTTGGCAGCGTCTGTGAGCGGCGCCGGCCCCGCACCGGGCGAGGTGGCAGCCGCCCCGGCAGCGGCATCCCCGTGGGCCGCGCTCAGGCAGCTCCAGGGCAGCAGGCAAAGGGCGACGCAGCCGGCAAAGCGGCGTCCCGGCATGGTCAGGGCGAGCGCGGCATCCCCGAGAGCCCCCTGCCGCGGCCTCCCCGCCGCTGCACCGCGCTCACGGGGCTCCCAGGGCGCTAAGCCGCAAGCCAGCGGCCGCTCGTGCCCCCGGCTCGCCCCGCTCGGGCAGCAGCCCCGGCGCCCGCGCTCAGCACGGCCGGCCCCTCTCTGGCTCTGCCTCGCTGGCCTCTCGCCTCCCTTTCCACCCGCTCCTGGCTCCACCAGGCTCCCCCATGCTCCACGCTGAGGACTTGGCCCGGGGACTGTGAAGTGCCACGGTAAAACCAGGCCCTGGGAAGGCAGTGAGAAAGAGCAGGCATTTGGGATGGGCCTTTTGCAGCTCCCTCCTGCAGGGCCGGCCGTGGCAGCTCCCCTGCGTGCGGGGCTGCGTGCCGGGTGCCCCAGCGCCCACGGACCAGGAGCCCAGCTCGCCGGCAGCCCCAGCCCACAGCGGCGCAGCAAACTGCAGCTTGGGGTTCTCTTGTCTGTCTTTTTGCAAACAACTGCTGAGTGCTTGAATTATAGATCCTCCTGTGCCCTTTTCTTTCCTTCCACTGAAGCCCAAGGCCAATTTTCTGCAAATAAGAGCGGCACTGAATATGTGGTATCCAAATCAAAAGGGTTTCATAACAGCAATTCAGCGAAATTTGCTGCTGCGTGAACCACAGAAAAAAAGATTATTTTCCCTTTTCCTTGGGGTTTCTTCTATTCAGTGTCTTGCTCTCTTTGCCACTTTTGGACTGCCCAGGCTACTTGTTTTACAGCTAGGAGGGGCTGTGGCAGCAACCAGCTCTTGTCTCACAATATATTTTTTGGCTAAAAGTTCCTTGTAGCTGCCTGACCATGTGCATGTACCTGGGTAGAGGTGAGATGCCCTCAGCGGCGAGTGAGAACTTGAGCCTGGGAGATTTCAGAGCAGGATGAGGGGAAAGCCCCCGTGCTGCTTTGCGTGCTCAGGTGATGCCCTCGGCGAGGGCTGCCGGCATGCTTTGGAGCACCCCTTGCTATGGCTGCCTCTGCCCCTTCTCAGGAGGCTGTGCCTCTGCGACCATCTCAGCAATCCCTGCTGGAGCCAAATAAAGCGGGAGACGGAGAAAGAGGCTTTGGCAGGAGGCTCTGCCTGCATCCTGACATGTCATGGGGCACCCTGGGCTTTGCTCCAAGGCGAGGAGCTAAAGGTGCAGTAAGGTCTGAACAACTATTCAAGAGTAAAATTTGCAGGACTACAGCCACCTCCACAGCTGGATGTGGGGCTGCTTGGCTCTGTGTTTTGTGGTTGTTTCGTTTTTGCTCAGTGTCTCCTCAGAAATGTGGGGCAGTTCCCACCCACAGCAGCACGCGGCAAGCTTCGGCTGTTTGTGTGAGCAGGCTGATTTAGTGCAGGACATGAAGAGGAAATGAAAATGCCGAGGCAGGCGGGGACCCCCATGGCAGGGGGCGGTCGGCACGGGCTGCCGTTCCCACCGTGGCCGCGTTCCTCAGTGCCGCTCCCAGGCAAACAGCAGCCCATGTGGGCGGAGAGCGAACACTGGCTGCCCTGCCTGGGTGTCCAGGGAGGCCTCACAGCTGGGGGTGATTTGCAGGAGCCCTGGGGCTCTGCTCGGAGCCTGGCTCTGCTCTACCCCGTGTGGCCTTGAGCGCCTTTGCTTGAGGCTTCTCAGCAGCCAGGCACTGGCTTACTGTGACCATGCCGTTATTTCCCTGCTCAGCCTTTCTTTCCCTTCCCCTTCTGCCTGCCATTGTTCTTCTGTTTGTTTGTGCTAAGAAGATAAGCCTTGAGGCAGGCGGGGACCCTCGAGTTGCCAGAGCAGGGGCACCTCGGGCCATGGGTGTAAAAAACACCGTCCCTCGGCAAGCCCTGACTTGGCTTGCAGGGACCCGTGGATACTCCTGTGCTTGGAAAGGCAGCGCCAGTCCGGTGGGACACGAATGGCCCCTCTGCTGACCCCGAGCTCTCACCAGACCCTGTGACACGTGCTGTCCCGCAGCCCCGGCCGGTCCTCAGCTGCCGTTGCTGGCCCCAGCCCGCCCCAGCTCGGGCGGCACCACCTCGGTGTTGCTGTGTGCCCCGTTCCCTCTGCCCAGCGCACCCCTGGACAGCCGCGGTGACCAGGCACGTGCCACGAGCGCAGCCTTCAGCGCCGAGCGGGCCCCAAGTCGTGTCACATGCGCCGAGGAATGAGCTGCCTCAGCCAGAGCCCCGGGGTACAATAACCACTGCAGAGCTTGTGCTCAAAATGCAGGGTAGATGACACGGATTATGCCTTCGCTAATGCTCTTAAGAGCTATTCCTGGGCCCGAGGGAGATAAAGGGGCTTATTATTGCAAAATTAATATCCTCTCGGGGAGGCGGTTCAGAGCCGTGCCCAGCAGCCCTCGCCTGCCTGCAGCCGCCAGTGCGGAAGTGGCGCTGCCCACGGGGCTGTGGGGCAGGGGCAGCAGGTGGCCCCAGCTGCGGATGGGCTCCCTCGGGACAGCGGCTCCGCACGGGAGGCTGCCCGGGAGAGCTCGGCTCCCGGCAGGGCTTTCAGGGGCTCCCAGGGCCCTTGGGTGCATGCCCAGCTCTGCTGCCCGAGGGGGATCAGCGGGGCCGAGGCAGCTTTCCCCCCTGCCATCTGCCGTGTCCTGCAGAGCCGTCCAGGTCCTTCCTGGACAAATGCAGCCCTCTCACACTCTGCTGCCCACGTTTATGTCCCTCTGCCCTGGAAGATTTTCCTCCTCCAGCCCCTGATCTGCAGCTGCAGAACCAGCTCCCTGGCTCACAGCAACTGCTGGGTCTTGTGTGTCCTCTCCCACCAGACCACCCCAACCTCCAGCCCCGGGAGGTGCCACCTGGTTCTTCCCCACCACCTGAATGCAACGCTGTCCCTGGCACTCCTGATGGAAGAAAAGCCACGGCTCCCCCTTGCCATGGCAGAGGGCTCTGGCTTCCCTCAGGAGACGGAGCAGCAAGGTGTTGCCAGAAGCACCACCCAGTGAAACCCAAGACATCCTTCTTTTAATCTCCTTCGCTCCCAGTGTGGCCCACACCCTCATGCTGATCTCCTGGGCTCGGCACAAGTCCCGCCAGCTCCGCAGTGGGTGGCTGCACCCCAGCACGAGGCAGTTTCTGCAATGCCAAAAGCACCAGCCCTGGAGGAGAGTAGGGGCTTCTCTCCTGCCTTATGGAACAAGGATGTCTGGAGGAAGGTCAGACGAGTGGTCAGAAGGTCAGAAGAAGTGGATTTTGGGCGCTGTGCCTTCTGTCACGTCCCTGGATTGGGTCTCACTGTACTCAGGTTTGGCTTAAATGAGACCCGGCTTGGCTTCCCCTGATCCCAGAGGCACAACCAAGACCACCTTCATGGATGTTTGCAGCCAGCCATGTAATGGGTCAATGTCACTAGCGGATAATCCAGACAGGCACACAGGCTGAGGGGAATCTGTTTATTTATTTATTTATTTTCCTTTCTAACACATTGCAAAGTACTTGGACAGGAGGATGCCTGCTCATGTATTCCTAAAAGCCCTTCATACAACTGATTATGCTATTATTAATTTAAGGCATTACTGCTTAGGCATGCATCTTTGCTATCTGGTTTAGTTTTTCTTTTGGTTTGTTTTTTTCCTGAAAACCTCTCAGTTCAGTAGTGCATTGCTGATCCTTTTACATATGTGCATGCTCGTACACATGTGTCATAGACATCTATGTACATACACAGAGATACTACAGCCTTGGCTTCTCCAAGGTCAGAACATCCCAGACTGGGGCGTTTTTACACAGACCCCATAAATTCCTCCATAAATTTTGTAATGGTCTAATTTCTACGTCTACAGCATTAGTCTTACATTGACCAGAGCCTGATACTATTCAACTCTTCCTTCCTAACAAGCCTCCTCCAATGTCTGGGCTTATGGCTAGTCAGGAACTTCCTTCATTTTTTCATGAAAACCTACAATCTCTTGTTTACTCTTCCAGGGCCTTTTTGACACCGGAGAGTTTCTAGGAGTGGCAAATTGTTTTCTGCCTAGCTTTATTGAGGAAGGGTTTTGTTGTTACTGGTGTTGTTTTTTCAAGTCCTTTCATTCTTCTCATCCTGCTCACTTAATGCTATACATCTGGTTTTAAAGTTATAAGGCCAGTCTACATGATTCGGACATTGTTTTGCACCTGCTTCTTTGGATTGTTTCACATGTCTATATAACCAGAGAGAAGAAGAAGCCCTGATTGAGGAATGCTTTGGTCTTGTTTGAAAATAAGGCACATGTGAGTGCCAAGATCAGGGTGGCTGGAAATGCACCCCATGACGTTAACTATATAGGGAGAGCCCTATGTAATGGTAATGCAGACAGCAGATCTAGCAATGTCATGAACTCCTGGTGATTTTGATGCTTCAGCTGTAGCTGTCTGACAGCTCATTGCTTCATTGATGGTGTTTGGGGCAAAGCTGTTTCTCCTGTAATGGATTTTTAGGATTATCTAGACAAGGAAGGAGCCGAGGCTGAGCTCTGAGAGCACAAATGCTCTTCGCGATGCTTAGGGGACAGAGCTTTTTCCTGTTACTCTGCGTCCTACCTGGAAAGCAGGAGTTGTTCCAAGTGAGCGATCACAGCGGCCCTCCATGCGGGAGCGCTCTGCGCCCGCTCTGTGCTCTTTACTGCCTTGGGAAGCCCATAAATTAAATTGAGCAAATACTTAATCTGAGGAGTGAGGCTGGAATGACTGCAGGGAGCATTAACACTATTTGCAGCTTATTAAGATAAGGCTAACTAAACTCTGTGCCTCAGGTCATCTGATCATTTCCATTCAGCTGGGATTCTTATCCATTTAAGGATTCTGCTCTGTGGTTTTATACTTTTAATATCTTATTTATATTCTTTATACCTTTCTGGTATCATCTTCTGATAACTTGATTATTGGTTACTGTCTTAAATAGGTTCCCGGTGTCATCCTCATTCTTTTCAAGTTGTAATAGGATTATAATGCAAGATGATGACATTTGTATCTGAGCCAAACAAAACACACAGTGATCTACATGCAGAATGAGTGAAACCATCTAGAAACTGAGTTTTCTAGAGATCACCACAAAGCCCTTCGAACAGACCAACCTACAGGGAAAATGCAAGTTGCTGTTGGATCAATAACGAAGCAACACTTCTCAAGGCTGTGCCCGAAGAACGGGGTATCTCGCCTCTCGGACACCCCTTGCATCCTTCCCTGTGGAGGAAGTTTCTTCTGTCATCAGTTACTGATTCACTCGGGGCTGTTTTCCAGTCTGAATGCCGGTCCTCTAATCAGCTGGAGAAAAGGAGTCACTTATATAAGCCAAAGGGAAAGGAAATGCCTCTGTGATACTGCTCACATGAATAGCTAGGACTGAGCGGGGGTGGACTCCTGAAGTCCAGCTCCTGCATCTTCTCACCTGCTTTATTTTTAGGGCTGCCTTGACTGGGACAGGTGAGGTGGCCATTTGGGAGGCTCTCTTCTCTTTATTTGTCTGTCTTCTTCAAGGCAGTCCGTGAAGAAGAGCGGAAGGCATGACCCCCTCCTCAGACAAAGAGCTCAACGGGCTAGATAACCCCAGCTTCGTGGTGAGTGTGCCCTTTCTGAGGGTTAATTCCTGCGTATATTGGTAAAAGTCTTACAAAAGCAAGAGAAAGGGAAACCCGGGGGGTTTGGACTGGCTGTAAGGGTGCTTGTTGGGGCTGTACATCTATCTCTATCTTGTCTCTTATCAACAGAAATCTGAGGAATAATTTCTTCAATAAAGCTTACTGCTGCTACATACCTGAGGTGGTTTCTGCTTTTCGGATGTTTTTCTTTGCTTCTTTTCTCTCTGTTATTAATAAAATAAGAGAGTAGATGAATGGCAGCGCAAGTCTATCTCTGTCAAAGAAATAATTGAGCGTGTGGCTCCTTGTGACTGTGTCCCTGGATTGAGGGGTTTATGTCACAGTAAGTAAAAGTGAAATGTAGACTGATGACGAGTGGGTTTCCGTGTCTCCTGGCTCTGTTTGTAGTGGGGCAGATAGACAGAGAGGCAGTCAAAGAAGGGGCTTAGCTGGGGAGAGCACTCAGTAGGGTCACAGGATAATAAAAGCACCTGCAAATGAGTGTTATCAAGGAGTGTCACAGGTGCCTTGAAAATCTGCACACTGTGATAGAGCCATAGGGCTGGGAGGGGGGCATGGCAGCCTTGTTCCCATCTCAGCACAGAGATAACTGCCATCAGGAAGGAGAAGAGTTGTTTTTCTGCTCACAGGAGGGGTGAAAGCACGGGGTCCTGCAGCTCTCCGGATGCCAAGGTGACAGCTTGGAGGAGTCTTTTAACCTCTCAGTGCCCACGTTGCTTGTACTTCAAGTAACTCTTGGCCAGCTTGCTGCAAGGGGTGGAGATGGGGCTGCCAGAGTGGGCCAGCTGTGGGCAGAGCCTCCAGAGAGATGCTCAGAGCAATGCAGAGGTTTCTGGTGGTGTTATTAGTCACCCTCTTCCACTGGACCTCAGAGCAGGCTTGTAACTCCCCTGAATGGGAATCTTTCCTCTACCTCCTCAGTATCCTATCGCTCTCATCATGTGCTTGGCTCGGGTCCTGACACGGGCCCTGGTCCTGCACCTGGCAGCAGGCAGGGACAGCCTGGTCATGGAGCAGCAGCTGGGCTGGGAACCATCATGGCAAACCAGGGGCTGCTGTGGGCAGTTGTCCCCACTGAGATGACAGGGAGGGAGCCTTGTCCAAGAACAGGCGCTTGCTGCTGCCTGCCTGGCTCGCAGTTCGCCCGTGTGAGGAGGTGGCCGGGAATAGTTTCCCCAAAGAAAGAACTCCACACATGGGCAAGCTTAAGTACCCTGTTGTGCATTTGCTAATCCACAGCTCAGGCTCTCTTGTTCTAAAACGAACATGCCTCCACAGGGAGTTATGTTGGAATGCCTGTTGCTTTCTGAATTTGTGCCTGAGCTCTCTTTGAATTAACTCTGCCCTCACCTATCTCTTTTTAAGTACCTGTAATGCTCCCAGCCTGTCTGGGCAAGGCAAATATACTGTATTTTAAATGGTGTTAGATAGCATATTTTTGACAGCATGATCTTAAATGGGACTTTGGAGACTCAGCCATGAAAGAGATGGGAAAAATGGAGATTTCAGGGAAATGGTGTAGTCATCCAGGATTAATAACCTGTGGCTGCATATTTTCAACTGAATGTAACTAACGTAATTAATTTTGCATCCCTATTTCCTGATTAGTGTTAATTTTTGGCTATAGTCATGTCATATAGCCATGACAGCTACTGCAGAGGCTTCTCTTTGATAGGCATTTTGGGGTCTATCTGTTCCAGTATGACTGAAAGATAAAGAAAAGTACTGACAAACTGGTTGGGAAATTGGGAAAGGAATAGGGCAGGAAAGGCTTGCCAGGCTGGAGTGTCCCAGCCTGGGGGTGGCCCTCTGCTCCGTGTGCCACGGAGACTTGCTGGCTGGGGAGGATTCACTGAAGCAAACGTGGGGCTCTTGGGAGGCTTTTGGATTCACATCGAACCTCTGTGGCTTCCCACTACCTGAGTGGCTCCTCCAAGGTGGGAAAGAGGGCTGTACCTGTGTGTGTGTGCACAAGGCGGGTGTGTGTAGTGTGGTAGTAGGGTAGGGTAGTGCGAGGGCCTGGGTGTCACGAGTGAGTGCACAGGGATCTGTGTGTGTGTGTAGAGCCGGGGTGCCGCACATCCTGGGGGCAGTGCGTGCGTGGGGCGGCACCAGCCTTGCTCCTCTGTGGCTGCTGTGATCAGCAGCGCGTGCTGGGGGTTTCTGCAGTCCCTGCCTCTGAAGGTCATGTCTGCTTTCAGAATGGGAGCATGGGGAGCGGGGTCTCCAAGATCATCATTTTCACTGTTTTGGCCCGATCCTCAGTGTTAAAGGGATTTGCTAGCGTAGCAAAGTGAAGGTGTGTTTATCAAGATGGAAGGTTTTGAAGTGTTTGGTAAGGAGACTAGAAAGAGAAGGCTGAAGAGAAGAAAATAAAATATAATGCATGCTCCTGGTTTGCAATTATTGGCTGCCTACTTGTTTTAAGATATTTTATCAAAGACACTGTGAGGGACAGCCATGGACAACATGTGATAGGGGACAATGCAGATTTGATGGATGAACCTTTTGCAGCTTCTTTCTTGCTCTGGATAGTTATTCTGTTTCCATCTAAACATAAATGATACTAATGCATTTCGTTCAGATATGTCTTTGAAGCTAATGGAGACATTGTCCAGCATCTCTTCTGGTCCAGATGAGATGCTGTGGTCTATAAATATGTAACCTGTAAACATTAATCTGTGCATTTTTATCTAGGCATTTTAATTAATGTATCCATTTCCTCCTATTGTTATTTTTAATCCTGGCCTTGTCCATAGCTACGGGTGGGGTGTTCTCACAAGACGTGGGGCACAGTCACAGGGGCAGTTTGGTGCCCACTGGGTCAGGCTCTGGCTAACAAGAGCTCTCTCCTGCTTGCCAGGGTGAAGATGGGAGCCACTGCTACCCCTTTCCCGAGCTTGCTGCCCAGAGCCCGACGGGAGGCGGGAATGGGGACCGCCGCAGCAAGCTGGCCTACACTGTCACGGAGGTACCACCGTGGTATCTGTGCATCTTGCTGGGCATCCAGGTGAGACGGGGAAGAAAGTGGTAGTAGTGGGCTGGATGGGAGTTTAAGGGCTTTTCCATCAGTTAAAGGGAGCAAAACCTGAATTTGGGAGTGCTTTACATTCTCCAGGCATGACTAGAGCTGTGGGATCAGAACTCCATGAGATCAAGGCCTTCCCACCATCTCTTAAACCCTGATCATTATCCTCGTGCTTACAACTACACTGTGCTCTTTGAAGTGCAAATGGGAAGGCAGAGTCCCAGGGTCAGAGCCAGATAGTTAATGGAATAGGTTAGGTACCTCTGCTAAAGTGAGCCAGATGTCTAAAGGCTTCAGAATTACTGCTGCCCCTAGCTGAGCAGAGATGGCATGAGAAGGGCTCACGCAGCGTTGGTCTGTGCTCATGCACTGCATGTTGAGTGCCCCAATATTAGCAACGTTGCTTGGTGCAGATCCTCAGTGAAGGGACCTGTCGAGATAACGATGGGCATTTTGTTTGTTGTGGCAATCTCAAGTTGAGACATTAGAAAAAGAAGGCTCTATGAACACATCTCCATCATTATTTTATTAAAATATAACTTATAATGAGTACTGTGAGGTATTAAGTACCACCAGTTCTAATATTGCAGCCTTATGCTATAGGATGAGAACTAGGAAGTGACAACAAAAATTACCTTGGATTAATCCAATGTTTACTGCAGATAAGGTCAACATTTAAAGCAAAAATGTTTGAAGAAGTATTTTCACGTCTAGTAATTAATTGAAGTTCATTGTAGAAATAGGTCTGTGACCCTTCTGAAAAAATACAGGGCCTGATTTTTCCATTACTTTTCATCCATTTGGCAGTTTATTTATTTATATTAAAAAATACATGATATGAGAAAATTTTTTGATAGCAAAAAACGTATTATTCTAATTTGGTAATATTTTATATTTTATTTTCTGGTGCAAAAAAAGAGATATTGAAACTTGCATTGCACTCATATAGCCTGGTCACTGTCCTCCCCTGCCCTGGAACACTTCCACTTTCTTGGAAGAGTATTCCCAACAGTAATGTCTGCAAGTGCTGAGGATAAACAGGTCCCTTCTGACAGTAATTTGGGGAGTCCAGAATACTACAAAAGGTTTGGGGGCCTGGAAATTGGGGGAAGTTAGTGTTGAGTGTTGCAGTTCTCATGGGTACATTCAAACTGCCCCTAGCCGAGAATTCAAGCTGGCTGAAAACAAGAGTATGAGTAATACTGGTATCACACAAGCACTGATCTGCACTTTGCTTTTAGATTTCCCTCAGTGACCCAGTGACAATACATGGCCAGTTCTGCATCCTTCCTTACCCAGTTTTCCCTTGTGTCGCCTAGCATTTCCTGACAGCCATGGGAGGTCTTGTGGCCATCCCTCTGATCCTCTCCAAAGAACTGTGCCTCCAACACGACCTCCTCACCCAGAGCCACCTGATCAGCACCATCTTCTTTGTCTCAGGGATTTGCACCCTGCTGCAAGTCTTCTTTGGAGTCAGGTAGGCCAAATGCAAGAAATGGGACATGTGAGAAAACCACCTGTAGAAGCAATTACTTACTATCTGCTCAGTGATGGGCTTGCAGTAGAACTTATCCGCCAGTGAGAATTTCCTGCTACCTCTGGCTAATCAGACTCATGCCAAAGCAGCATGAAATCACTGTACGTGATACTTTTGCAGAATCGGCTCACAAAGTACTCTGACTTTTGCATCTTCTGATGCACTTTTCGATAACCTAGTGAGGAATCTACCATGCAAGACAGCAAGTCGTTAAAGTATGCATCAAACAGTATTTGCTTCCTCTGTATGCCAGAAATTCTCCAGTTGAGGCAGGACCCTTTTGATCTGTGCCCATGATCAAGGGAGCATGGATTCTGTGAGAAGCTCTAGGGCAGGAGGTAAATGGGAGAAGTAAATCTCAAGCATATCCAGTTGTGTGGTACCACTTCTCATGGCAGGGATTCATAGTACGATCTGAACTGAACCAAGGTAAATGCGCTTTGTTGCTGAGCTGTTGAAGAGCCAGTGGTGAGAGGATGAACTTGCAGCTGCCCAGAAAATGAAGTACCTGAGAAGAGAGATATCTGCAAGCATCGTCTTTCTCCCAAAGATCTAGACTGCCGGTTTCAAAAGCTGATTTTTACCCTCCCTGCTATTACTTCCACTGCATCTTTCCCATGGCTGCCCATCATAAACAATGACTGTAGACAAACCTCACTTCCAAAGGCTGCTAATTCTCAAAAACTGCAGGTGTGCCACATGACCCAGGTCACCTTTCCTGGCTACAAAAGAGAAGGAATCTGGCCATTCTCTGTTCAATTAAATTCAGGACAGATTGTATCCCCATGACCTTTATTATCTGTGGCTATTTGGGTGATTCATTCCCGAATGGCTCCCAAGCGCACTTCCAAATGGCTCAGTGAGTACCTGAGAGCTGTGACATCTTCTGCTCTCTGTTAGTCAAGGATGAAAGAGTATTGGAGAACATTATTTCCTGTACCTGTATAGCTGAATGAGGAACAACAGATCAAATTATGCTTAAATGGGTTCAGTTGAGCTAAGGATGCAACTACCTTGTTGTCAGCCCTTATTTTTAAAGGTGATGATATTCTCTGCTGGAAGGGCATGACTTAGGCTATGGCATAGCTAAAGAAGGGAAAGCAAACCTGAGGAGAAAGTTGGAAGCAGAGTTTTTTTCTTTTTACTTTTTTTTTCTAAAACCCTATAGTAGTTGACAACCATGAGCAACATGACAGGCAGAAAGACAGTAACTGTAAAGCTGAGGAAAATTGCTGGAAAATACCAGGGCTATTGTCCAAGGCCCTTGGGATTGCTCAGCTGAGTACTGTATACAGCTCGTGATAACCATAAGTAAAAAAGACTAATTCAGAGTCATTTCAGAGCCATTAAGGTGACATGGGCAGAGGAGACAATTCATTTTATCAAAGCAATCAGAGTGAGATTGGTTTGTTTTGCTTGGTAAAGAGGACGCTCAGAGGGATATGGCTGCAGCCAGCAACTAGACTGGAAAAGGATGGGATCAGGCAGGGAGAAACTATTTCAGACAAAAGACAACGTTGGCCTGTGAACAAATAGATAGGAACTGGCTGTGAGCATAAGACATTAGTAGCTTACTACCAAGAGCGAGTGCAATACTGGAGCAGCTCTCCAGAAGTGGTAGGCAGAGGAAAAGCCTGACCCACTTTAACCTGCAGCTCAGTTGTGTTTTACAGCATGAAAAAGCAGTGATGAGTCTCGAGTGGTCACTGGAGAGACTATCCAAGATGCTCCTGGGAGTGATCCAGGTCGCTTGTCATTGCCATGAGACCCCTTAGAACAGGCTCAGATATCATATAATGCTTATGAGCACGTAACATTTCCTTCTTTAAACTTACAGTATTTTGTCTAACAAACCCCAGTAGAAAGAAGCCAATATCCTCACTGTGTGTCTCCATTAGCACCAGCAACTAACTAGCTTCAAAGCTACCACAGCAGAAGACATAAATCTCTTGTTAATTCAACAGTCATGGCGTTGGACCTCCTATGTTTCTCTTTGTTTATTTTTTGCTTTGCCAAGCAAGATTCTTTGAAGGATGCAACATGTTCAACTGGATGCTATAAATAAGTGACTCCATGGATGACTGATACTCAAATATAAATTACTGCAAAGTCCTGAACAATAGTTCAGTTGTACATGGCATTCATACCACTAAGTTTAGTCTTGTAAATATTTATTTTAGGTGAGGGAAAGGTGGTGCTGATAAGTCTATACCATCCTTTATTTCCCAGTGTGTTCCAGGCAATGGTAAAAATTCCCCTAGTTCAGGGAAGTTCTTTCTCTTCAGAAGTGTTGCCTTGGGTCAATATGCCACTGGTGTTCTGCGCAGGTGCCATAAGAGCTCCCAGCTCAAGTTTTCAGGACCATGCTCAGGAACGGTCTCTA
Source organism: Eudromia elegans (assembly GCA_003342815.1). Lineage (NCBI taxonomy): Eukaryota > Metazoa > Chordata > Aves > Tinamiformes > Tinamidae > Eudromia > Eudromia elegans. The sequence goes on from PTEX01000289.1 coordinate 608,691, forward strand.
AAGAGCCAAGCTGAGGTGTGCTGACTTGTTCCAGGCTTGCAGGGTCAGTGTGGGCCTTCAGAAAGGTTCAGATTTCCAAAGCTTGCTAAAGAAATGGCCTCATCAATAAACAAGTCCCACGGAAATGGGGCTTAATGTCTTCAGTGGCTTTAAAGAATCATTCAGACCTTTCAGATCTCTGTTGCCATTTGTCCATACGTGAAATAAGAAGTCTGACTTGACTCGCAAGGGAGCCCTGATCCTTGTGTATAAAGCCCCATGTGAAGCCACTTTCGAATGTAGCTGAGTTTGCTAGCTGGGGTTTCAAGAGGGAGAGTTCCTCTAGGTGAGGAGCGGTGCACCGTGCGGGAAGGGCTGCGCCCTTCCCAAGCCAGAGTGCTCAGACCTGCCCATGCAGGTTTCCCTTCCTGTGTCGCTGGAAAGAGAGCAGAGGAATTAACTTGAGAAGCCAGTGCACTAAAGCTAAGTCCCAATTTCTCCCACCAGTCTGAAGATGGTTATGATGTGGAGAGTAGCCATTGTGTGTGCTTGTGTTTATAAAAAGATCTTGAAGAAAAACAAGGCAGCTGAAGGGAACAGAGGAAGGGTTTGAATTTTGACAAGATGTCTACCTAGAGGTCTTATCCGTGCCAAGACTTGTTTTTTGTTTCTGGAGAATGTCACCCTCTTGCTTCCTCGGTCTTCCCTTTTCCTCCAGATTTTATTTTCATTGTTGTTTTACTATATGCAGCTCTGCTGTCTGGTCAGGGAAATGATCTGATCACACATTTTTCCCTTAAAGCAATGTAGCAGAATTTGTCTCCAGAACCAGCATTTCTTTCGATTTTAAATATTTAGACACAGACTCTTTCCCTGATGCTCCTCTTGAGAGCAATGGACAACAATTCTCAAGCATTGTCAGTGGTGGAGACCTACCAGAACATTTCTAAAGACATTGTCAGAGACCATGAGCAGATTGATTTTTCATTTGTTTTCAGTTTTATTACTTTTATTTCTCTCATTCCCACAGAGCTCAGATACCAGCATTCACATTCTTCAGCTTTTCTCTTTGGGTTCCTTCCAGGTTGCCTATTATCCAAGGAGGGACTTTTGCATTCCTGACTCCTACCCTGGCCATGCTGTCTCTCCCCAAGTGGAAGTGCCCTGCCTGGACCCAGAACGCCACCCTAGTGAATGCCTCTTCGCCAGAGTTCGTCGAAGTCTGGCAGACACGGATGAGAGAGGTAATCCCTACAGAGAGGCTGTGCCGAGATGGGCTCCAAGAGAGGCATGATACATGGTTCCTGAGCAAGGATATGGGGAGATTTTCCCGGGAGAGTCCACTGAGTCAAGGCAGACTGAAGGCTGCATTACAAGCGGCTCAGCATCTGTTTGGGGCGGAGGACTTGCATGACTGTGCTATATTTTCAGTGATGCTGGTTCTGCATCAGGACTGCTTGCTTTCACAGAAGCTTCCGACGATGACAGGGCCATGAGTGCTGAGAAAACCTGCACCCCCAAGTGCCCCTGGTCCTCAGTCTGCTGCAGCTGTTTCCAGTAGAAAAGCAAGTGCTTTGCTGCTTTTAAACAGGGATGTGTAGGACAGGATGTATAATCCTCAGGTGATTTACGGTCCCTTCAAGGTCTCTCTTGTCTGGCCAGATCCTTTTGCCATGAAGTGTGGTTGGCTTTGAGGAAGGAAGGAAGGAAGAGAAGATGAGGAAAGGACTCCCTCTATGCATTAGAAACCTAGTAACAAGAAGTGAAAGGGCACAACTTACTGTAGATAATAAGAAAAAGAGTATTGTTAGGTGGCCAAAGGAGAGGATGAAGGGTCAGGGATCTTGTCACCTTATTCTATATCTGTTACCTAATTGGAAATGATGGTGGCTGAATTTGTCTCTGTTGATCTGTATGTCAGGTACTTTGAAAAGCACAGAATCATAGAAGGACTCTAGGATCCTTAACGTTTCTCTATATAGTGCACAGGGTCATCCCTGTGGACACATGTAAACACATGTTAACACTATTCTGTCACACAGGGACTGCTGCCTTTCCTCTTCAGATTGGAGCTTTATCCGCAGGCTGGGGGTGTTTCTCTTCCCTCTTGAGCCAGAGCTCGAGACAACCTCAGACACCCAGACCACCCAGGCCCAAGGAGATGACTCCATCTGCAACAGCGGAGCGGAGCCTCCTGCCTGGAGCTGATGTCAGCAGCAAACCAACCTTCAGGATGTGACCACTGGCTGCCTAAACAGTGATTGTCAAGCAAAGGGAAGCTCAGGGTGATAAATCTGTCCCTGGGCGAAAACAATACTCAGACAAAACCAAGTATCTGGCTAAAACTGCCCTCCTACCAGTGCCCTACCAGTGTGCTGCAGTATCCAGTCAGCCACATCCTCCTCTGTGGGCTGTGCTATACAAAGGACTGAAATACAGCTTCGTGTTCTCCTGCTCAAGTTCTGCTTGAGCACACACCTCCTAGCAATCCCAAGGACAGTTTGATTAGATAATGTCACATAATCAATATGTTTGTCTCTTCACCTCTGCCAACCCACTGCTATGGGGCCAGTAGAGGTAACAGAAGTAAGGGGCTACTGTGATGATTAGGGGACTGGAGCGTCTCTCAGGTGAGGAAGGCTGAGAGAGCTGAGACTGTTCAGTCTAGAGAAGCATGAGAAGCATCGACAATCCTATCACTGTTCCAAAGGGAGGTTGCCAAGAAGGCAGGTCTAGGCTCTTTTCAGTGGGGCCCAGCAGCAGAACAAGAGGAACAGGCACAAACTGGAACACAGGAAGCTCTGTCTGAATAGGAGAAAAAGCTTCTTTACTTGGAGGATGTGACTTGGGGCACTGTGACAGGTTGCCCAGGGACTGTGGAGTCTCCATCCTCAAAGATGTTCAAAAGCCACCTGGACACAATCCCAGGCAATGAGCTCTAGGTGTCCCTGCTTGAACAGAGGGGCTGGACTAGATGGTCTCCAGAGGTATCTTCCAACCTCAACCATTCTGTGATCTGAGTAACGAGGCACTTGGTCCTGGGGATCATCCAAACCTGTCAGCTAAGTGGGGGCTGATGTGCTGGTGCTTTGGTGGCCCTTCTCCACACATGATACTCAACCAGCTCTTCCTGTCATCGGAGTGAAGCCTCCGTGCCTCGTGCCTGTCCGTCACTGGGAGCTGAGTCTAGCTGTCACACTTGTTTTCCACTCCCCTATTTAAGAAAAGGCCTAACAGCTAGAGCTCCTCTCAACATCTGCTCTTTTCCTCCATTTTTTCCTAGGTACAAGGAGCTATCATGGTAGCTTCCTGCTTTCAAATCTTTATTGGATTTTCTGGCTTGATTGGATTTCTGATGAGATTCATTGGCCCTCTGACCATTGCCCCGACCATCACCTTGGTTGCGCTACCTCTTTTTGACTCGGCTGGAGATGATGCTGGGCAACACTGGGGCATATCATTCATGTAAGTCTCAGTTCCCCTTGGGAAAACTGTGTCAACACACACTGTCTACCTCTAATATACAACCAAATGTTATAATCTGTAGCAGGCTTCTCTGGGGATTGAGGAATTATTTGTTGAACATTAACATGTGACAGGCTTATGCAAAACACCGGTATGGCATAACTCATTCTCCAGGAGCTCAGAACCTTCAGCAACAAAGGAAAAAAGAAAAACCAAAAATAAGATTAAAAAAACTCTCATTTTGTGAAAATGCTGAGTTCACAGGTCAGTAAACAAGGCTTTTCTATGGTGATTCCTGGTGGCAAGCATAGTTGTCTACATATATTATCTCACATGCTCAGAAATTAACTTAAAAAGACATTTCTAAAATGGAAAAGTTATGGTCCCCAAGTCAAAAGAGCAGTATATATTGTTTTCACAAGAATAGGAAGAACTGTTTTCTGCTAAGAGGCCCTGGGAGGTCTGGAAATACCTACATTGTGCACAAGTGGCTTTGCGACATTAAGGTTGTTCTTTCAGAGACATTTGTGCGTATGTACCCTTATGTTTGGTGGTAGGATTTCCTTGGCATTCCAGAAACAACTAAAAATGTTAGGAAAGCCACTGCATGGTTCATCTGCATGTGACACTTTCACATCCATCATGCAGACTTGAGCCAGGGTAATGTACAACCTTAGTCTGCTGTTTGTCCTGCGGACTCTGACTGGTTGGCTAGTGGTGTCAGAGCTGCCTTTGAAGACTCAGTGCTGGGCTTTGGCTCCAGCCCCTGGGAGGCAGCGTGCTTTTGAGGAACATGCTCCCAGCCCTGTCTCTGGCCCCAGGCTGAGCTTGTGCTCCTGGCTGTGTCCCTCCTGACCCAGCTGGTCCACTCTGCCTCCCAGCACCTCTGCTGCCAGGCCCCGGCTCTGCTGATTCAGTCTTTTTGCCACCTCCACTTCCTTACCTAATTGGTCTTTTCTCTTCTGTCTCCTAAGACTGGAAGCCCTGTCTGCTCCCCAAGGCTTCCCATCCAACTGCAGCTTCTCCCACCACGTCTCTGGCTTGTTGCCCTAGTCTCCAGACCCTATGCGCTTCTTGGCCCCTTCCTTAGCTTTGACTGGACTATCTTCTCTTCTTTGCTTCTCCTCTCACTGACTCCTAACCTCCTGTCCGCACTTGACCTCTTTGCCAGTCCTGCTGCCCCATCTGCCCGCAAACCTGGCCACCGTTTCTGTTTCCTTTCTGTCCCATCTCCTGCCTGTGTTAATCTTGCTCCTTTCTTTCATGACTCACACTCCTTTGCCTCAACCTGGTCATTACGCTCTGAGCTATCTGGGTTGTGTCCTCTTTTGTCGTGAGGCTGCTTCCTCCATGCTGTGTAAGTGACAAAGAAGGGGGGAGACACAAGGCTTGTGGTCTTGTCCCTGCTACCCAGGCCCACCACATCCCAGAGCACCCATCTACCCAGGCATGGGACGCACTGTTGCCTTCAACATGTGAGCTAGTGTGTGCTCATCTGCTCCCTGATGGTCATGCATGCACATTTCATCACTGAGCAGTGGGGTAGCCTAGGACATACCCCAAAATCTCAGCACCTTTATGGGCTGCAAGCATTAAAGTCAGAAATTACTCTGCCAAGCACTTGGGACCTAAGATAAATGATCATTTTTACATATTGATCATACCTGAGCATATTTGCACGAGAAAGAGCAATATCCCCAAAGATCAAGTCATATTGAATCTTAAGTCTTTTTTCCTACTGTTCAAGGCAAAATCGCCTCTCAACACAGGGCATACTATGTCTATTTCTTGAGTGTTATTATTGGAAATAGGTTTGGGATATATTTTTTTCCAGAAATATTTGGCCCGAGGCAGATGTTTTCCATGGAAAATTTCATCTTAAATTGTTAGAGTTAGAAAGAATTATAAAGAAGCTGAAAATAGCCTCTATTAACAGGATGTATCAGGCAATCTGAGTAATGAGCAGTGACACCTACCCAAGACAGAAGACTGCTCCTCAATGATTCATAAAGCTGCGGAGTCCCTTTGCAAGAGCAAATACACACAACGTGCACTGACGCAGCAGGCCTGGGCTCTGTTGCTTTAGAAACTAAGAATGCAAAGCAGGTCTTCCTCAAACTTTCTGCTTCACTGTGCAGTGCTTTGACTGATGATTCATAGCCTGTGGCTGCACGTGGTGCTATCTCTCTGCAGAGAGGTGAGGCTAGAGTGTCTTTTGCACTGCTAGCATCCTTCCTGTCCTTAAGCCTGTTTCTGGGGGGGGCACTGGAGTCCTGGGCTCCTCAGGTAGCCAGGCTTTGAGTTAATGTGTGGAGACAACGGGGAAGACAGCCATCCATATGGCACTTAGAGCTTACGTTACCTTTTCCCTCATGGAAAACTACCATTTCTTCCCAAAACTCCTAAATGTAATTTAGTGTAAACCACTAAATCGATTTCAAATATATCACTTGTATATAACTGGAGTTTCCAGGAGATTCAGCCCCATGGCCAGGGTTGGAGAGGAACTGCACCCTGTGGCCACCACAATGGGAACAAGGTCCATGACTAGCTAGGGGCAAATGCCTTGGGCAACCCATCAGCAGGGCAGATGTGGCAGAGTGGTCAGCCATGCTCTGCCCTTCATGTTTGACCAGGAAAGCCATGCCCTGCACGGCACCACGGGAGGACTCTCCCTAGGGCCGGCACCACTGCTCGGGCAGGCAAGAGCAGTTGGGCACTGTTTTCTATTGACTGAACAAGACGCCAGTGCTAAGGAGGACACCAGGGCATGATGTGCAGCCCCACTGTCCTGCCACTTTTGTTTTTCTTTCAAAACAGGAACTTGCATAGGCAAATCAGTGTGAGTTCATGCCCCTTGCAATGTGAAATGAAACCCTGTGACTTCCTCTTTCTTTTCTCCTTGGTGTGTAGGAACTCTTTGCAGCTTAGAAGCAGCGTGAGTAAACTTGAAATCGGGAAAACGACAAATCCTGTATTTCTAGTACATCTACATTATATAGAGAGGTTTAAGGACAGCTTCCTAAATAGCCTGCCTGGACCTTGCATGTGTCTCATGTCTTTCTTCTACCAGAATCACTTTTAACTTCTGGCAATGGTAGCATACTCCATGATTTACCATTGCAGGGATGTAGGCACATTGGCAAGCATAACAAAACTCTAGGTAGCCTATAATGAGAAGCTTGTTCTCCTTCAGCTTTGCCAAGTAGACACTTTTCTGTATTGTCTAGAGCCTGGGTTTTGGGGATACTTTTTGTCTCACATTCTACTTTTTCCCTCCCCCTAGGACTATTGCTTTCATAGTTCTCTTCTCGCAGTACCTGAAAGATGTGCCTGTGCCATTGCCATCTTACCAGAAGGGCAAGAAGTGCCACTTCTCTAAGATCTACCTCTTCCAGATCTTCCCAGTAAGTTACAGTTCCTAGTGATGACAGAGGGACTGGGATAACCTGGTTCAGGCTGCCTGGACTCAAATACAGTTTCCACTCACTTTCAGCACAGTCAGATTTTTCCAGTCTCACCTATTTTGCGGTTTGGATTCACATGCATGTTGGAAAGCCATCTTTATCTCAGAAATGCAAACTGCTCAGCACCTTGTGTGCTGGAGTTGGTCTCTGATTCCTGCTTTCTCTAGTCGTTTTTGTGTTATTTGCATAATCAGAAAGAAAACACTTCCTGAATGCAGTTGAGCCCTCTTCAATTGCCAGTGCACCTGCCCCCAGGACTGCCCTTGGCAAGGGAGGGGGCTGGAGACAGGCAGGTACCACCACCCTCTACGAGCGAGGGAGATGGACATGTGAGCACCCAGCCAGCACTCTTTCTCCATGGCATATGCACCATGTGGGGTACTTGGGGAGGGGGCCAGACTGCAGACATGCTGCCTCTGTAATGCTCTGTGGTGTCCCTATCAGCCTGGTGGAAGTGGGGCTGTGCCCTAACATGATGTCCCTGTTGACTGTGCCGCACAGGTGCTGCTGGGGCTGTCCCTGAGCTGGCTGCTCTGCTACGTGCTCACGGTGACCAACGTGCTCCCTGCAGATCCAGCAGGATACGGCCACTCCGCTCGGACCGACACGCGGGGGGACGTCCTGTCCCGGGCTCCCTGGTTCCGCTTCCCCTACCCAGGTAGCATGATGCCTTCCTCTGCCTCTGCCTCGTGAGACGCTGCTCCTGCTGCTCCCGTTGCTGCTTTTCCTGGGGGCCTCACCAGCTCATGACCTCCCTGAGGCCACCATAGGGAGGTGAAAGGAACCTGAGCAGCCCAGCTGGGCTGGGTTGGATGATGAGGCAAAAATGCTTGCATGTGCCCCCACTGCTTTGTCCATTAGTAGGTTTCAGAGCAAACTCGATGCTGCTGAGCCTGAACTGAGCTCTTTCTTTGCAGGCCAGTGGGGAATGCCGACTGTCAGCCTGGCTGGGATATTTGGCATCATAGCCGGGGTGATCTCCTCCATGCTGGAGTCGCTGGGCGATTACTACGCGTGCGCCCGCCTGTCGGGCGCCCCGCCGCCTCCAGAGCATGCCATCAACCGGGGCATCGGGGTGGAAGGCATCGGCTGCCTCCTGGCCGGGGCCTGGGGCACCGGCAACGGCACCACGTCCTACAGCGAGAACGTGGGAGCCCTGGGCATCACCAAGGTGAGTGTCACCACAGCGAGGCGGCCCATCACACCGCTCGCCAAGGCATGTCATAGCCCGCTCAGGGATATGGCCCATGAGCAGGTTATCCACACTGGATACGTGCTTGGGACCTGGGAATTGATCTTGGCTCAGCTCATGCTGGACCCATGGCTCAAAAGAAATGTTCTTGCTGCCCATAGGCCCTTGGTGACCCTCTCAGCAAGGCTGTCCAAAGCATGGAACATAAGCAGCCATTCCTGCTCTTTCACCACGTATGGTTTGGATGCAGGAGAAGCACACGCTGCTGCTGCTCATGGCACCTGGTTTGTAGGACCAAAGAGAGTGTGTTGTGCCATGAGGTATTCTGGAAATTTCTTGAAAACTAAATTTATCAAAGTTATTTGTCTATCCACATCTATCTATGTGTCTATCCATCTATATAGCCACTTTCCTAAACAGAGCGGAGAGGAGAGGAGAGGAGAAAATAAGAAATCTTTTTTAGGGCTAGGGCTGTAAATTCCACAATTTTATAACCCAAAACTGGCAATCATGTAAAAGGTAGACTATTTCTTTGCAATTATAAAACATGATGGTAAAAGTTTATGTTTTTATTTCTCTATAAAATTTTGGGAATCCCTTGAGTATTTTATTGCTCTTACAAGAGAATGAAAGAGGTAAGCCTGGCAATCAGTTGATAGGTTTTCACTCAGCTTTACAGCCAGGGGGTGGATACATCCAGCAGCCACCCAGAAAACTTTTTTAAATCATTGTCAAATAAGCTATTGTCATATGAGCAGAGCTGCAAGATGGTACATAAAGGCAGGAATTGACTTATGGCTCGTACCCTACGAAATTGCTTATTTCATGATATTTTATGAGCTTTGTTCACAACAACCATTTTTCACAGACCGAGCCATCAGTGTTTGAGGGAGGTGGCTGTTTCCGGCCAAGAAGATTGTCTGGGTGTCTGCATGGAGGCTGGTTTAGCCTCTTGCCCCACATACCTTGTGGCCATGTGGTCTGCACAAACTGACCAAACCGCTGGGCTCCTCGTTTTGTGGAGGGCAGTTTGTGGCATGCACTGTACGTATAGGATGTAGGCACAGTGGATAAGCACCCAGGCTCAACTATCAGATCAGTCTCTTCTTCTCGTGTCCTCCAGATTCTTCAGGTAAACGTGCCGTCCTATCTGTTTTAAGAGAGATGTTTTCCCGAGGCTCCCACATCTGGAAAGTTACTCATTCATACTTAAAGATCGAGAAAATGTAGCAGCTCACTTTAATCAATCTTAAACCAGAGGAAAGACTTTGGCTGGGATAGATGGGATGCTGAGAGCACAAGGCAGATTTCATTTCATTTAGGTTTTGCATAGGAAATGCATCTTTCCAGGACAAATGGAAACAAAAGGGATTTATTTCCCTGCTTGAAATGGTGTTCAGCACTATCTGAATTGGTTTAGGGTATTGCAGATATCTACAGGGGCTGGCAGACAAAGCAGAGGAGAAGCTGCCAGAAGCTGCCAACATGCAGCCTTTTAAGAGGCACCAGGCACCTACATTTAAGTTAGTGGATGAAGTCTAGTATGCCAATACCAACCACTAGCTTTCAAGAAAATAAGGTGAAAAATTTAAGAATAGGAAAAGATCTCAGAATCTCTGTATTCATAGTAGAAAACTGCACTTTTTCTACCTGAAGAGAACTGAAATTCTTATTTTCTTGCCATAATTGAAGCAAGCTGTAAAATCATATGCTCTCAGTTGCGGTATCAGTGGATTAGTTAATTTGCCTTTAAGGCCAGTTCCATGTGCTGGGCAATCTGTCATTTTGGCAAATTAAGAATCTTAAACCTCATTCTAATCCTGAAATAAATAGATTCTTTGACTTTCATTAAATTATACTTTTAATAGCAAGAATGTCCCAAGCTTTAAATTCAAGAAATTTAAAAAGCACACCCAACAGAAATGGAAAATGTACATCTGATTTTATTTTGAAACTTTCTACAAAACCTTATTCATTTATCTTTTACAATCAAGAAATATTCAATTACTGACCCCCAAAAATATTCCCCCCAACTGACCCCCCAACAAAATGTCTTTGCTGAAAGCATTGGCAAAAGCCCTTGATAGAAATATTACAATCTTCAGATATTTGCAAGGAAAGATTAAAGTAATTAATTGAATTACAAAATGTTTGCAGAGGATTACAGAATTTCTCTGCCTAGGAAACAAGGGTTGTAAATCTTAGCATGATTCTTTAAGCCTTCCAAGGTTTAGTGTGGCAAGACAGATCTTGAATTGAAAGTCTAATAAATATTGCTGTTTTTTTTCCTCCTTTTTTTCATAACCTCTAAATGTCTTCTTAATCCCTTTGTTTTTGCAGATCCTCTTTTGCTTCCTCTTCGCATACTCTAGCAGATCTGCACAAGGGCCATCACTCGGTGCCTCACCCCATCTTTGTTTTAGTACCCGGCAAAGGAAGGGCCCCAGGGCTCTTCCCATGGCAAAATGAGAGGCAAAACTGGTTTCACTGAAGGTTAATGGACAATGACAGATAGGAGCAGACCAACAGACTCCCTGAGGTCTTGCTAGCCATTTTTTAAATACAGAAAGAACATGTCAGATGTAGGAGCTAAGGATCTAAACAGCTTGGCTGGCCAGCTCTGCTCTGCCAATTCCTGCTTCTGAGGAAACAGAGGCCTCCATGTCAGACATCTGGCAGAAACCCATTTTTAGAATCCCGCTTTCTAGTAGAAATATTGTCTAATAAATTAAGTGGGTAGTTGCAACCCCAGCCTGTGAGGATACCAAGTCATTTCTAAGCTGGAGCAAGAGGAAATCCTTGTGTGGTGATTATTGCACTTTTAGTTTAATGATAAACTTTTATTTAACAAGAAGCTGTTAAAGTCTTTGCCAACAGTGAGAGAGGATGACCTGAAAAGAATGGGTGTGGGTCTGCAATTATTGTGGCTTTTGTGATAACTCTTTGCCAATCTGCCAACACAGACTTTCTGTGAAATGAGGCCATCTCAGCTAGAAGATGCTCACCCCGAGCTATCGGAACCGTGTTGCTGAATGTGCAATTAAGTGCTTTATATCTGAGGTTCAATGAGTTCCTTGCACCACAGAGCCATCCATCCACCACCTCCCTGCACCATGCACATGACGCTGTGTCTTCTTCTTGCCCCAGGTGGGGAGCCGAATGGTGATAGTCGCTGGTGGCTGCGCCATGCTCCTGAGCGGCGTCTTTGGGAAAGTGGGTGCTATGTTTGCCAGCATTCCCACCCCCGTGATCGGAGGAATGTTCCTGGTGATGTTCGGAGTTATCACGGCAGTGGGCATTTCCAATTTGCAGGTAACAGCCTGGTGAACCCCATTCCATCCTCGAGGAAGGTGACTTTGGTTTGAAATCGCGTTCTTATCAGGCCGAGTCCAATATAAATGAGTTTCAGCAAATGCCAGTGTATGTGTGGGGAGCTCCTTGGAGAAGCTGAGGACAAAGCTAGACCCACAGAGGAGTTGCTGGTCAGGACAGATTTTTCTCCCGCTTGAGGTAACAGCATTACTAGCAACCCAGCAGGTCAGGGCTGCTCCCATGGCTTTATTAATGCAGGCAGTGATGTCCCTAGGGGGTTATTTTCAGATGCTTCTCATGGTTTATCTACCTGAATCAAGCTGTTAGCAGTGAGAAGGACATTTCTATCATTGCCTGTATGGCTGATTTGGTGCTATATCCTATGGTATGGGTGCAACCAAGGCTGTGTTTTTCCCTGTGCGTGTTTAGGGGAGGCCACCTTCAACTAGAGGACACAAGACAGGAATGGGGCTCAGGTGAACAAGTTTCATTTCCAGCTCACGCAGGGGTTTGCTGGGTAAATCCCATCTTGTAGGATTGCCTCAGTCACCCTATCAATAAAATGGAGACCATGGCATGCTTTGCCATCTAACTGTGTCTGCCCTGTATAATAAAGTAAAACTGCACTGTATGCTACTGTATGCATATACACATACACATTTCTGAAAGCTTTTGTTAATCTTGATTCAGCTTCAAACACAACTTTCTGCTGTAGCACCTGTCACTGGCTCTGTGCTTGTGCAGGCACCCAAGTTATCTCATTAGCACACACACTATGGTCGCCTAACCAGCAAGTAGTAATGCCTGCGATTTCTCTGTGCAGTACACAGACATGAACTCCTCCAGAAACATCTTTATCTTTGGGTTTTCTGTGTTTGCTGGCCTCACAATTCCCAACTGGGCAAGCAAGAATAGTGGACTGCTGCAAACAGGTAAGAAGCGAAACCACATTGTGTCGTAGAACCGTTTTAGAACCAAAGGCTGATCCTGGGAAATCTTTCAGAATGTAGTTTTCCAAAAAAAGCCTGGAGCTTGTGCTTTGGTTGTTGCCTGTTGCTTTCGGGATGTGCTCTTTTTGCCTTCTGCTTTCCTGGGTGGAGAAATCTGGGGTGTAAATGTGTTGCTGAAACGTCTCTGACGTTGCCAGGCTCCCTGCTGGCTAGGGATCCCTGAGGCCACTTCCTTGGAACAGGCTCCAGGTTGAAGCCTTGGGCGGGAGAACAGCCCACGGCTGAATCCTGTTCGAGATCTCCATGGAGGAAATTTCCTATGTGCTCACATACAACAAAATTTCGTATTTCCATTTTATGTAACTGGACTATTTGGCTTACACACGTCAGCCCGCACAGAGAAGCAGCCACCTGATTAACATGGGGTGAAACCTCATGCTAAATAAACCTGTTTTTCTTTGGGGGCTGACGCTAGTGTGTTCGTAGGGAATGACCTGGCAGTATGTCACGGAGGTGCAGAACTTGTTTGGAGCAGAAGGCTTTGTGGTTTTCCTGAGACAGTGCTGTGAGGACTTGCAGTGCAGACAGGCTCTTGATGTGTTTGTGACTCATCCCTGCCTCTGGCAGCTGGGTCACTGAATAATTATGCAGAATAAAACTGCAGGTGTGAAATCAGCAGGAAGAGCAATGTCCCTTGTGTTGCTAATGCTAGGCTCTGCTTTGGGATTTGCAAGTCTTGTCCTAATGGGCTGGCACTGCCTGTACTGCTGGGCAAATATGTCTGTCTGCATCACTCCCCAAAGCTGTTTTTCTGCTAGGAATCATCCAGCTGGACCAAGTGATACAGGTGCTTCTCACCACCGGCATGTTTGTGGGCGGATTCATGGGGTTTCTCCTTGATAACACCGTTCCAGGTAGGACTTCTTGCAAAGAGCTAAGCTAGTAAACGTTGCCTGCACTAGGCTTTTTTTGGTCTTCATTGCTATTGAATCGGTTGTGTGGACAGGAGTTGTGCCAACAACTATGAGGCACCATGTCCTTGAGCTCTTCCCAAAGAGGGATGAAGAACAGGAGACGTAGGGAACTCATCACTGAAGTGGTCTCTGGCTGAAAAACAAAACAAAACAGCAGTTCATCAAAAATGAACTTACTTTCTTCAGGAACAACCTGGTCTGAAGAAATGTTTATTTGCAATATTATACTTTAGGGAAAATATCAGTCTGTAGTCATGTTATTGGTTGAAAAGAAGAGACAGGCAACTGAAGGGAAGGATTCTTACTTGATAGTGGGATATACTCACATTTTTGCCTGAGATGAGGCACCACACAGCCACTTTCATTTTGAGGGTAGGATTTTGGTTTTGTTTTTTCCGTCCACAATGAACTTTTTTTTTTCTGTTTTGCAGGAACACAGGAGGAGCGAGGACTCCTGGCATGGAAGCAAAGCTATACGGAAGAGGGGGACAACTCTCAGCTTGTTTCCAAAGTCTATGATCTTCCCTTTGGCATAGGCACCAAATACTGCGCTGTCTCTTGGTTTCGGTATCTACCCGCTTGCCCCAAAAGACCATCTAGAGGCAAGCAAATGGATGAACTGAAGGCTGCTGAACGGGAAAGCAGTCCTAAAGCAAGTTCAGAGGGAGCATCTGAGATAGGTGCTGATACAAGGATATAAGCCCTGGCCTGAAGGTGAAATCATCTCTGATGTGAAGGTCTGAAAATTGTGTCTGCAGCCCCGATCGTTGAGCCTTGAGTGGCAGCTCTCAGAGACTGGAGCAGAACAGTCCATTAGGTGTCTGTCTTTTCCCACTGCTGCCAGTGACCTTGAGGGAATCACTTTTCTTCTCTCTGCTTCTGCCTGACCATCTCTAGGAAGATTGTAATCCTGCTTTGGAGAACACCAAAGCCCAAGACGTTGAGCCTTGGGATCCCTAAGGACCAGCTGAAGTAGCTGGAGACCTCCCTTCCCATTACCCAGGTGCTCATGAGGCAAGAGAAGGAGGCACCCTCATGCAGGCCCTCTCCTCTCAGGTGTCTCCTGGACCAAGGCTCATCCAGGCCACCCTAAAGATCCGCATAAGCAGTGTTCACCTCAGCTTGTGGCTGGGGGCACCTCTTCTGATGAGGAGAAGGAAGTGGCCGCCGCTACGTTATGATTCCTGTTATTTCTGTGACATTTCAAAGGACAGATGAATGCTGCTTTGAGAGAGGTGTCTGAGATTAATGGGGTGAGTGACAGTTGTGCAGGTGTCTCTCCTTAGACGCCAGAGGGAATCTAGAGACCTCGCTTAGGCTGTTGATCTCACAGAAATAATGAACTTCCCTGAAGTGAACCCTGCCTGAGGTTGCTGGGAGCAGGCTCAGGGGAAGCGGCTTTCCCAGGAAGCCACATCCTAGAACAACAAAGGAATTATCATCAAAGATGACGGAGAAAACTTCTGTTCACAGATGATGTATCTGTGCTACTGCTGAGTCCCACGTGTCCCCACTGTACCTGCCTGGCCTGGTGTGGCGGTTGTGCAGTGAGGACCATTTCTCTGGAAGCTCATTTGCAGATTCCTCCTTTCCAAAATCAGTGGAAATGGTCTGCATCAATACTGCCAAATACACATATGATTGTATGGATTGCTGGTGACGTGTAATAACACTGTTGCTGTATGATAATCTTGTGTTTCCCTTTTTGACATTTATATTGAGATATTTTTTGAGAAAATCAAATAAAATACACAGTGCAAGGCCTTTCCCAGGGTGACTGTCATAACTACTGCCATGTGCTACTAGAATCACAGAATGTTTGAGGCTGGAGGGGACCTATGGGGGTCACCTGGGCCAAACCCTTGCTCCGAGCAGGTCCACTTAGGTTGCTCAGAGACTTGTCCAGTTGAACTATGACCGTCTCCAAAGATGGAGATCCACAACCTCTCTGATGCCGAGCTGGTTTAGAGGAGAATGGGATCAAAGCGGTTAATGAATGAGGCACATACCCAGGGAAGGGGTAAAAACTGCTGCATTCCGTAGCCTTCGGGTGCCGTGTCTTCCATGCTGAGCCTTCCCTTCGGCCCCGTGGCTGCTATCCCCATGTGGTGACAGCAAGGCGGGAGGCAGAGCTGGGAGCCTGGTGGTTTTGCTGGCTCTGTGTCAGCCTGCGGGGGCTGCTCCCGTTCCTTGTTTTTCCTCGGAAGACGTGGTAGGATGCTGGCAAGTGCCGGGTTTATATTTGGCTTAGATCTGTTAGAAAGAAAACTTGACGTGGGTTTCCTACAAAAATCCATCCTCAGCCTTTTCTTGTTTTGTTTTGTTCCCCACCATATGGACGGGCCCACTGCTCGTGCTCGCTGCTGCCGTCTCGCACTGCCGTCTGCTGCCGCCGTGCCGCTGCTGCTGCTGCTCCCGTGTGAGCTCCCGGGGCAGAGCTCCTCACGGCTCTGCTGGAGAAGCCCTGATGGAGGCCGGCCCGACACCGCAGCCCGTCCTGCGGCCCCACGGGACGGGCGGCCGTGGGGGACCAGGCTGCTCTGGGATGTCAAGGCGTAGCAAGCAGGTCTCGGAAGCTGCCTCAGTCCTGATCGCAAGCCCAGGCTCTTTATGCCTCCTTCCGAACTTTCTCTTTGGTGTGTTTGTCACAAATCTAAGGAAAATCCTTCCCCAAGGTTTTCATTTCCTAAAGCGAAGCGGGTGGGGATTAGGCTGCAGGGCCCTGACTCCTCCTTGGCCGCCTGTGGCCACTTGAGGCTTGGCGGCAGCTCGGGGTGTGCGGCGCGGTGCCCCGGCTTCCGCTCGCCTCCTACCCCAAACCGAGTGGAGGAGAAGGGAGGAGGCCTGACCGGGACAGCGAGCTCCCTGCTGCGCCCGCTGCCGACCGCCCCGCTCGGTCCAGCGGCGCCGTGGGGCAGGGGACAGAGGCAGCGGCGCTCACGGACGGGCCCTTTCCAGCTTTTCAACAGGGAGACGCGGGCTGCGCAGCAGGACTGACGGGTGCTGCGCTGGCCGGGGACCAAGGGCACGGCCCTGCTGCGGCCGAGCAGCCCTTGTGCGGCCGGGCAGGGCTGCAAGCGGCCGTGGGCTTTATTAATGTGCACCTAAAGAGCTGGAGAGCTGCCTGGCCTTGCATTGACTGGGAAAGTCTGCAGCGCTTCTCCAAACAGAGTGTTGAAATTGTGACCCACCTAGACCCAGGCTGTGAATGTGCTCAGTATCAATGAACGTGCTCAGTATATCGGGAACGCGAGGAAGAGGAGGCGGCAGAGCCAGCCTTGCTCCTGACATCCTCAAGCCTCAAAGCGGTGGCAGCCTGTACATGTGAAGCACAACACGAGGGCAGGGAAAAAGGAGGTTGCAAAACTCACGGGGGCTTTTAAACCCAAGCAGGATCTGCAAAGTAGGTCCTACCTCCACCCTGGAGGGCTACCACAGCCTCCGCTCCACGGGCAGATGGTCCTTCATAGGCAACATCTGGCCCTTGCACCTTGATGCCAGACCCCCTGTTTGTGATGGTTGTTGGCATGACCGCGTCTGCATGTGTAGAGTACCTCTAAATAAAGCTCAGCAATGTGAATGAGCTTATCTTCTTCAGAGGGTTTTTAATTCCTAGGCACCATCTAAGCAGCTCCACTCACCAAAAAAATAGGATGTTGCTCAGGTTCACACACTTTGCAGAATCAAATACTCCCAAGTTTATTTTGTGCCTCCACTTCTGTTGGCAACTTGTTAGTAGATGGTCACGTTCCAGAAGATGGAAGAAACTTGTGTCCTTCTCTGTGCCTGGGAGGAAAGGAGGAGATCCCTCCTGCACTGCCAGGCTGAGCTGAGAAGTTTTACAAGAAAGGAATTACCACCAAGGTGCCCAAACTTCATTATTTTTGCAGGTCACAATCTGAGGTCGCATATTAGGGGAGAGTGCAGGATGTCACTTAATGAGGTCAATTCTCAGCTTTGTTACCACTTTATGTTGGGCAAGGTCACCTCTCTGCACGTGCCTTGGTTTAGTTGTGAAACAACATCAAATATTAAAAAGCAATAGACAAAAAGTCTGTTATGGTTTTATAAATAATTTAAACTTAGAACTTTCAAAGATATAAATTACTCAACTGATACACCAAGAAGCAGTGATGAGGGAATGGGAAGAAGCCAACAGCAACAAAATCACTTCAACAGTGTCTCCACACTCCCCTTGGAGGGACGCTCCACCAAAGAGGCGCAGGCTCTTTGCAGACCTCGTGTACCCGGCAGAACATCAGCGAACAGATACTGTCTACAGATCTTCATCATCGAAGGTCTCAGTGCACCTCAGCATCACGGTCTCATAGTCGAACTGAAGAGCTTCTTCCTGAAACCACCCCAAGTGCAAGGAAAGTTAAAAACTGCAAGAGTTGGGTTTGTTTCCCATAGAGGGTTGCTGGTTTGGTCAGCACAGGCACGTGTCAGAGCCACAAGCCTCCCCTCCTCCCTGAATCAGCAACCACCACTGCTCAGTCAAGAGCCCAAGCTGCCCGATGAAGAACATCTCGAATTTTTGAAACAATTTCTTTCTAAAATAAAAGGGCTCCATCGTGCTTCAATTTACGTCATTTTGATGGGCATTACTGACTGCAGTAGCAATAGGGTCACGTAACAGGCTCTGAAGACATGAAGGCTTCCCAGAGCCCTTGACTTCCATTGACTTCAGGCTTTGCTGCTCTTTTGACAACAGAAGGGAAGGGTCTTCTCTTTGACCAGCTTTCAGAGCATAAGTGGCTCTTGAGAAACCAAGTCTAGGAGATGAAACAGTTCATCTCTGCAGTCCATCTACTCCACCTCTGCACTGATGCAAGACTCTCTAGGGCTGGACAGCCTTTGAAAATTGGTGTGGTTTTTTTGGTTTTTTTGTTTTTTAAAAAATATATATACACACAGTTCACAGAGCACTAAATCCTACTTGCCTGCAATGTGACTCATCTAAAATCCCTTAAAAAAGAAAAATGAAAAGTGTGTATTTTAAGATGCAAAAATGCTTACTATAGTTTAGAAAAAAATACCTTCACTTAGCTACTTTTGAAATCTGGACCTCAATCTGAATGAATCTTTACTGACTTTGCTGCTAGGCATCTCTCATGATGTGGCCTCAAGACAACAAATCTGGACAAATGATGCAATCGCTTAACTGATCTCATGCTTAGAAATGCTTTCTTCTCCTACAGAAAACACCTCAGCAGCTCTGCTGAAGGACAGGACACCACAGGCTGCCTGCCTTGCCCTGTTCGGTCACACGCACACTGCATGCCTTGCCTCGCTGTTCTACCTGCCACCCATCTTTACCAAGGCGTGTGCATGCTGCACCAGGACTCTACTTTGCCCATAGGATGTTTTATGCTAGTCCAGGCGTGCAAACTGCAGGGGTGTATCGGGAAAGGACAGTCTGCTGGTATCCTGTCACACCAGCGCACCGTAAAGATGAAGCAATAATAGTGGTGGGGGCTCTGATCCCAGCCAAGAACAGCGGGCTGGTGCTCTGAGTAACCTAACAATCACTGGGACAAATGGCACAGCCCGCACTGAGCTCTGCAGCTGCCTGAATCAGGGCTGTGGTGTCTGGGATGGCTCCTAGTCCCAACTTCCACGCCTGCCTAAATGTTTGCTGTGGGACCGAGCTGAATTTCTGCCCTCACAAACGGAAAATCTTGTCAGGTGGATTTTTTTGGCCTCTTGGCAGAACTCTCCACATGTGCTGGGCTGAAATTATCTAAACCAAAACAGACTGTGACCTTTGCATTATCAGTGCTCTATAGCCTGAACGATTTCTACTCCAACTCCCTTTTGAGCATCTTCTGTTATCACAGAACACTCCAAATTCCTGCATAATAAAAGCTCACACAGCCTGTCGTTTCTGTTTGGATCCACAAAAACCCGGTCAGCTGCTGCTCTGCAGTACCTCGGCGCCTCTTCCCGTCATTCCCACTCTCCCAGTCCTATTCCAGCAATCCCTCCTTCAGGCTGGAAAGCGACACAACTTCTTCCCGCAGCACCTGGCCTGGGAGCTGTGGGATGGCCTTGGCTCACACGCAGCAGTGCAACACCAAGCAGGAGGACAAAGTGTGAACGCCTAACGATGCTGGGCACGACATTCACAAAGGACATTTAAACCCAGAAAATACTGCACCTTGCATAACGCTCCTCCTTCGTTTATAGCCAGCCTCCGTTCATGGCCATTCACATAAATACAGACCTCTCTTCCTAAGCTGAATGTAGCTGCTCACAGACGACAGGGCTCTGTAGCTCTGACAATACTGAAGAGTGACATCCAGACAAACAGTGCAAGAACTGTGCAAACTGTGCTCTGCCCGGCAGCATTTGCTGCAATCTGTGGTGCATGTTCTGAACAGGGAATTGTGCTTGGACCTTCAGCTTTATCATCCAGCAATGGATTAGCCCTCCAGAAATTGTCCTAGTGCCTTTTTGAACCTTTTTATCTGTTGCATCATCAGGCAAAAGATTTCCCCAAGTTAAGTCAGATAATTTTCATTATTTTTTTTAAACATGCTGCCTGTTCAGTCCGTTGGGTGCTTCACCATTCTGTTTTTCGAACCTATCTACAATATGCTATGTTCTCTATCTCTACACCTCCTAGTATTTTACTAAATCCTCCCACACAACCCACTCCTCAAGGTTTCGGTTGGTTTTGTTTCTTTTTTTCCTCTTTTTCACAATGAAGAGTCCCAGCTGTTCCTGCTTTACATTATTCGTTGTGTTTCCTGCCATCTCTCTGCATCTCTTATAGCACTACTGTCTCTCAGAGCCAGTGGGACCAAAATGGCAAACAGCAGCACTATGTGACAGAGACCGAGCTGCAATAACAGTTTCTATTTTGTCTTCCTTCCCAGCTCCCCTCACTATTATTCCTATTTCACCTGAGGTGACTGAGCTCAGCCAACAGAAACTGGCAGAAGCTACGCAGTGACAGAAAACCACAACCGTGGCCACTGCAGAGGAGCTGCTGACGGAGCCTAAACCCACATCCCTTTGCTAGGGATCTCTCCCTCTTGGAGGAGGAATTCTGCAAGCTCTCAGCTCCCTTCTCAGCACTGGAGCAAGAAAGGGAGGAAGATCATTGCAAACCAAAGGCCTTCTGGCACAGCCAACCCTCAACGAGGCACTCAGGGTAAAAGGCAGCCCAGCAGATCTTTATCAGGTCTTCTGAGAACATGAAAACTTTATTCTCGAGGCCTTTGCACAGAGGTCCAAGGCTAGGGCTCCTGGCACCAAGACAAAGAACAAGGTGGTCCAGCCAAGCTCAGCATCAGCAGCCTGGGGTAACAGAGAACAGCAAAATGAGCAGGCACCGATTTGCCTGATCAGAGGAGATCACTGAGGCTTTTCCAAATGGATATTTGATGCAAAAAATAGTCAAAAGCTCCCTCGTGTCATTGCCATTTTGAGTAATAACCCTTATAACCCTTTGAGTAATAACCCTTATATTACTCAAAATTGCCATTTTGAGTAATAACCCTTACAGTTAACCCTTACAACCCTTTGAGTAATAACTTCTTACAGAGTCAGGGCTGCTGAGCTGTGCAAGACACATCTGAAGTACTGCCCCCAAGTTCTTGTTTTAATGGTGCTGGAGGATAAGAAGAAAAAAATACAGGAGAAAGAAATCCCTTTCTAATGACAAGAAAAATACACTGCTCCTTCTATAAGGAAACCTTTGGCAGAGCTTACCTGGCAAAACTGTGTATTGGCAAAGAAAAGGCCTTTGAGGAAGTCAATGATCTGCAGATAGAGTCTGTGGTGATCCTCTGGATTTTCAGGAGTGCAGCTTCCAAAGGCTGAGCTGGAAATGGAACCGCAAATTATATTTAATTTCCTGTCCTGTCTCTTCTCCTCCTACTTACTTTCTCTCTCCATCGTTTCACTTGCATATCAAAAAAAGATTTTGATTGTTTTCAGGATGAATCTGATATTAAAGGCAAGGGCTGAACAAGACAAGGAGGGGTAGAGGAGATGCTGTTTTACAAATGCAAGGAAGATACAGCAATACAAGAAGCAATTATCACAACAAAGAAATCCACTGATACGCCATACCAGGAGCTCACACTCTTTTAGGGAAAAGTATGCATTCGATATAATCAAGAGCAATAGTGGTTATTCAGTAGGGTATTTTATAGGGGTGTTCAGAGCTTTGACTTTCTTTTTTTTTAGTGAATACAACTATGTGGCAATGGTCTGACACATTAGCCAGCTTTGTAGTGCTAATGGGCAAATTTGGTACAAAGCACTCACCCTCGCTACTCACTCTGGGCCTCACTTCAATATTCTCCTACAAAGTCTTGTCCATGCACGTGTGCTTGGAATCTCAAGGCTCAGGGTGACAGCAAAAGGAGGAGACGGGATACGGGTTGCCTACTGAAATACTGATCTGCTATCTCTGGGACTTACACTAGGCTCTGGGGGGCTGAACTCCAAACTGCAAAGATGACAGCAAGAAACTGCAGCATTCAGGAACATTTTTTCTTATTTCAAAAGCAAAGAATGTCATTTAATTGAAATTTAAACAATATACACTATTTAATGGATTAGTATTAAGCTTTATTGTGTATTCCAGTGTGTTCTGATCAACAGCCAAACAACCTCACTTCCATTCATGGTATTCTGGAAATGGTGGAAGAGGGGAGAACAGAATTCATACTGAAGAACCCTTTAAATATGCAAAAATATGTAGAAAATGGGATCCAAAAAGCAGGATTAAAATGCATTGCAAAGAGGAAAAAAAAATGTAACCAGCTATAAAGAGCAAGTGAGAATGCATGAGTCATAATGCAATTTTCCTCCTGAGGAAAACTCTTGTCTTTCTCCTGTCTACTGGCAAATCCAAATGCAGTGCCAGTTTTGTATCTATCTGATGTGTTCTCTCCTAGGGAACTGTATCTGACCTGCAGAGGAAAGATATGTTATTAAATAATAGATGTTTCTTCGATGTTTCTGTTCCCAGTCAATCACACTTCAGCTTGATCAAGTCCCTGTGATTGAAAAAGGTAAGGAAGGCAATGTTTAAAAAAAAAAGGTTTTTTTTTCTCTGATTTAATAATAGTGCAATTCACAGTCATCTGACTTATCCAGAAGTTGTCTTAGGGCCCTCATAGTCCTGTCAAGTAAAAAGAGAAGAGAGGCAAACACTGCAAATCCTGCAAATGGATTAATTAAGAGATTACCAATGGATTAATTAAGAGATTAATGCAAGGAACGGTGGAGAGAAACAGCTGGACCCACTACCATCTGGAGCTGACTGGGCACGCTCAGCAAGCGATTCTTCCTTGTTCTGCTGCAAATGTCTATCAGTCATTTCACCTTCACACCTTAGGAGACAACACTATTGTGAGCACAACAGCTGGAGGCTCCATTTTAACTATTTACTAAATATTAGGCACAAAAATAAAATGAAGTTAGTCTCCTGGCTTCCTCCAAAGGGTGTGCACAGTATCTGGGCAAAGGGGTGGGTTTATAAATTTACCTCTGACTAGACATTCCCTGAGTCTCATTTCTGTCAAGGAAACCAGAGGCAACATCAAATGCATCTTCAAACATTACCTACCAAAGAAAATACTTAGATGTCAACACATCCAGCCCTTTTAGAGTTTTACCTAGGCTAAAATTGTTAATAATTAAGTTTTAAAAACATGACATTCTTTCCATTTGGCAGACATGTTTACTGTTAGAGTAAGCCCACAGTGTTTTGTGGAGACAGGAATAATAAAGCATAACAATATTTCATGACTAAGAGCACAAGACTAGTCCATTCCCTTAGGCCTGTGTGTCAGCCTCTGGGAATTAGGCTTACATTAAACTCTCCCAAAACACCAGTAAAGAACAAAGCGTGGACCATACCTGTGCCTTCCAGCCTTGACTGTGGGCTGTTACTGCTCTTTATGGGCAAAGATCTCAATTGTACCCACCACTTTCACCAAAACCGACTCCAGTGTGCGACTTGCCTGACAATGGAGTTGGGATTCTCCGTGCTACAGACCCATAAACTCATTAATCCAAATGTAGCTCATACAATTTTCTGTGCCAGGCAGTATGCCAGCAAGTACCATACAGGCAACGTGCCCGTGACATTTCCCAAGTATGTCAGCAAAATCAGCACCCTGGGTCTCCTGTGACTCACTAAGAACTTTGCAATGCAGTTAACTTATATACTCAGGGTTGGCACATTCCTTCCCTGACCACCCACAAATAAAATCACCCATTATGTCTTTGACCAGCTACTTGCTTAGGTAATCAGGGCTGCAAAAACAGTTTACAGCGAGTTACCTTTTGCTTAATTGTCTTTTACTACGGAGTCACTGACTCTTGGCTCTACAGGAATGCCGGGTATGGGGGAATGGGCCATCGTTTCCCCTGCGCTACTAGAGCTGGTCTTCAAATACAAGCTATGTCATGAAGTGCTTTCATTAAAAAGAAAAAAAAAAAAGAAAAAAAATATTGGGAAACCGGGTATTCCACCCAAATTTGGCCCTTATGGGCTTCTGGGAAGGATTGCAGAGGGCAGAAACTCGTTCTCTCCCCCTGGAGTAAAAGAGGGCGAATGCAGCTGTGACTCAGCTCAGCAATGCCACAGGCCGGTGGCGCTGAGCAGGACCCCCACCAGGGCCTGCTTGCAGCTTGCTACGTGTCTTAGTGAAGGAGGATTCAGCGCAGGCCCCGCTCAGAGAGGGCAGCAGCCTCCGTTCACGGGTCCCCGGGCCGGTTCCCTGCAGGCACCGCGTGTCCCCAGCAAAGCTCCACGGCCAACGGGCTCCTCGAGGCCGGGGGGCCCCGGAGCGGCCGGGCTGCTTACTGAGCACTTACTTCCTCCTGCGTGGAGACCAGGGAACCACTGGCTTCCTCACTGTTACCTCGGCTGTCCCTCATGCTGCCTTCGGCACAGGCAGCCTCTTGGCAGGGAACCTTGGGATCCAGGAGGAAAGCTCTCTGTCTACAGTACTGCAAGATGCACTCTCTGCTTTCTTCGGAGAGCTCCTGCCAGAGGTGGGAAATGGCTGTGGAGACTACAGGAAGAGGCACCTCTTCGGTGCAAACTACTCCGTGCTCTATCAGCAGGTCCACTGTGTGCTTATAAAAGCACAGGTACCTGTAATGAAAGGAAGAGGAACACCTCCGTAAGAGCGGGCTCTGAGGCAGCTCCCTCCTGGAAAGCAGCATGGGATGGGAAGAGCTCTGATTCCCAGCTGCTCCACCGACTCCCCAATCCCTGGCTCCATACAACTCATGCAGGGTGCCCGATGCCATCTGAGGATTTTAGGCTCTACTCCCCAAGATTTCCTGTGTGAAAGGCGGGCTCCAGCCTGAACCTCAGCACGAGAGCCGCACAAATGAAGCTCCAGGAAGCTGCAAGCTCGACCTGTTGCAAGGACAAACCTTGTTCTGGCATTTCAAAAATGCTGAGTACTTGCCTTTGTATCCTTCGTAAGCCATTTTTTATAGCTTTCCTGGTACAAAGAACAGGACCCTGCAGTATTAGGTACTGTACATACCGAGACGGAGACTACTCCAGGCCTGAACGCTCCACTAGAGTTAGTTTTTCCTGGCAGCTCAATTTCCTCCATTTTACATTGGAAGAACCACGTTCCTAAGATTGATTTGTGTGAAACTCTGTAGTGAATACGGCAGGTGAACACAGTATGTCTTAATTTCAATCTGGTGACTAAACCACAGAACCAGCCTGCTGCTTCTGTTAGCTCGGTGTGACACTGAACCTGGGATGATAATGTCTGCTACAGAAAGCAGCACTAAAGGGTCCTTGGAGTTTATTAAATGCATTAAAGGCTTAGGGCTTCTCAGGTAAAGAGAATATGTTTAAAGGAGCATAAAGCTAAGTTCAATAGACAAAAGTCACTGTTATTGTGTTTGACTAGGCTCAAAATGATAATTTGAAAGAGGTCCCAACTGATCTAATTTCTTGAATAACCAAAAAGTATAGCATGAGAAAGTAAATCATAACTATTCAGTACTTATCATTTAATACTTAATAAACCAATACTGAAAGGCGTAAAATAATCCCACATGCAAGCATAAACATGTTTGCCCTTCTAATTCCATACTCTGTAGCTTTTGCCACCATCCCTGGACACAAAAACACTCTAAAGAGGATTAGCACTCTCATTTCAGCCACTCTGCTCACCAAGGATTCCAAGTCCAACTCCAAAGGAAGGACCTGGAGTTTTCCAAATAGAAGAATATCAATTATCATTAGACTGCTCTGCGAAAGAAACCAAACTTGAGCCCATCGAGTTCCTTCACAGACGGTTAGGGGCAACCACATTTTGCAAGGGAGAGAGAACTGCGCCGTCATTGGGGTACCTGGTGCAGGACATGGAAGTACACAGTTCTTCAAAACCCAACACTATTCTGATGCTGCCAGAATAACATGATTAGTCTGTCACCGATAGGCAGTTGTTTTCCTTCCTAGATAGTCCTTGCTGTTTTGCCTGCTATCAAGGATCATTTTGCAAGAAGGGTGAGCGATAAAGCAACTGCAGTCTGCCATAAACGCGCAGACTAAATGCCAGAGTCCACATCACACGGCAAGGGCACTGGACTATCTTGTCAGTGAAAGAGCACACGGGAGTTTATGGCTTTGCTGAAGCAGAGCTTACTTCCCCTAGGAAATCTCGACTCAGCACATTTCAAGGTCTTGTAAACGATGCCCCACTGCAGACACTGCTCTGCTCGCACAGGAGCAGGGGCGAGAACAGCAGTCGGTGGGTGCCATCTGCTGGCACGGCTGCTCTCTTGCCTTGATGAAAAACCCAACAATCCCAGGGAATTTCACAAAAAGCACCATCCCTGATCGAAAGGAGGAGCTGCAGCAGCTTTTCTTTAACCTGGTGCATCAGCTCTGGAGGAGGAGGCAGCTCCAGCTGTGGGGCTGCTGCACTGCACGTTCTGAACACAAATTTCACAAATGTTGCCTACATAACTGGGGTAAACTTGACTCTAACTGACAATATGGAATAGATCAGATGAGTCACTGTTTCTTAAAACTTTTATAATGACACGATCATTCAACCTTTTTTGGGATGTACTCATAATCCCAAAGTACCTCCTAGTGCTAACAGCAAGGGGAAGGATACAACGAGTAATGTACTTACTGTGTTTTCTCAAAGTTACTCCTATCTTAACACTCATTTTATTCTGCGATTATAATGGCAAACTATGTAGACTGTCGACAACAGAACTCTACTCTTTGATTCCTACCCCCCGCATTAGCCATTCAAGAGCCGATCCCAAGGGCCTCACACCTTCCTGCTGTGGGAATGCATGGGTAGGTGTCCAGGTTCCCTCCCTCCCTGCCTGCGTTGCAGGCATTTTGAGGGACGCCTTCCTCACTACTCTACTCCAGACTATAGGCTGAAGGCCAGTTGATCCTTGATCCCTTGATCCTTCCAGCCTTACCCTGCTGAAATCCTACAGAAAGCCAATGTCAAAGACCAAATTCTGAGCTGGACATCAATGACCAAGCGGCTCATGCCAATGTCAGCTACAGGCAGGATGAACATCATTGCGGGGAGGACTTGCTCCCACACCTATCTACCTCGGGTTCCTGTACGTCCCCCAGAACACATACAGCTCTCAGCTTGTGGATGGATAGAAAATCCTCAGGGATTCTCCAAGAGCCATAAAGCCGGGGGCTGCCACAATGTTGGGAGCCCATTCGTGTGCCAGCCATGGGCAAGAGACTCAGGAGGGGCTCAACCCGCCACCGGCAGGACCACGATCGCCGCCTGGGAGCCTCTGCATGGCAGGGCAGGTGCCAGCAAAGCTGCACGAGCAGCAGGCACCGGGTGCAGGGCTGTAGCAAACGAACAAACTGAAGGCAACCAGGGGTGCACCTACTGTTCAAACTCCAGCAAATCAGGAGAGGAAGTGGCTGGCGACTGGATCAGCCCCAGGTTCACATCATCCTCTGCTGTGTTTTTTTCATAGTCTTCACTCAAACACCAGGGTGTAGAGCCACTCTCACTCACAGTGTGTAAGGGTGAGGCAGTGCTGGAAACACTGAGGGGAAAAAAAAAGCCAAAATAGTTCTCAAATAGGTTAATAAAGTCTCTAATATGGTCACTGGGAAGCCCATTCTTCACAAGTAGGCCTTTTTACTGTCTTTTCTCTGCAAGCAAATGAGAACTCCGTGGTGGAAATGAACAATGCAGGAGGGAAAGTAAATACAAACACGGACATTATGCGACCAACAAATGCACAGAACATTCATGCACTGCACAGTCTGGCTGAAACCTCTTCATCTTTCCCTCATAACAGGCCTCTGCTCGGTAATTCAGCAACACGGATGCAGTGCTGCAGAGATGCTGGAAGCAGGAGCACATTATCATCATCTTTCTCGGCTCGGTGCAAGTCTTTACCTGTGGTTGCTGAAGTGCCTTTTGACATACTCCTCCCTGACTTCCTCCAGGCTGGACGGGCTCCCATCCTCCAGGCTGAAGGACTCTGGTGCAGCAGAAAGACGCCCGTCACGCCGGGGAGCACTTGGCTTCCCGCCCACCCCCAGCCCAATCAAACTAAGTAATTCTGACAGCCGGTGCTTTGCTGTCACAGCCAGAGCTTTTGATTAGGCAGAAACGATGCGAGAGGAGACACCTCAAGCTACAAGACAGCTACCGTGATCAGGAGCTTATGATCATTGTGTTACTGCTCCCTTTGTAGAGCTGGTCTGGCAGGGAAATGGTGAAAACTACAGGCAAGTACCAGTCAATGGACCATTTTAGGGACGTATATCTCAAAACTCTCCTTAACCAGGTTCCACTGCTTGGAATCATTTCAAACCTCCTCTCCCTACCAAACTATTCACTCCTATCCCTACGTTTCCCCACGTTTCACTGCTTAGCTAAGGGGGCAGGTTCAGAGGAACTGGCTCACTTCCAGCACCGGGATTTTCAACTGACGCCAATGATTTGAGGTGCAAGTTACATAAACAGCACTTCTTATTGTTATTTTTTTTAAAGGTGGCAGTATTTTGGACGCTGCGGGCACACACAGACACGTCCCCACCTCCCGCACAGGGACCATGGCCGTGTTTCTGCCCCGGGAGGCCCTGGCCGGCAGCGGGCACCGGGACCCGCTCCAGCCGCTGCCCGCGGGGGCCACACGGCTGGGGGAGGACAAAGACGGAGCCTCCCTCTGGCTTCTCGCTCCCACACCGAACTCCTAACCAGAGGCTCCCGACTCCCACGCTTTGTGCGTTGATAAAACTTTGGCTCTGTCCCCTCCTTACGGCCGCACTTGAAGCTGCAGCTGCCTCTGATGCTTTAAGGGGCTCCGTGCGCGCCCGGGCGTCCCTACTGAGCAAACGAAGCACAAGCCCCAGCAAAGCGCGCAAGGCAAGTTCCCGCATACGGTACCTTTCATCTTCAGCAAAGAACCCAAGGTTTGCTCCAGCTCCTGGATACAACTCTTAGCCTTACGCAAAACCTGACACTAAGCATAAAAAGAAATCAGAACGGATTGACTGCTCGCTGCTCTGACTGCATACGTGTTGTAACGGGCCTGGGCTGTTTTCTATGTTTGCTTCATTTCGACCTTCAGTTATCTGAGAGTCTCTGTGAAAACAACTGTGTTGTTTCACCATCTACCTTTATCTGCTTGGGGGGAAAAAAAGGAAGGAAACAATATCAGAGAAAACTTAAATATAGACTATAAATATTAGCGTTCATGTTATGTAATGCCTACACATAATACCCAATCACACAACCATTTGCTACTTAACTGTGATCTTTGTTCATGAACAACTGTTCTTGTTTGGTGTGTTCTCTTCTCGGAACATGTCCAGAAAGACCACACTGCAAAGTCGTGAGGGATGTCTACTGGCACCACGCACGGGGCTTTACTCATCACTTCCCATGAGAATTATGCCAGGGGAAGCCTTTGCCACGTCTGCTCTCAGCCACGCTGACGTAAACCGGAGCAACTTCGCTGTGCAGGCAGCACACCATCCTTCAGCACTTATGGAGCACAACTGAGAACATTTGGCCCATACATTTAAACATACACGGCTGAACTATTCCAGGTCTGACAGGACCATTGAGACCATCCACGGTCACTTTAGACAGGAGGTCTACCTTGCACGGCTTCCCCAGGGGATCTTTTCTTTGGGCGGTAAGCGCTGGAATGAGGTGAGAACTTTGCTTTTCAGGCTTTTAGAAGTACTCATCTATCTCAGCCCAAAAAGTCTGTGATGGGCAAATTATACTATGAAACAGAGCGGTTTCTAACTAGGAATAAATCCGTGGGACTTACCCATGCACTACGAGAACACAGAAGCACGCTGTGGAAAGAACTGGAGGATTAACACAGCCCTTTGGATTAGACAAAACAAGCTTCCGTTTTGTCTGCCCCTCGGATTAGAGAAACAAGCATCTGCTTTGTGTCCATTTCGGGGATCGTGGGGACTCCAGCTCGCTCAGATCTGGGCACAGGTCACATGCTCAGAGGCTCAGGGCGTTTTACAAAGACAGCCCTTGTCTGAAGGGGTCATTACCCTCTCCATCCTCCTCCAAACTGAAAATAACCAAGCTCACTACGTGAACTGGTGGCAAAAATCAAGAACTAAAGGTCTTCTGATGCTTAACCCTCCACCTCGAGTACAGTAACTTTTTCGGCAGCATAATTTCACCTTTAAAAACAGTATCCCTTTTGGATAAATAGTTTCTCAGTTCAGTAAAATGCAGTAAACAGTCGTGGTGGTTGGGGTTTTTCCCTCAATTTGTTTTTCCAGACCGTCTCCAAGACGGAGCAACTGCTAACGCTGAATGAACTATTCCCTTTTCTCTCCTGCAACTTCTGCCCCTAACTTCACTAGTTCTGACGTCACAGCAGAGAGCTGTGCAGGCAGGATGCTTTCATCACGAGATGCCTCGATTAGTTTCCAGAACGCCGCTGCTGAGAAGCAACAAAACCGCTGCCAGAGAAGCGCAGCGGAGCCACTCGACAATCCCACGACGCCGAAGGGGGCAATTGCTCACACTGAGCTGCCGAGTAAAGGGGATCCGGGGAAACCACACGCAGGGAAAAACAGTAAACGCGCTAAGTTTAAAGCTACGTGCAACGGGGATAAAAGAACAAGCCCCTGCTCCGCACCTTTGAGGCCGAGGCGTCCGCTTGCGACAAGACAGCCTCCCGCAGGCTGCTGAAGAGCGCGGCCAGCTTGGCGCGGTGGCGGGCCTGCGACAAGCGCCGCCGCACGACGCGCGGCTCCGGCTCGGGGCCCCGCGGGCGCCTCGCCACGGCGGCGCTCGCCGCGGCGGCGTGGGGCTGGCCGCGCTCGCCGGCCGTCTCCATGCCGAGCCGCGGCGCCTGCGCCTGCCGAGGGAGGAGAGCGGTGAAGGGGACGCCGGCGTGCCGCTCGGGCCCCGGCACGCGAGGACGCGCTGCTAAGGGCCGCGTGCGGGAGGATTCCAGCTCACGCCTGGGAGGAAACTGTAGCTTAAAGCCCTGATGGTGGGATAGAACGGAGGGATGCTGCTCCCTAAGTGCCGCTTTCCATTAAAAGATACAGCAGCGGAAGAAATACATCAAGTTAATGCAACCGTTTGCTACCAGCAGGCTTTTCTGCTCCCAACAAGCCCATCAAATCCCTACCGGCACCACACCTTCCAGGGATGGGGCCGGACCACAGCTTAGGAGCCAGTAGGCGGCACTCCCAGAGTGAAGCCAGGAGCGAGCCGCTCACTTCGGTGAGCAGCGTGAAAGCCGTTTCCCAGCCCAAAGGCCGCAGTTATTATGGAATTGATCTGTTGGCTCCTATAATATACTGGATTTGAGTAATCACACACCTAGAGGTTAATGAGCAGAGACAATTAGATAGGCAGCTTGTGCTGCCTGATCTAGCCCTGCTCTAGCTGCCATTGCCCAGGAACCTCACTGGGGATGGGGACTGACTCCAGGGGTGCCCATTTCCCAAACTGGCATCCCTGGGGGGAGGCTGGAGGGAAAAGCCCCCAAACGCGACCTGTTGTCTCCTTTACCCACCGGCACCAGAGCCAACACGCGGCAGTAAATCCCGCTTCCAGGGCAAGAAAAAAACCCAGTGGATAAAATAAAATAAAATAAAATAAAATAAAATAAAATAAAATAAAATAAAATAAAATAAAATAAAATAAAATAAAACAATAAAAAGGCAGCGGACGCGCAAGGGCCGCGCGCGACGCGGCTCCCAACGCGGCGCGGGCACCGCGGGACGCCGCTCCCGGCCCCGCTCCCGGCCCCGCTCCCGCGCCCCGCCCGCGTCTCCCGCCCCCGCCCGCCGGCGCGCCCCGCGCCCCGCCCCCTCTCGCCGCGCCCAGCAACACGCGCCGCACGTGGCGGGCAGCCAATGAGCGCGCCGTCCGCGCCCGCGGCAGCCAATAGGGAGGCGGGCAGCGCGCGGGCCGGCGCTGCCCGCGGGAGCAGAGGGGCGGGAAGGCGGGAACAGGCGGCGGCGGGAGCGGGGAAGCGCCGGCCCCGCCGGGACTACGGGCCCCGGCGCGCCCCGCGCCGCGCTGCGATGGCGGCGGCGGCGGAGCGCACGGACGAGCTGGTGCGCGAGTACCTGCTGTTCCGCGGCTTCACGGCCGCGCTCAAGCAGCTGGACGCCGAGATCAAGGCGGACCGCGAGAAGGGCTTCCGGGTGAGCGGCGCCGCGGGCCGCGCCGCTCCCAGCCCGCGCCGCGGGGCCCCGCGCGGGACGGCGCGTGGGGAGGCGCGCCGGCGTTGGCGGGAAGTCCCGTTTGGCGGCGCTGGAGCGGCGCGGCCCGCGGCGGGACGGAGCCCCGGGGCGCCTTGGTCGTTGGGTTCTGTGTGGGGCGCAGCCTGTTCCCCGCGCTGGGCGCCGCGACCCTCAGTGCGTGCCCGGGTCGCGCTCACGCTGTTCGCGGGGCGGTAGGAGGACGTCGCGGCAGCAAACGCTGCCCAAAGGCTGTGCGGCCGCCGCGTTAGTAGGTGACAGCTTTAAGGATAAAAGCACTTCAGAGATCACAGTCCGGCGGATCTTTTCCACCCCCCCCTTTCTGTACTTCTTCTCTGTTGGCTAAATATATTTTTGCCTTCTGGTCTTAAAATAAGCTGATTTTCTAATTGCTGCACGTGAATTTCCAGCGTTTAGTGACATCTGTGTTTCTTCTCTATCAACCGCCTTTTAAAACAGGCGGGAACCTTGTGCTCCCTGCCGCAGAAGCCCTGCGTTTAACACGATAAAGCTCCGCGCCAGAGGTTGTTTGGCCTCGCGCCCTCGCCTTTCTTCCTGCTTTGTTTTGGCCGCCGCCGCGGGGCGGAGAGCGCAGGGCAGGACGCGGAGCATCCCCTGGCTTGGGACAAGGGCTCCCGCCGGAGCGTGGAACGCCGCTCGCGCAGCCGGAGCTTCGGCGCCGGGTTGCGGAGCCCTCACGGCCGCCTCCTCCCCGTCTCGCCCTCCGCAGGTGGATAAGATCGTGGAGCAGCTGCAGCAGTTCGTTCAGAGCTACGACCTGGCCGCCCTGCGCGACTACTGGGGCTACCTGGACCGGCGCCTCTTCAGCCGCCTGGAGGACGTGTACCGGCCCACGGTGAACAAGCTGAAAACCAGCCTGTTCCGCTACTACCTCGTGCATACCGTGCAGGTGCCCGCTGGGCTTTAGGCTCCTCTTCGAGAGGGTCAGGGCGGCGCGCGGACGTGGCCTGTGGCGGGCCCGGTGACACGAGCCACGCGTGAGGAGCCTGGCACAGGCGCGTGGGGAGCCGGGGAGCGGGATGGGGACCCACGGGGAGCAGAACCCGCGCTCGGACGCGTCGCCGTCGGCAGGGTGGCTGCGTTGATGGTGGATCTGAGTACGTGTTCGGTCACTGTTAGTGACCGGGATACCTGGAGAGATTGAGTGTCACGAGTGCTTATGGCAGTGAGAGACCAGGAAGGCAAGATCAGTGTTCAAAGCAATCTAGAGAAGCTGATGGAACAGCCAGAGAAGAACAGGTTTCCCTACACTGATAAGAATAATCAACTGCAACTAGTTCAGGGTAAGGAATACCACTGCAGGCAGCAGTAATGCAGAGAAGGGTCCCAGTGCAGCACTGGGTGATGGTGCCAGTGTGATAATATTTCCACGTAAAGTGAGAAAGAGCCTGTGCTTGGATGAATAAACAGGATTATTGTCTGCTTTCCTTCCACTCTAAACTCCTAGCAGGACTCAGACGGTCCTGATGGATCCAGGCAGTTGGGAGGGCTAGAAGAAAGAAAGACTTGAAGCTGAGGGAGTTGAGTTGTTTGTTCCCTTTTAGTTTATAAAGGAGACGACAGAGGGGAGAGGTGTCCTTCAAATCTGTGCAAGGTAATGGGGAAGCAAAAGGGAATGAACAATTTATTTCTGTTCTATTCATAACAGACAAATTGGCATAAAATGGAGCAGAGGCATAGAATGAGATCTTAGGAGAGTGAGTGGGATATGTACTACACAGGGCAGACTGCAGGAAGCAAAATACCTGTCAGGATTTAAAAAAAAAAATATTTAATTTTTGTATTTATTTTTACAATTTCGGAGCAATATTTGCTTCTTGGTTCTGCTATCTTCCATGAAAATCTTACATCAAGGGTATTGATGGAAAAATGAAAATTAGCTCTGCAAGTGGTTTTTTTTTTTCCCATGTTTTGTTCTTTTGCCCTCTGCTCACTGGGCAGCGTGTAGCTCTCCTGTTTGAATAATGCATCAGATGGAATTTTTTTTTTTCAGACTGCATCCATTGTAGAGTTATTGAGTAATCTGAACTGTGCTTTTCCCCGTAGTCCTGCGTGCAAACGCTTGTGCCTTTATGTAAGTGCACAGGCTCCGCCTTCACTGGAACTCAGTGGGGGGAATTTGCCTGGTCTGCCTCAGTCTCTGAACGAAGCTCCGGTAACCAGAGAGGCTAAGCGCGTTTGTGAGCGTTTCCTGGTGTGTTCAGGATTCGTTTGCTCCCGCCTGGATCTGTTAACTAACCGCTTGGCGTGCTGGCTGGTGAAAGTGGTTGTGACTGTGTCCGTGACACGGAGCACGTTCCTCGGTCCGCGCGGTGCCTCGGACGGAGATGCGAGCCCCGCTGTTCTCGCTGTGTTTCAGAGCGGCCGCAATGACAAGGCACAGGAGTTCTTCCTCAAGCAGGCCTCCGAGCTCCAGAACCAGGCCGAGTGGAAGGATTGGTTTGTCCTGCCCTTCCTCCCTGCCCCGGACTCCAACCCCACCTTCGCCACGTACTTCTCACGCCAGTGGGCAGATACATTCATTGTGTCCCTGCACAACTTCCTCAGCGTCTTGTTTCAGTGCATGCATATCCTTTTCTTACCATTTTGTAGTTAAATCTCACTTGCCCTTGTGCTGGTTTCGATGTTAGCAGCAGTGCCAAGAATCAGGGACCTGCTGCTCTCAGGTGGTTGTTGAGAGCCAAGCCTTGTTAGGAAGCTGTTGAACACCAGAGGATGTTGGAATAGCAACTGTTCAAGTATACAATGATGTGTTGTATTCCCTGGGCACAAACCACCATGGCTGTCGCTATCCTGAGCTTGTTCCTATGCTAGCGAACAGAATAGTGGTGAGGAATCTTGTGTGCGTTTTGTTCTGAAGCTTCCCCCCTTGCCTTGGGGCAGTGCAAGCTCGGGTCACAGTCCATCACTAAATCAGGATTTCCTTTTCGACTCGTGTCTGGCTGTACCTGTTCCCAAGGAGCCTAGAGACAGCCCGCTATGATAGAGAAGTCGGTGTTAAGGGAGAGGACAGCTTGTGTCCCACTGCACAGCTCTGCCCAGCGTCGTTTGGCGATGGGCAGGTTTGTGCTGTGCCTGAAATGCAGCTCGTGTGGGACTGTCTCCCCTGCTTTGCACAGCCCTTCTTGTCTTCCGCTTCCCGTCGATAAGAAGGAACGGTCTAAATTCCTTGCCAAGTCAGTGTAAAACGGTGTTTATGAAGTTGGTTTGTGGTGATGAAATACAAGGTTGGTTTAGGTAAATAAGCTGATACCAATCTTCTGGCCTCACGTGTTCTGGCTAGCAGGACACACTGCCCAGCTCTGCCGTCTTACAAGCAAATGGTCATTATGAATTGATTGTATTAACTGTTTCTTTACCGGTGTTCTAGCTAATCCGGGTGGGCATGTGGTATTGTCTTGAGTTTTCCTTTAACATTCCTCACCTGTTCCAGTCATTTTGAACTTCGAGGCTGAATGTCACAGGAGCAGTCTCATACAAGAAGAAAATGAATCGTTGCGGCATAAGGTCAGAACTGAAGTCTCTCTTTGCTAACTGGCTGTATAAGGTTGTTGATTTCTTTTTTTTTTTATTTGGTTTACTGTTCAAGAAAGTAGTGGCCCTTCGATTTAGTGCAGTTATTCCCAGGCAGACCCTTGTATAAATCCTGTAATTTAATTTATTTTTGAACTGCTTCCAGCAAACTTTAGGGTTGTGATTGTATGTTTACTAGTGAAATGTCTGCTCTGGACGTTACTGCCCTCTCTTTATCCCGTCTGAGACACGGCTGGATGCTGTATGAGCTCATCCTCTGCTGCAGTGCAGGACCAGCCAGGCAGAAAGCAGTGGCAAGTTAAGCACACATACAGCTGACTGCACTGAAACGTGTGAAGGGTGTGCGGAGTCGCTTCCGAGATTCAGCTGGTGGAGCGGTAAAAATGGGAATAACTTCTGGCAGAGAGGCAGAAACAGTTGCTTCTAAAATAGCCACTTAACCGTGGTGGAAGTGCACCTAAAGTAGTTTAGAGCGACCGATGCAGACGTTGCTGTGGGTGCTTATTTCCCAATCCAGACCGCACTGTAAGCTGTAGGGCTGACTGACCCACACGTGGCTTGTGTTCTGGCAGTGCTGTCAGCAGATGTATATTCTTACACTTTCCCTCTACATAAGACTAGCTGGTCCTTTCCCAGTATAATATCTCGTTAGAGAGACTAGGGAAAAAATGTGCAATGTGAGAACTTCTTAAACTGCAAATCACATGTGGATGATCACATGCAAGTAGGAAGTTTTATTCATGCAAGCAGGACTTTAGTTTTACTTCCCCAAAAATATACCAATTAAAAGCATCCCCTAAATGAATGTTTTTCAGTAGTAAAAGTTTTTGTGCTGTAACTCCTGTGTTACAAAACATTATGATGACATGTTAGCTTCCAATTAAAACTTTTTTTGGTAGCTGAATTGTGCTGTGTTCATCTGCCCTAACATGTTGAGATGTGACAGATTGATCTGTGTCAGAAAGGAGGCATTATGGCTCAAGAGAAGCAAGAACTTCACGCTGTGTGGAGTTGCTAGATGAGGAAAACTTTGCCATTGGAACAGAGAGAACAGGACAGGTTGTGTTTTGAAGTGGGACTCATTTCTTCCCTCCAGTGCTGTATTTCACAATCCTGATCGAACTGAAGCTAGTTTTCGGTCATGGCATGTTGATTGGTCTTGCTAACAGACTGAGATGAGTTTCCTGAGTCAGATAGTGGGAGGTAAATCTAGACCTGTCTTTTGGAGAGCTGATCAGGTTAGAAAAGGAGGAGCTACCTGTTGAATACAGGTTTAAGTTAAAAACGATGTGAAAAACTAGTAAATCCTGCAGTGACCGGAATTGATTAATGATTCCAGTTTCACTGAGGAAACTGGATGTCTGCATGGATAACATGGATAGTTATCTGAATTTCTGAGGTTCCTTTTGTCATTTGTTTTCTTAAGTGCTACAACAGAAGCACAAAAAGAATTGTATCTGAAAACCAGAATTCTGTACCGGAGGAGCCTGAGAGGAGCAGTCGCAGGCAGAAACCCCATCCTTCACAGAAAGCTGCCAAAGGGGAAGAGGAGGAGGAGGTCGTCTTCTCCTTAACGCCCACCAAATGTCCCTGGAGCCCTCGGGAGGGAGCCGAGCAGGGTGTGCAGCCGTGTGGGGGTGACCCCCGTCGCACCCCTGCACTCCTCAGCCCCTCTGTGGGAAGGGGGTTCCATGGCCGGCCCCCGTCAGCCCTGCCCTGGCCAGCTTCCATTTCTCAGCGCCACTAATGCCACGAGAGCAACAGCCCGGGGAGAGGAGCGAAGGGCTTTGAGTAGGCTCCGGTTTCACAAAGCGCCAGTTGTTCCTCTGCTGGGTACTCTGCTCAGCTCATCAGAGTAGTTTTTCCCCTTCCGCAACCTTTCTGGGGCTTTTGAAATGGAAGGAATAAACAACTTTGCTGAGTGGGAAGGAGGTGAATTGCAATTACACCTTTGCTCACTTGGCTCTGCTATCTTGTTGCAGCTGTTTGCCTTGCAGGCTGAATCCTGCCGCATGAAGAAAGAGGAGCTGGAAGTGGAAGAAGCGGTTGTGCATCACAAGCTGCCTGCATATGTGGCCAACATGGACCGTCTAGGGGACTCCGAGCTGTGAGTGCCTTCAGAGGGGGAGTGGGGATGGTCGCTCTGCTCTTCCTGGCTCAGGGTGGCACCCAGAGGTTCATTTGCTTGTTCCCCTGCTCCAAAAGCCCTTGCAGAAGGGCCCCCAGGTGGGGTTTCTGGTGTCCTAACTGAGCTTAAGGGGGCAATTCACAGCAGTTTCTCCCTGTATTTGGTGGGGAAGGACAGGCTGTTTTCTGGGTTTGTAAGGACCCAACCTTGTGTGGGAGTTTTTCTGCTGTGATCTCAGCATTGCACCAAGGCATTTTGTACAGCTGGGGCAGAGCTTTTCTTCTTGGAGATAAAGGTAACAGTGCAATAGTCTGCAGTGCTGCTCAGATGAAGTGCATGCTGTAGAGCCTCTTGATTCCTTGTATGTTTTTGTTTAGGACCTGGGTCCTTTGTCACCTGTAAATACTGGTGCTGTGTGACCTAAAGGGGTCATTGTTTTACGGAGAGATGCTCTCTTATGTTTTCCAAGCCAGGTGGAAAGAGGCTGTCTCTTCTGTGGGGCTCAGTTAGGCTTGATTTATTAAATTGTTATCTGTGGAGGTTAGGCAATGTACGCAGCGATACGGATTGAATTGTTAGATACATGTCTAAACCCTTGTTTCCTCCAGCTCCAAAGCAAGTTTGTGTGCTTGAATTCACTTTTTTTATTGCGGTCTTTTTGGTTTGTTTTAAAGGGACCTGAGAGCAAGAGTATCTTAGCCACAGTCTGGAGCTTTATTGAGGGTTTTTTTGGCTGTTTTCCTTTGATTTTTTTTGTTGGTTTTTTTTTTTTTTTTTTTTTTTTTTTTTTTTTTTTTTTTTTTTTTTTTTTTTTTTTGGGTGCTTCTTTCATTTTCACTTAAATATGATTGGAACTGATCAAGTTAGGCTGCTAATGGAGAAGCTGTGACCGAGGCCACGCACAGAGTCTGAGTTTTTGTCTGAAATTTCCTTGAGTAAAGAGACAGCTCGTTGAGCTATCTTGGTAACTGCTCTGTCCTGTCTGCGCAGGACGGCCCATGGAGTTTAATCTGAGGCCTCTTCAGGTTAAGCACTGTGAGGAGGCCCTGGCGTTCATCTCTGCACGTGGAACAGCGATACGAGGGACACAGTGTCCCTCCTGGAGCGGTGATTAGAGAGTGGGGGAGATGACATGGCCCTTGTCTGCTGCGGCCCTGCTCTCGGGGGAGGCTCTAGCAGGACGAGGCCACGGGGTTGTGTTCGGGGAAGGAGCTGCTGCGCTCAGCAGTGCAGCCTGAAGAGGGAGGTGTGTGCGGCCATAGACACGCACCTAGCTTTGCTTGGCTTCCTTGGGTCCCGTTTCTGAGGTGTTAGGCCTGTGCTTTGGAGTTGCTGAATGTGACCTGATTGTTGAGGAGAACTTTAGGTACTTAGGGCTTCTCTAAGGTAGACTGTTTAATGGCTTGAATTAGGAGTCCAAGCTCAATATACTTTCTGGAAAACCTTCCTTTCCCCTGGAATTTTTCTAAACTAACCAGCTGGGATGTGAAGGGCACGGGCTGGTTCTCCAGAGGATGTAGCCGGGGTTAGGCCGCCAGTCTCCGCAGCGCTGCACCTCTGAGACGCGAGCTTTGTCTGGTCAGGGCGCTTGTAACGAGCTCCTCAAGTCACCCGCAGCATGTTCCAAAATAGTCCTCCAGCACAGAGGCCCGACGGCAGTTTGGGAAGGAAGCTCTGTCCTGTAGTGGTTCAAATTGCTGGTGCTGTTTTGCTTATTGGGTGTTCTCTGGGTTGTCTGGCTGTACTTTCATGTTGCGTTTCTCTCTCTCGAATTAGTGACATGACCTGCAGCCAGAGGAGCACTGCACACTCTCTTCAGGCCCGAGGAGGCTTTCTGTCCTCTTTCCTCTCCCAGAGTAAAAAGGGCCCTCCCAGACCAATCCAGCCAAGCGGGGCTTCTCCGACCCAGGCTAGCAGTGTGCTGCTAGGGAAGAAAGAACCAGCAAATCACCAGGTGAGTCTCAGATCTGCTCAAGGAAGGGTCCGCGGTAGCCAGGAGCAAACTTGCAGCATGATGCAAGTTTTTGCAGCATGGTGCTTTTGCTTCCACCTGAAAAAATAAGAGGTCCTTTCCCCCTGGTGAGCACTGGACCTGAATGCAACGTGAGAACAGCTGCTTTTGTCTGAGGGCTTGTGGAGACCTTCCAGCTGCCTCCTGTTTTGCCCTTTGCTCTGCAGGCTGGCCCAAGCGTCCCTTCACCAAGTCACTCCTCTGCCTTTCAGAGTGCCAAAGGAAAGGAAGGAGCAGCGAGCAGCAAGGATGGGAAGAGCCACTTCAGCGGGTCAGCAGCAGGTGACCTGAGCTCCCTGCAGCAGCGGCAGAGGCGCCTGCAAGAGCACGGGAAGGAAAGGAAGGAGCTGCTGTCCAAAGGGACCTCCCAGGTACTGGGCAACGCTGTGCGAGGCCAGGAGCAGCTTGCGGAGGGCTCACGTTTGTGTAGTGCCTTGGGCTGGGGGGCAGAACAAGGGTGAATGTTCCCGTTAAGCTTCTGGACTGCTAC
The DNA here is from genome assembly GCA_003342815.1 of Eudromia elegans. Taxonomy (NCBI): domain Eukaryota; kingdom Metazoa; phylum Chordata; class Aves; order Tinamiformes; family Tinamidae; genus Eudromia; species Eudromia elegans. Next base: position 648,944 of record PTEX01000289.1, read on the forward strand.
TCAAACCAGATGCATCACAGGTTAATCTCTTTAGTTAATCTGCTCTTTCCCCACTCATATTATTTTTGTGTCCCTGGAGCAGACTCAGAATTGGGATTTCAGATGGGTGATGACTTGTCTTTTGTCTTATTCCTTCTTGATCTTTTCCACAGCCTGGTCCTGGAGAGTGGTTTGGGTTTTTTTTGTTGTTTGTTTTTTCATGTTAATGACTGTTATGTTCAAATATCTTCTTATAAAACCCCTTCCTTAATAGCAAAGAGCTTGACTCACAAATCCAGTCTAAATGAGCAATTGTAATATGAGTTTGAAAGCCTCATTGGAAATTACGCTTTTTCAAACAAACTTGCAGTATGGAATCCAGAATCTTATTTTTCTGCCTGGCAGCTAGGTTTTCATGCTGGTTTCTGCATGCTTCTTATGTGGCAGCTGAAAATTGATAGCAATTTTTCCTGGAAAGGAATGGAAAATGAGATGTTATAAATATCCTTCACAGCAATTTTTCTCTTTGAAGCTGCACTATATAGTGAATTTTTTTGTGCAGCATGCTCTGTTTCCTGAATCAGTGAGATAGTAAAACTATCCTGGATTTTATTTGTTGAAGGTCAGTGAACTGCTTCTATTCCCCTGCATGTTGCCTGGTTTTCAGCAGTCCTGTGTTATTGGAACAGAGAAGGGAGCAGAAAGGACATGGCAGCACCTCAGCCACGTTTATCTCGGCTGTCCAAGACGCTCTGTCTTGGTGGGTCTGTAGAGGACGGGTGAGGGACCATTGCTTATCTGCAGCACGTGTGGCTGTTTTGTGTGCAGTGGAGATGCCTTGGAGAGGGCACGTGTCTGCACTGCCGATTATTCTAGGCTATGAGGGAACTTCCTTCTTCATGACTACGTAAAAAAAGTTTTGATTAAGTGTTGGTCTGAAAGTTGCAAACGCAAGATGCCCAACAAGTATGCTTTGGCTTTCATTTTACTGAGATGTTCCAAGTTAAGGAAGCGTTTTCCTTCTGATGCTCTTGGGGAAGCTGGTATTGTTTAGCTCTCCTGTTCTTAACGTATGTGAGCAAAGAAACTGAAAGGCAGCAGTGCTGCTTCCATGTGAGTGTCACGGGTTATCTCCCACATGAACACATCAACTGACACAAAGGCATTCTGGGTTTATTTTCCAAGCTTTTTCTCTCTTTTTTTTTCTTTTTTTTTTTTTTAATTGCAGAGAATTTGATTTTGTAGTGTTTGACCTGTTGCTTGAAGACAAGATTTAACAATTTTGGTCCATTTTGTCCTTGGAGGATGATGTAGCCAAGTGTTGCTTGCAGGCATGTTACTCACTAGTGTGCTGTGTCTGCCCTGTGTTCGGGTCCTGGTGGCAATGAAAGATTAGGCTCCTTTGAAATAACCGTGTGGTGCAGTGTGGCTCATGTCTCTTACAGACACCTTCACCTCCTGAAACTCCTTTTCTTCTCTCTGTCCTGTCAAATTGGGTTTTAAGCTCTTGGACTCACTCTTGGTGAATTTGCAGTTGTCATCAGTCAGTTGGCTGTGGTGATGATCCTAATGTGTGTGAACTAACAGTGTTGAGCGAGGTCAATTGGTCCACTGTGTTTTACAAAACTCCACTGAGAGGTTTTATGTGCTGAGCTGTATTACACAGATCTATCTTGCATTGCTCATATTGTTAGTCCGTGGTGCTCTGATTGTGACCTGGTGCACAAACAGCATCAAAATAGGGCTATGACATCAGCTGAGGTATATTGAACACAGATGTGGTAATTCCCCTAATTCTTACTGTACTGTACTATGTGTTCCTGGCTGGGCACATGGCAGGTGTCGAGGGAACTCAGCAATCAGGAAAGCTGCGTTAAAAGCCTGGAGTTTAGAGGATTCAGAAGGGATATTGAGATGCAGCTTCTTGGTTCTCTCTCCCGCCAGGAGTGGGTGGTTGAAAAGCTAGATCTGGTGCTTCCATTTCTTTGCACTTCATACAGCATTCCTTCCCTCAGGCTCAGAGCGCCGAGAAGAAAGCTGATACTGGCACAGCTGAGGCAGAGCCGTGCTCTGAAGCCCACGCTGAGCAAGCAGAGGCTCCTACCAGGACGCCTGCCAGCAGCGCGGAGGCTGCAGCTGCCCGGCAGGAGCAGCCCTTCATCGTCCTGAGCCAGGAGGAGTACGGCGAGCACCACTCGTCCATCATGTACTGCAGGTACGGAGTGGCAGGAGCGAGTGCCTCCTGCCGGGAGCATCTTCAGAGGAGCAGCTGGTTTGGGCCAGGCCTCTGGCCTGCTCAGCATGGTGTTTGTCTTAACTGTGGTACTTGGGTGGTTGAGCTGCTGTGCATGGCAATAGCCCCTGGCTTGTGCAGTGAGAATGGATAGTGATGCTGTGACTGGGAGATTCCAACCCGGAGAGAACTCTCCGGCAAGACAAGGTGGTGGTGTTCAAGCACGTTATGCTCTGCCTGTGGAGCTTGGTGCGTTACATTGCACTAGGTCTTGGTGTGGATTGAACAAGAAGGTCTGATTATTCCTACAGTGGGGATTGGTGCCAGCATGTCCAGGAGAAGAAGTAGTAGGGAACCTGTTCACACCTAAGAACTGTAGGGAGAAAAAATATGCAATCCATTTCCTTCTGCACATAGGGTTGATTGTTCTGGACGAAGGGTGGCCAGCTTGGATGTGGATGGAGTCATCAAAGTGTGGTCTTTTAATCCCATAATGCAGACCAAAGCTTCATCCATTTCCAAATCTCCACTGCTGTCTCTGGAGTGGGCAACCAAGCGGGATCGGCTGGTGAGTAGCTTGTGGGTGTAGAGACTCAAGTGTCATGGCTGACGATTTGCTGTTGTTTTGCTATGTGTTGTATATTAACTTCCAGATGGCTACAGTGCAGAAAAGATCAGGGCAATGGCTAGTTTCCAGTTTAGTGGGACATGACGGGCTGAAGCCTTGGGGTCTGATAAAAGCTGGACAGCAGGGAGTGTGCTCTGCATATTGGGCAAGGAATTTGCCACTATTTGTGCAGAGAGGGGTTCCCAAGCCTTGAGGTACTTGAACCACTGTGTGACAGAAACAAAAGCTCCAAGAGAAGCCTCTGTGCAGGCAGCCTGGCCAGCCGCCTGTGAGAGATCCATGGTGGGAAGCTGTGAAGCTCCACTTGTATCCAGAGCCAGAAACAGAAAGGAGGACAGGGCCAAGTTGCTGTGTGTGCTATTGGAGTGCGGATAAGAAGCGAGCTCAGTAGCCAGTGGTGCCATAAGCACCATTATGCATTTCTCTAGCCATGTCGCTGTGGAATCAAGTCAGTATTTCCATAGGATCTTGTTCAAACTTCTTAACAGTTAAATCTCTCCCATAGCCCTTTTCCTCCAGTTCTGTTACTGGAGAGTAGCTTAAATAGCTTTTAAATTAAATAGCTTCCGAGTCCTTGAAGTATTGCGGCTATTTCGTGCCTTTCCCTGGGGAAGGAATAGGGTAGCGTAGGGAAGCAGTAGGCCTGTGACTGAGGGGAGATGGTTCATATTCTAGCACTGCTCGTGTGTCACAGCTAGCCCCAAAACATCTCTTGTGAAGGGCTGGCACTGCTGCTTTGTGTCTCTCTTTTCTTTCTTACTTAGAAAAGAAACTGCCCTTGTAGTCATTCTGATATTTTTTCCTGCTTTATGGAGGTTATTTCCTGCTTGCTGATACAAAGATTCTTCTGTCTGAAATATGTCAGAATTCAGCAGCAGATCATGCTCTAAGCTGAAAATAGACCTAGCTATCTTTGCTTTCTGTATAATGCTTCCCTCCGTGATACTTTAAATGCTAACACTGCAAAGTGTAAATGGACCCTGCTGAATGGCTTCTGCCTCTGCTGGGTGAAGGGAGGTGGCTTCTGCTGAGTTTTGTTCCTAACCCCTAGACTGCTAATTCTGTGCTATTTTTTCCTTACTCCCCTAGACACGGAGGCTCCTTGTTTCCTTTATGCCCTATATTGTCAAGCCACATGTCAGGAAGTGGGTTTTACTCTACCATGGTGCTTGTTGAATCTTTTCCTCAAGAGGCTCGCAGTGTAGTGCTCCTGCCTTCCCCCCCGTGGTGATGGGATAGCCATAGTCAGTGTGATATGCCCAGAAAGACAGGCTATATCCCGGTGAAGTGATCTGTAATCAGAACGCATGAATGGAAAAGATGTTTGACTGTGTGTGGTTTGGGTGATTTGGGGCAGCATCATTGTACTTATACTCTTTCTGTCTCCTCCTTGCTGGTTTCAAGCTGTTGCTTGGCAGTGGGGTTGGGACGGTTCGTCTTTATGACACAGAAGCAAAGAAGAACCTTTGCGAAATCAGCATTGATGAGAACATGCCCAGGTAACACTGAATACTCCTGATTTTTCCCTCATGCACGCTTTTTTTTTTTCCTCTTTCTTTTTATTTCTCCTTGTTTATGGCTGTCGATGATCCCGCTGCTTTCCTGCAACTGAAATATTATCTGGCCTTCTTCCAAAGGGCATCCCTTATCTGAGCACTGTAAAGATGCTCAGTTACACTGGAGGAACAGGATCCAAATCCATCTCAATACTTTAATCGTGCTGTCATTTACAAAATGCCTGAGATGGAGGGCCTGCTTGCAGGACGCCTGTGAGAGAGCTAGGAGTGGCGAGCCTTGTTCTCGAGGCAGCTGCTGGGGAGATGCAGCTCTGACTGTTTGCTCTCTTTCAGGATCCTCTCGCTTGCCTGCAGCCCGAGCGGCGCTTCCTTCGTCTGCTCTGCGGCAGCCCCAAGTCCCATCTCCCACATGGACTTCTCGGCAGTCACCTCTGGAGGCAGAAGCATGAACCAGGTTCCTGGGAAACTGCTGCTGTGGGACACTAAAACAATGAAGCAGCAGGTACTTGGTTTTCGTCCCATTCTGCATCTGCTCGCTCAGGAAGTGTCTTCCGGCCTAAACAGTGTGGGGGATCTCCCATTCTAACTTAAGGAAAGTAATTGTTGGGTTTTGTGGTGGTTTGTTTTGGATTGTTGTTGGGGTTTTGTTTGTTTTTATTTGTTTGGTTTGTTTGTTCGGGATTTCTTCAAATTAGTCCATGTTCTTTCTTTTTCTTCTGCCTTCAGAGTTTGACATCGCCAGTAGGTTGAAGGATGCTTTGCTCAGAGGCTTAGTGTGTCATCATCCCCCTTCTCCATTGTTTCCAGTTAGATGTCTTGGATTCTGGAAGGGAATCCTGGTCCCATCCCTTGCCATTGTCCTGAAGAAATGTGCTGCTTTTTTTTTTTTTTTTTTTTTTTTTTTTTCCTCTGTAGGAGAGAATGTAAAACTCAGGCTAATTTCTGCCAGAAGTGGGTTTCTCAGCCTTAAGACATCTCTGAGGGAGCTCTGATCTGGCTGGAGTGAATTACTGGTTTAGTTCACAGGAAATGCAGCTCCCAGCCTCAAGGTCTACGGGCCTGAGAGGGGTAGATCTCTGGACAGGGAGGAGTTCTGGTCGCTGGGCCCTCCCTCCTTTCCCTCCCATGGGACTCAGTTTCTCAGCACCTCAGCGCACTCTGAGGTTTCCAGGCATTAATGGAGACTTTCCCTTGCAGCTGCAGTTTTCCCTGGACCCTGAGCCTATTGCTATTAACTGCACAGCCTTCAACCACAACGGCAACCTGCTGGTCACGGGGGCTGCGGATGGGATTGTTCGTCTCTTTGGTACGTTGCGCCCGAGGTGGTTCTTGGTTCTTTGGGCCCCTGCACTGGCTGCCCCCAGTACCTTCCCTCTGCTGGCAGGGAGGCAGCTGTGGGACATGCCCAAACACCAAGGTGAGAGCTATTTTTCCCCTCTGCCCTGTTCCCAGCAGCTCCCAAGGGTGGACTGGCACAAGCCGTCCTTGGGTGTGTTGTCCAGCTCCGATAGTGCTGCTGGATTTATTGTCCTCCTGTTGTGAACTCAGTGAACCTGCCCTTGAGCTGTGTGGCCTTGACCCTTGTAGGTCAGTACCGCTGCCCTGGTACTGACTAGGGGCAGTAGCACTGCCCAAGGCTGAGCCTTGGAGAGAGGTGTTGCTGTGGAGCCTCCAGTTTGAAGGCAAGGGCTGCAGTTCACTACAGGACCAGCTGAGGTGGATAGTGCCTAGTGAAGGAGGACTGAAGGCAGCCCAGGCCACCCTGCTGTGAACCAGCAAGCTGCCTTTGCCCTGAGTGCTGAGCTGGCTATGGCCTCAGGTGGGTGGGAGAGGATAGTGGGGAAGGAGAAGAAAGGTGACCAAGGGGCTTGGATGCAGGACTGTCGTGACACAGATGTGTCAGCGTAAAGCTGGAGAGAGAGGTGTGTGCTCACAGGTAGTGGCTGTGTGGCCAGTGCAATTACTAAAGCTAGCACGTGGAAAATGGAGAAAATGGGGACTGGGTGCTGATAGTGAGTTGGGCTCCTGCAGGTGAAGCATCAGGATAGGGCCCTGAGCGGCTTTAACAGCCCTTCTCCTCTCCCTGGTTCTGCATGTGGAGTGCTCAGTACTGCTTCTCCCCCCAGATATGCAGCAGCATGAGTGCGCCATGAGCTGGAAGGCCCACGATGGGGAGGTCTACTCTGTTGAATTCAGCTACGACGAGAACACGGTCTACAGCATAGGGGAGGATGGCAAGGTAGGCACTGCGTGACCTTCCTTGGGTAGTAAAAGCAGGAATCTGGAAAACTTGCAAGCTGCTGACTTCCATCGTGCATGCCAATGCGTTCAGTCCTTTGAGAGAAGGTGGCCAGAAACCTATTGGATGAGTGAGACCTTGTCTGCAAATTCTGCTGTTGGTGACGTCCTTTTCCTAGAGAACCCACGTGAATACAAGCTTTCTGTGCCCATGGGATTACCATTTGAGATGTGGGGTTCACCATGGAGCAGATTCTTGATCCTTTTGCACACACAGGAGCAGTGCTTGTGTTTTTAAAATATTGCCCCATAGCTTTAGATATAAAAATGCCATATTGGCTGTGTTGGAAATAACCACTTTTCCTAAGATGTGAGTGGGATCTTCTGCTTCTATTCCAGTTGACTTAATGACAGACCTGTGTCTTTTTTTCTGCCCTTCTAGTTTATTCAGTGGAATATTCACAAAAGTGGCTTGAAGGTGTCTGAATACGATCTGCCCAGCGAAGCTACAGGTCCCTTTGTGCTCTCCGGATACAGTGGGTACAAGCAAGTCCAGTTCCCACGGGGAAGGCTTTTTGCTTTTGACTCTGAAGGGAACTATATGCTCACGTGTTCTTCCACTGGGGGAGTAATTTTTAAGGTAAGTCTGAGAAGTGGCAGGGAATGTTCTCATGGATCCATACAAGCCCTTGTAACAACAGCGGCCCTTGAAAGCCCCCAAACAACCCTTGCTGGCCCCTGCACTGTGAAACTGCACTTCGATCCTTTGTGCACTCCAGCTGTGCATAGCTAGGACATGGGTGTTCCTTTGTTCCTAAACCCTGGCTGCAGGACAACTTCTTACTGCTAGGAAGAATTCATAAATTTCTTAATGTTGATGCATGCCAGCTCAGTGCAGAATGTGTAGCTGATCACTGCTGATCTTTTAATCTGCCTCATGTGGCTGCCAATGCTTTGCTAGTGCCAGTCTTGGTTTTCCCCTCTTCCTGTAGCGCAACACTAAAATTAAGTGAAGGGTGAGGTTGCCTGGTTGAAAGTCAGTGAGTTTTTGTTGCTGTGGTAGGTGGTCACTGACTGCATCCCCCTTGTCTGTCTCCCTTTGAGGCAATGCACATCAATATAAGTTACTGCAATGTTTATCGACCTCGAAAGTAGCTTAAACTGAATTATTTTTACTTTTTATCTGTGCTTTCAAAGCAGCTTCACTAACATAACTGTGGCTTAAACTTAGGTGTTCTTTGCAACTGAGTGCTCTTTGCCTGCCATGTTCAATTACTGCAGCTCAGCTGATGTAAGAGTCAGCTGCTTGAGATCATGCGCCTCTGTCCTGGGACTGAAAGTTTCCTTCCTTGTGTATGCTTCCTGTTTTTCCACTTCTTGATACATGCTTATGGAGATAACGAGTATGTAAGAGGCTTTGGAGTCTCCTGATGCTACGCTGCTCCTGTTGCAGGAACTCACCTTCTTAAATCTTTGTTTTCTTATTTCAGTTAAATGGTGAAGAAAAAGTCCTAGAGAGCTGCCTTTCTCTTGGAGGACACCGAGCTCCGGTTGTCACAGTGGACTGGAGTATGGCCATGGACTGTGGAACCTGTCTTACTGCCTCCATGGATGGAAAGATTAAATTAACAACTTTACTGGCTCAAAAGTCTTAACCTGGAAAGTGCAGGAGGAAAACAACATCAGACTAGAGGAAAAAAGAAAAAAAGTGTTAGCTTCACAGGAACAAACTGCATGAGAGAGAAGGCAAACTACAGTCACTCTTCTCGTTTTAGCTTTTGCCTTCTGACAAATGTTAAGTGTATATGCCAAACCACTGTGCAGGAGAATGCTGTTCTGGGACTGGATCAGCAGCAGCACTGAAGAACAGGCAGTGTTCACTGACCCCTCGTGGCAGCTGGGCTCCCTCCCTCAGGGAGTCTTGAAGCAGCATGTGGCTGGAAGGCTGCTGAGGTCAAGTCCAGGGCTGTGTGGGAGAGGCAAGGATGGAGGAGGGATGCACGAGGCAGCGCAGTGCTCGGGGCACAGATGGCTCAAGCTGAAAAGGCCTGCGCAGAACTAGGGTATTCCTTGGGTATAATGTTTTTTTTTTTCATAAAAAAAAAATATTCCCTTGCACTTCAATTCTTGTGCTCTGTTTCCCCATTGCTGATGGTTGAGATGATATGCCAAGAACGGTCTCTAGCACGGAGAAAAGACCCTTGTGTTTTCACGAGATGCCTCCTGTACTGAGAGCACCGAGAGGAACCGGTGCAAGGCTGACAGGAGCAAATGTACCTGTATTGGTTGAACATTTTGTGTTCCTTAGCAATATCTTTCATAAATCGGAAGAGGGACCCTGAGTTAGACTTCTTGAAATGTTTGTATTTGAGATTGGAAGCACTAGATAATCCCTAGTACCTAATGGTGGGAAGGACAGGAGAGAGGAGAGCCAGAGTCAGTCTGGTTCTGTGTAGTGCACTCACTACAGCTGTCCCGCCTCACCAGCTGCCTTCAACATTAAGCATCACTTGAGTCATGGAGAATTAGGGTTTGCTTGGGAGGCTGGAACTGCTTCTGGCTCTTCCTTGTACGACAAATTTCTGCCTCGCATCAGAACATTTTTGCGCTGTGAAATAGATGAGATCTTTGTAGGGGGACAGTGGATGTGGATAGAAATAAAAGCCTCTTGGAGAGTACCTTCATCTTTGAGCCCCACCAAATGTTGAGAGTGGGATTCAGTCAGAAGTGGAGCTGTCTGCCCATTACCCTAGGGCCTCGGAGCTCCCCTTGGAGCTGATGGGCCAGCCAGCTACTAGATGTCTGGTTTGTGGGGGAAATCAGCCCAAGGCCAGGCTGGAGTTTAGTGCCTGTCTGAACACGGCTAACAGGGGTTCCAGAGGACTCTTAATCTGAGAAGAGATTCAGGCTGTGCTGGAGATGAAACATGCAATCTCCTTCATGCAGCCAGAGCAGCTTCCCCGTGAGCTGGTGACACCGATACTTTGCAGAGGCAGGTCCTTGTGATGCCAAGGTGCAAGATTTAATGTTACTATATATATATTTATTTAAAAGTTACATTTATTTAGGCTGGACTAAGTTGTTCCTAGGTTGGGACCCTATCAAATCTGGGTACAAGGTGGGGAGGGTCTGTAATAACTAATCTCACTTTGGGATCATTGGGAATGGAGGGACAGGACTGCAGGCAGGCTGGGCTCTTTGTCCAGGCAATAGTGGGCTGTTTCCTAGTAGCTGGAGGAAGGAAAGCTCTTTAGCTTAGTTTTGGGATAGGTGTGGCAGGAAGGAAACATGAACATAAGGAAAATAATATCCAGGAAAACAGTGAGCTCCTCAGGGTGCAAACTTGGTTAGTATGTTGGGCCAAGCCCGCAGCTGAAATGTGATGTGGACTAGATGCCCTGGGAAGCTCAGGAACAGCTCAAGAACTGCCTGGAGCAGACAGCAGCTTCATGGGACTGGTAGAAAAAAAAATCCTATCTTTGGAACATTTTAGGAGGAAGTTTTGGAGGGGAAAATGCAGGGACATTTAAGGAGGCAGGAGAGGGAGTTTCCAGCACCCAGCTGCTTGGAACAGGGCAGCTATTTTCTAGGAAACCTGCCCATATGAACACCAATCTCCTCACTTATCCCCTACTGTGAAAAAGGCAAAAAGGGCTGGGAAATGAGTTCTTGGAATCCTATCTCCTAGCTTGATCTAAATAATAAATGGTCTTTAGCTTTGATTACTCCATCTTCTCCCCGTCTTCTTCCGTAGGTGATGCCTCCCTCAGGGCCATCACTGGGGAGTGTGGTGGCAGTGGGTGACAAACCTCCCATGGATGGTGTGTGCCAGCAGCAGCCTGGGGCTGGGAGGCTGGTCCTTGGCCTACATGGGTCTGCCGGTGTGTGAGTGTTGCACTAAGCTTCATCCTCGGGGTCCATGCCTGTGTCCCTTGGGGACAGGGCAGAGGACAGCAGCACTGGGATGAGGGCTCCCCTGTCGTGTGAGTTGCTACTGGGGTGGTGGGGGCTTTTCTAGCTGCTTGCTGGGCTTTGAGGTGGGGAAGATCTCGTGCTGTCCTTATGCCTGTGGATGAGGTATGGGGCAAAAGCTGGGACCAAGCACCGAAGGTGAGGCTGAGCGCAGGGATGGACCCCTGTCCCTGATGGCTGGGAAAGCGGCTCAAGTTCCAGGCAGCTTCCTGCAGGGCTCATGGTCCAGCTGGCTGGTAGGGGGACGTGGCATTAGTCCCTTGGGCTGAGGCCATCACCGGGTGTCCTGGGCTACTTAGAAAGGAGCTATCCTGATGTCCTGAGACCATCACCCTAACCCCGAGACTGGAGTAAATCCCCCTCATCCTTCACAGAGTAGTGGTACAGTCACCTCTTCCATCTCTGCTATAAATAATATCTTTGTAACTGATTCACTTACAGGTGCAGGGCAAGCACACAGCTTTAGCATAAAGTATTGCTATTACTTAAGTACTAACTTATATTCAGATAGTGGAACATGGGTTATTTGTTTCATCATGTACCCCTTATCTACAATATGATTATAAATGATAGACATAATAGTACTAGCTAGCAAAATCACAACTGGATGAAGCATATTAAAAAGTCCCATTGCTGCCAGTGACCAACAAGGAAGAGTTTCCTCTTGATATTCTCTATCCTTTTTCACTCTTTCCAGAACACCATGTATTTCTTCTATATGATGATGAACCATTATCACTGACCAAATTCCCATTGGGGCCAGGCACGTATACTCGGTTTTGTTAAAGATCTAGCTGCTCCCTGGGCAGTAGCTACTCCAGGTTAGCATAGCTGAGAAAAGGAGACACTAATTTAGAGGGCGCCTAGGAACAAGAAGTTGAGTCCTGCCTGTAGGTTGGCCTGTGCATCCAGCAGTATCCCACATATGACCCCTTTTTATGACCCAGAAGTTCCCGGAGCAGCCCCTATGGTCATTCTGTCATTAAACTTATCCCGTTTAAACTCCTATGAACTTTGAATACTTCTCTCCACCAGTATCTGACCTTCTCTCGCCTGCCTTGTGGTCACAGCAGGTCATCATGTCACATTTTTTTCACTGGTGTAAGATTCCTTAACGATGAAAGTAGGCAGTAAGTCTTGATATAATGTATAATTAGATTGTAATCATCAATAAGATGTAAGAGAAGCTGGTAAATTAAAGATGCATTCCATAATTCCAGTAAAATTACAAACATGTTGGAGCGATTGCTCATATCTACAGTACAGTTATCTACAAATACAAAATTGCAAAGATTTACCATAGAAACACATCCTTTTTCAAGATATAAAAGTGTGATTTCAAGAGTTTCATCAGGATGTATTTCAAAAGGACGAACAGTTTGTTCAGCGTCAAGACAAATGTCTTGGGCTTTGACAGTCTTGCTTTCACAAATAAATCCTTGTTGTGCCCATACCTCAACAGCAACAGTTTGCTATTTCTTTCCATGCTGCTGGAAAAGACCTTTACTCTTTGACCTGAGAGACAGACTAAAGTTTTGTGGTGTTTCAGTCCCTGTGCAATGGTTGGGCATATAGTTTATACTGGAGCATTGTGTATCGGTAAAACAAAAGCTATGGCCTTATTGCTGATGAGATGATAAGTAAAATTGCCTCTGTCCCACCAAGACGGGAATTCCTATTTGAATTTAGTTGTGTTACCCCAATTGCCTCATAGTCATAATTCACATGCTGGATGGGTCTTAGTTGGTGTCCCTACTCTGTGTTGCTTACAGAGTCAGGTTGAGGGAGGAGCAACCATCACAGGTGGGCAGAGGAGACAAGTGAGCAGAGACCCACAGCATGGCCCTAGCTGGGTCTGGGATATCTCCTGCAGCCTTGGCATGGTCCTAAGCAGGGCAGGTCTGTGTTCCTCAGCCGGACTGGGGTGAAGTTGTTTAGGGCAGGGCTGGCTACTTCTGGTCACAATTCACAAAAGGAAGTGGAAGAAGTGGCCTCCTCTGGAGGTGGGAGCTCCTTAGAGACACCAACAAGCCTTGGGGAAAGAACGGGCCAGAGAGTTTGTTCTCAGATGAAGCCTCTCTTCCCTGGTGACCTAGTGGTATGGGGGCCATGCAGTGGGTGTCCCCTCCTGTGGCACTGGGAACAGACCCAGGCCTGCCCCTCTTGCAGGTGTATGTGAGCCTGGGAGAAGGATGAGGGCTCCAGGAAAAGTCATCCCAGAGTCTCCCCTCTGACTGAAGGGGGCAATGAACAGACTATGGGAGACCAGAGCAGCGTGATGAGGACTCAGCCAAACCAGCATCCCCATGAGGGCTCCGCGGAAGGAGATAAGTGTGCCTAGAGGGGAAGGGTGGGAAGCCAGTGTCAGGGATGTGGCATGTGCCGTGTCTGCTGCCGGAGGTCCGCTCCTTCACCTCTTCTTGCTGCAGGAGCCCTTCTGGCAGCCTGGGTTGAGGCCTAAGCATGGCTGTGGTGTGTCAGTGTGGCTGGGAAGGAATCACTCATCCTGCAGGTTGTGTTCTCGCCCAAAAGCAGTAGTGGGATTGTTTGATTTTTAAGCACAGTAAAGCAAGGCAGTGAGAGCCTGAAGGAGCATAAGGATCAGAGAGAAAACTAGTGCTAGAAAGGCACAGCTAAGGTCAGAGATACAAACCCAGTCCCAGACTTGGGACAAAAACAAGAGAAGACCAACATGAAGCAGGCATGCTTTGAAGAGCCATGTGATCCAAACAGCACTCCTGTGTTGTCTTTCAAGAGTCTATGTCATAATCGAGATGAAAATAACATAGAACAGGGTGAATACTATAGGTGAATATGCACAAAAAATAGCTAACTTTATTATTTCTGTGTTGATGGCAATGCCTTCCAGATCTGTGTATGCCAGAAACTGTAGCTTTTGAGCTTCCTCATTCCAAAGGCAGAAATTGCAGAAACCGAGTCGTTTGTCAGGAAGATCAATGAGGTTGCCAGCTTCCCAGAAGAGAGCATAAAACGTCAGGATGAAGGATAACACAGACTTGAGAAGCACTGTCACACCAGGCCATCTCTCTGCAGGTCTCTGCTGCACAGCACCCCTTGCTTTGCCCACGCTGTCTCTTTGTTTCAAAGCTGCCTGGGGGGAGAGATGGAGTGGAGATGTCATTGCTCTGTGGTGGGCTCCACATTGCTCAATGCCCTCTGTGCCCCTTCCCATGGCACCTTTCTGCCTTGATTGACCTAATGCAACCCTGGTTTCGTCACCCACTAACTGTAGACATTGGGCAACCCTAGGGTCTGGCCACCGTGCTGGTGACACTCTCAGGCCCTGTCCCCCTAGAAAGACCCCATAAGGATGCTAGCTCCTCTCCTCCATCTGGACAGTATCTGGGAAGAGCCTGACACTGCCATGACACCAGGTGCACCCCTACTCCGTCCTAAGGGACCTGCGTGACTCTTTACCATGGTTTTCCATATAGCTCTTCCTCACAGAGGGTTCCTGAGTTGATCTGAACGCGTGAGGGGTATGGTGCTCTGAAACCACCATGGTGACAGGAGTGGACTTCCTGGAGGAGGGGGCTGCCATGTGACTAGTTCAAGTAGGGGCAACCTTTGAGTCAATCTTTCACCTCTAGACACCCCTCTGTAGGCACTCCAGCAGCTCCCTGGGCATGCTGTGGTAGTGGTGAGCACTGCTAGGGTTGTTCTGCTTGGTGACCCTCTCCAGGATCTCCTGGTCTACAGCTTAAGCCCTCAATAGTCAGCCGGTTTCCCTTTCACACTGGTTTCAAGCTCTGTCTGTTCTTCACAGTGTTATCTCTTCCTTTAGGTTTTTCCATTTCATTCCAGGAGGGCATGAGAGTAAGGTTAGGCTCAGGCCAGCCAGGGGAACTTTAACTTTGTTCAAGCAGGGAGATTATGTAACCCCATTAAAGACGCTCTGTCTCCCTTCCTGCCCTAATGCCCCCAACCAGAAACTTGTGCACTACAAAGAACAAAGCCGAAATAGCAGATGTTCATCTCTGTTTTCATGTAACTCCCACAAACTTGTTCTAGCGCATTCTCTCAGGAAAAGAAACTGCTTTCCCAAACTCCGTGATGTGACCTTTTCCTCACACGAATAAGACGCAGCAACTGAAGTGCTGCTGCCAAATGTGAAGGGAAAGAGGAAAGGGGGAAACGCCCTGGATAGCAGGATAGCAAATGGAGAGCAACCTGCAGAAGTTCATGCACTTCTCCCAGCTCCCTCCCTGTCTGCAATACTCCACATGTGAGTAGCAGAGCAGGCAAGATAGAGCAAAGGAAGAATGAAAGGTTGAGAAGGCTCCAAATCCTGAGGGAGACATGTAGAAGCTGCTGAGGGATGAGCCTAAATGGAGAAAATCTGTGAAAAGGGCAGGCCTCTACTTCTGCTGGTTTGCTCCTTCTGTGCTGATTCTGTTGGTGCTGATGTGCTGAAGGAGCTGCTCTCGAGTGGAGGGCAGGGATGTACGTGACTGCTGCAGTATTTAAAGGTCTCTTCCCACCCTGCCTTCCATTTCCTTTGGAGCACTGCATCACAAGATTGCATCAGCCTGAGAGAGTTGCTGTTGACCTATTTCAGAAAGCCAAAACAGATGCCAAAATGAACATAGATCTTCAGATTTCTCCCTTCAACAAGTAACAGCGTCACTGACAATGGAAATAAATCTCTTAACACCAATGCTGTATTAAGAAGTGGGCATTCTCTTTGTTATGGCACTGGATGCATGAGCGATAGGTCCTCCTACCATGTCCGACGTGAGCTGCGGTAACCAATTTCTCTACTAACTACATAGTCCTTCTATTTCCTAGAACTAGTCACAACATATCCTGTCCTTGTGCACATGTGCCCTTTGTCTCTGGTGGCCTTTTGAGACCCCTGATGGTCATCTTTTGGGGTCTTTTTGATGAACCCGGGTAACTTACTTCCATATATGGGCTCATTTTGGCTCAGGGAGCCCTGTTTTGGCCTCATTGCCCGTTTTCAGCTGGTTCCTGGGAGATAAGGTGGGGACGGTCCTTATCTTTGTCTTCAAGCAGCATTTGCTGTTTTCTCCATACCATGATTGATGATGACCTCTCTCATGCAAAAATTATGTCCTTGGGCGTGTTCTTGTCTGGAGTTTCTCATAACAATAGCTGGGCAGTTGTCAAGAGAGAGGCCAAGATCTGACGTTGGAAATGTGCCATTTGTGGCACACTTGCGGGCTTGGCAGAACAAAATATCCACGGATGTCAAAGGGTGAGCCCTCCGAGTCCAGCAAGGTTGAAGTGGGTATGGGGATGCGTTTGCTGACATCTGGTTTCAAAACCTTCACGTATGTGGCACAGTTTCACCCGTTGCCCCCTGCCCAATAGCTCTGGCCACGCGAGGGGGTGTTTGTGAGCTCAGGCTGCGGCAGGTAAAGCCCTTCTGGCCTCCCGCTGTGGTTTTCCCCGGAGGCTGAGCCCACCGCTACTAAGGATGCAGTCTCTGACCGCAGCGTCTCCTCCGTGGGACAGGCTTGGGGACACCGCAGATCCCCCATTGACCGAGTGCCCCCAACCCGACTTGCTTAAGTGTCAGCTCCTTCTCTGCCCTCTTCTTTTGCTGCTCCAAAGGCTTTGCTGGTGCCTGCAGAAATAGTCCCTGGCAGCGGCAGGGATACAGCCAGCCCCCCCATAAGTGACTGCCAGCGGGGAAGCCCTCCTGGTTCGGAGGGGATTCCCAAAGTAAAGCTCTTCCCCGACACGTGAGGTCCTCCTCGAGGAGGAAGTAGCGTGAGAGGTGACGCGCGTGGGTTTACTGGCCCACGTAAGGCTGGGGCAGACGGCGAGTTGCTGCCAGCCCTCGCAAGGGGGTGACTGGGCGATGGGTCCCGGCTCTGCCCCGCGCTGCGCAGAGGCGCCGGGCGGCAGCGCGGCGGGGACGCGGGGCAGCTGAGGGCGCCTCTCCC